>JAQFVV010006215.1:6550560-7157804 GCA_028023455.1 Epiperipatus broadwayi
CAATCATCTATCAACATGTTAATAAATTTTTTTATAAAATAAACTATAATTATAAGAGAACAACTGAGAATCCACCTACATCCAATCAACAGCCAAAAGCCCATTAACAAATCCATATCATGTGACTTTGCAGCCATTTTCCATCTACTCAACACCATGACTCTACTAATAACCCCAAAGACAGGATTAAACCCAAACTCATCCCTCAAGTTGTTTAAGTAAAATTACCTGCCCCCAAAGAAACTGCACATAACATATTATGAGAAACTAAAAACCAACATTACAAGACCAGAGAAGCCCAACATAGATCTACAACAGGACCAAAACTAAGCTTGAAGGCAATTCAATTTTTGTTGAGCATGAAAGAGCCACTGGCCATGCCTTCCTACCCACCACAGAGCTTAGTGTTATCTGCTCGGAAGAAATGACATTAAACGCAAAGGTAAGTCAGGAGGTTTACTACTTATGGGTGACGCTACAGCAATCACGAAAAGAGGCCTGTTTTTCTCTATCTCAAAAATGGTCTATGTAGCATATTCACATAAATTTGCATAAAATTTGCATTAAATAATCACTATAGTTCTTAAATAAACTCAATAGCTATGAATATGGGACTATAAATATCCCTAACGCCAAGACTCGGCAGTAACATTTGGATAACATTACTATATTTTCAATCACTATTAATAGCTTCATTATGTGTGCGCAAAAGCACATATATATATATATTGATTTCAAGCACTAATGAAGTAAAAAGCCGCAACTATAAACCAAAGTAAACAATCAATTCCACAAATACTAAAAATTTGAAATACAAATTAATCCATATTCTTATTGGTTTTAGTCTTGTAAATCTTGATGATATTGTATTTGATAGTACTAAGGTGACAATTCAAATATGTTTGTGTTTGAATATTCGTGAAATTGCTTGTAACATTAGTTTATTAACTGATCTATGTGATCATAGATTATCTAACATGAATAAAAAATATAGCATATGATTTTTTAATTCAAAAAAAAAAACAAGGTAAAAATGAGTATATTTATTTCAATAATAAATAAACATTACTATTGTTACAAATCAAAAATAAACATCAACAAAACAGGATTTAAAATGAGATGAAAAAACAGTTCTACAGATGTTTTTTTCCAATAGAGTCATTCGAGATGTATATTATATTTAAAAATTCAATTATAAAATATCCAGTTATATTTTATTCTTTCACTTATAAATTATATTTACAAATATCCATGAAATATTTAAGATAGATATAAAACAGTCTTTAATTAGATAAAATAAAAAAATTGTTAAAAAGAAAATTGTTATTCACTCAGGAGAAAGTAATCGAATTCCCATAGACGAAAATTAAATTACATAATTAGATAATGAAGTTATTCAATCGGTAAGTTTAAAATACTGTCGCCTCATTTCATTTTTCTTTCTTTCTTTATATTTTTATTTATTTATTTTTTATAAAAGGAACATCTATATTCATATGAGGTTTAATATGGATTATATTTTTCTACAAATTCCTAAAATGATAAATGGAAATAGTAATAAGTATTAATATTATATAATAAATAAAAGGCAATTATTTAATAATTTATATTTTGAAATGTTTATAAAATTATATAAAAAAAATCTTAACCCTATCAAGGACTATGGGTACTAACATAGGAAAATATGCAAATATTATTATTATTTTAAAATCTAATTAAATCAAAGTAATCACTGTTCTGCCAAGCATTCTTTTACTAGTAAATTATTCTAATCTTCTTAATAGCACGACATATATTCATACACATAAATATGTGAAATAGTGTCGTAGTAACTTAAAATTGGAAGGAATGCTATTAGAATAATCATGACCTTTTACTAAAGCTCAAAATATTAAAACAGTTACTATTAAAAATGTATTCAAAAGTACAGTAACAAACTCTCCATACAGTGGCACCACCCAGTGTGAGAGCCTTAACAACCAATGGATGCAAAAAGGTTTAAAATTCTCAATCTAGTGCTTCACTCATTTATATTACTTGAATAGATTTGTGCAACTTCTTATATGAAAATCTAAAAATGCTCATATTCTTAAAGTGTTCAAAAGATGTATTTATTGGCAATTTTGGATTTCAATGTTACTGCAACAAAACTTTTAGTTATAATATAGCTTGTATATACAAACTTCTAATAATTATTAAAATTACAGTAAAATCCTGATAAAAAGACAGACATTGTTGCTTATATCAAATATATATAAAAAAATTACCAATAGCTAAATATTAACATCCTGAGATTTTTTTTATTTATTCCTCATACTTGAAACAAGATCAGTTGAGGTAGAATAAGGGTAACAAATAAAGGGAAGATCTCTCTCTCATTGGTTTTGACTACTTGGTTTTCCTTTTGCAGATAAAACAAGTCCTATAATGACTTATCTTACCATTTAATTAAGGATAACTAGTAAAGAATAAGCGAGATGATTGATTAGGATGGATTTGGAAATTGTTATTTGACAAAAATATCCTTAAACCTCCACTGGAAAGTGAAGCAGTTTTTTAAGTTCCATTTGGCCTGGATTTGAATCCAAGTCATAAGTAGGTAAGCAGATTTACTTCATTGCCACAACATGATGCATTTATACTCTCTGGAATAAAACATATCTTTATTATAAGTTAATTATCATTTGTGACTGATCTTGTAATCTCATTTACTTCATTCCCAGTGTTCTCAAGTAGCAAGATACATAGACTTCAAAAGCTACAGTAATAGCATTTTTTTCTGCTCCTCTAATTGAGCATATATTAAAACAATAGAAACTACACAATAGAAAAATAATAACATGATAAAAGTTCTAAGATTAGAAACAAATGGAAATTATAAATTAGCAATCAATCATGGGAAACTGAAATCAGATCCATACTTATTATTTGAAAACAACTCATTTCAGCAAAGGTGGACAAAAATTAAGAATGGTCTCTTGGGATAGACACATCAAAGTTCAGTTTTGGCTTAGTAAAAACTGATATTTTATATGTGGTCCAATATCTACATTACTAAATTTACTTTCCGGTCCAAATTTGATACTGATAAAAGCCAACAACTTTACTGAAGCTTATAATAGTTAGGCCTCTGAGATAGAAGAGATGGAGCATATGTATTTTTTCATTATTATGTTTCAATCATGCAACTAGTGAATAACATACCTGAAAATTTAAGTGGAAAAAAATTGCACGCAATCAACAATTACAAAAACATATCAACAATTCTATTATGCAAATATTCTTACTAATGAAGATATGAACAGATTAACCAAAAAATGTCCTAAAGTAAAATAACATAGTTAACATTTTATAGTATAAGATGTGTAATATTTTTTATTAAGGTTGTGAACCTCAAGAGAATGTACCTGAAATGCGAAGATAGAGACCTTCTACAGGAATTTTAAATAAATGCTTACTACTTTGGAAGATAGAGTTAAAGCAATTTACCTTCTTTCATAACCTTACTTTCTCTATGAATATGAAACTAAAAGCATTTAGATCTGAGAGTATGAAGCCATTCAATACTTCACTGTTAAGTCCACACATTCCTGCCACATTAGTACTCACGTAATCTTTTCGATTTATGAGTTAATGGAAAGATATTAAAGTTAGAAATCTATTACTGATAATTTAAAAGTTGTAACTATAAATTGATTGACAGCACTTACATTATATCAGTAATTTTTATTAAGGCTGTGAACCCCGAGAGTATGTGCTCCGAAAAATTAAAAGTAAAGAGTGGGTTCCGCGCTTTTCTCCCAAAGTCATAAGTTTGGGTTTAAGACCAGTAGAGGTCCCTTATCTTCACATTTTTCAGGCGCATACCTTTGAGGTTCACAGCCTTTAATAAAATACTACTTACATAATGTGTATATGTGCATAATAAATTTATAATTGCAACTTTAAATTAATAGATTTCTAACTATAAGATCCTTCCATTAACTCACTGTAAATCGAAAGATTTCTATGAGTAGAGTAATTAGTGTAGTAGGAATTGTGGACTTCATCAGTGAAGTATTGAATAGCTTCATGTTCCTCAGATCGTAATGCTTTTAGTTTCACCTATCTTTTTTTCTACATTTAGTAGAGTAGGTTGAGTAAAGAGGGGCTCTGCTCTTTCTTCCAAGTTGTAAGCTTGTAAGTTTAAGATCTTGTAGAGGTCCCTATCTTCGCATTTTTCAGGTGCATACTCTTGAGGTCTCTAGCCTAATAAATATATTACTTCACGTAGGTGGTATATGCGCTTAATAAATTTATAATTGTAAAGTATAAGATATATCAAACTTCTAAGTGTGAAATTTGACCATTGCTGGTGCTAATAATGTAGAGTTTTCTTCGCTAATAATTATCATCACTATGATTAATGTAAATATCATTATTATAGTTTTGTAAATTTCACTACTACAGAGCATGGTTTTGACCACCAACAATATAACCATCACCAGGTATAATATTTGTATATTAGATAAAGTGATAATAGTCAACTTATGATGCAAGTACTTTGGAAGTTGGATAACACTGATATGTTAATTTTAAGTATTGAAGTCCCCTAATATAAAAATAAAAAGTAGATCTTGTAATATAATATTGTAATCAACAAATAGCTTTTATTAATATTCAAGGGGAAAAAATTATAACCAAAATTCAAATTTGGTGAACAATCTGAAAACAATTGTTATTAGCAATATGTGATGTGATGTAATGTGGCCTCTCCTTAAATCTAAGTCAAGAATATATGAGCAAACCCCCTAGACAGTAGAGCCACCCAGTGCAAGCTTTAGTAATCAATGGATGCAGGAAGGGTTGTCAAAGATAAAATCCTCCATCTAGTGCCCACTCATTTTTCAAGCAAAGACTCATCAAATGAGGAGCTGGACCCTAGAGAGCACCGCACCTTCCTGCATCTATTGATTACTAAAGCTTGCATTGGCGTTATTGCTAAGAACAGCCTGTATAAGCATAGAAAAGGTGATCATGTGATATTTTGTTAGTTTTAAAACAATTGTATACCTCTTCCCATTTTGAAATCCAACCCATGAAATGAGTCCGTATTATTTTTTAACTTCCTTTATAACTGTTTGTTCCCTTTGTAAGAGTTGTGTTTTCTTTCTTGAAAAAATTATTTTCATCAATGAAATGAATAATTTTTTACGAGTGTTATAAAAAGAGGGATTTGAACTTAGGATTTTTAATTCATTATTTAGCTCCACTCCATCTCAAATAACTGATACACATGGTGTACGGCACACGTGATAAAAACAATGATTCTAATAAACGGATTTCTAATGCAGATCGGGCACTCACTGAGTTGGGCCAAACCGGAATCTCCCCACACACATATATATACAATCAGTATTCAGCTTATATTAAGATAGCAGTTCCTTAAAGTTTTAATGGGCAGACTTAGTAGTCTCCCCCTACCCCTCCAACACTTCAAAGTTCACCCTCCAACAACTCAACCATTCACTTCATTGAAAAACTAATGGTGAAATGTCCAATCATTCATTTCATTGAAAACTAATGATGGAACGCTCAAAGCCCTTGGTGGATTTGGTTTTGCAGTCATACCCATGTAAACGTTATGTCACTCTTACTTCCTCACATTATCACTTTTTCAATGAAATGGGTAGTTGAAAAGTTTGTATGGGTGAGAAGATTGAAGCCTGGTCCATTAAAGTTTAAGGAATTGTTATTTTAACATAAGCTGAGCTCTGATTGTCTATATGTATGAGAGATTTTAAATTGGTCCAACTGATGAATGCTGAGTTGTGTATGAAATGCATGCATAAGGGGAACCATCTATATTTTGTATGTATGTATGTGGTTATGTGTGTTGTTTGTTTGAGATGGAGTGGAGGACAAATATAGATTGAAAAAACCTAAGTTCAAAATTCTCTATTTACATGATATATTATCTGTATATGTATATTTTATGCAAGTGAACCAATCTCCAGATATATTACCATATGAATGATTAATGATGCAGACGTAATCATGATATAGTGGAAATTGAATCCAAATTCAGAATAAAAAATAGAGATTTCTTTCAAGTGGGCAATAAATTTCCAAATAAATTCAGATATCAATTTGCCGCCAATCTTTTACTCATTCAGTATCAGTCATAAAATGGATATTTAGTTGTTTGTAATGAAAAATAAATGTGACCCAAAACTATCTGTGTTGCCCCAACTACATGATTAGATCACTGGTCAGAGAAGTGATTAAATACCTTCTGGTAATCCCTAAGTCACAATATAAGGTTGTATCAGGATCTTCAGATCTGGTACTACTTTTTATACTTTAAATCATACAGTTAAAATATTATAATTATATATGAAACATTAATCTAGAGTGTAAGTCATTAATTAATTTAATAATAAGCTTACACTTAATTTCTTAGAAAGTCATATAATTTTTTTGTGCCCCATTAAGACAAGTTGGATCTCTATAAATTAGAAAACCCAATTTCCTTTAAATTCATGCTATTCAGTTAAGAATCAATATTGGAATCTTTCAATTCCAAGTCCAACCCTCTACAGTAACTCTAAACTGCACAGTTTTTACAAAAGTTTGTGGTGACATTTTTCCATACTTGTAGATTTTCTCAAAAATTATAAATTGATAAATGACATTTTAAAAGTAGAGTAGGAAAAAAGGTAGAATTACTGTACACTTGAAACAGTGAGTTGGATTAGAGAATTTAGTAAAGATATTGCACGTATTGAGTGCACAAAGAAATGCTAAGTAATATTTCTATTTATTTGCAAAAGTCCATTATTGTACTCATTATAAGCTAAAATTTAAATTTAATTTTACTGCATGGTGCTAAGTTGAGATTTATAAATATGTATTACCATTAAAAGATTTTTGCAAGTATAAAAATCTTTGAACCTGTATTGAAGTCACATTTGTCCTATTCAGAAGGAGCACTGGATTACTATACTCACCTGTTGTAACCATAGGTAGTACTTATTAGCAGCACTCACCAGCTGTTTCCATGGCCTCAACTGCACAACTTCAAACTCAGTCACAAAAACATGTTTAACACAAGGATTTTTCAACAAATCTTAAAATTTATTTTTAGTTAGTTCAACCCAGTTATTCAATCATTATAGTTAATAAAAGAGTCATTTCGCCAAGGTACTTGAATTCTGAGGGGATTAGTAAAATGACTTGATACGCTGTCCATAAAAGTTTGGAAACATTCTTTTTAATATGATGCCAAAGCTCATCAATGATGGAGATTTTAAACATCTGTATACTTTAAACCATAGTTTTTTATTTATTATTAATTTGGTGACTATCTCATCGAAAAACCCTGCAATGACTATCTGCGCCTCCAAGGCATCGCTGGAAAGTGATATCAAAATTTTCTTAAGATCTGAGAGATATCCAATAAACTAAGTCTCTGGTTCCTTCATTTTACTAAATGGCTTTGAGAGTCAATGAATCACTAAAAATATTTCCGATAAGTATTATAGATGCTATTGGGAAAGAAGAAACCTATAGAAAGTGACATTTAATTATAAATCCATTGTCTAAGGTACTTGTGTGTTCAGCTATACTAGCATTTGCAAATTATCATATTATTATTTTCAAATTAAAATTTTGATCTATGTTTTTTTCCCCCCAATTATTATTATTACATTTAAATCAATTATATTTACCTTATCATATTTGCCACCAACAATTCTTTCAGATGTAGAAGGTACTGAACGTAAAATTCAAAAACAGTAGTTTTTATCGTTTTTTCACCTAATCCTGGGACTAATTTTCTCATTAATTGGTATGAATTTTTATTCTACCCTAAAAATTAATATTTATTAGCACAAGTAATTAATTAATTAATTAACATAATAATACAAAAGTTTATAGTTTCCACTAGTAGTGTGGACACACACATATGTGTAATAACAAATAATTTACAGTTTATTGTCATTTGATGACGCTAGAGGGCTATTCAATTATATTTAAACAGAATATTAATCTCAAAATACATATATATAATGAAACAATAATGTCTCCTTCATTTTACATGACCTGATAAGTAACCCTTAACAATATGTTTAACTTATATAAAAGAAAAGTAGAAATATACATATAAAATTTTAAAAAAATGCTACTCTTAATATTTTTAAATAAATTATTTGAAATTAAATAAAAGACCTACTGTTAAATAGTTTATATATTTCCGATTCTGACACAAATCAAGCAGAATTATTTATTTTTTTTAATAAAAAATCTATATAATACTAAACTGTCTATTCACTTTAATTACTGTTATGCAATGCTTTATTTACCATTCTTTTTTACAGTTTCTATTACCCCAGCAATCTTCTTCAGAACTTTATATTTCCTAGCCTCAACTCTAAATTTAAATTTTTAAAATTTTACCATTAACTGTAAAAAAAGGATGATAAGTAAAGCATTGTGTAAAAGTAGTAAAGTGAATGGATAATTTAGTATTATATTGTATACATTTTTCAATGCAATAAGAACTATTAGTTATTATACTTCTTGAAGAAGAAAAATCTATTTTGTACAGAAATACAAAGGCAGAAATTAAATACTTGTCAATTAATATTAATTTTTAATGTAAAGTTAATTCTGGTCATCAAAAACAGGATAAAGAAATGACATTTTAATTAAAAATTATTTGTATCTCAAATTAAAGAGAATGTAAACGTGTATTATTTTGATGAATGTTAGAAAGAAAAAAACAACTGTTTTATTATAGCTTTTTTTAATTAAAAAGGAAAATACTTAAACTTTTGACCTCTCCTGTTTATCTACCTGGACTATTCTAACAAGACAGCTATAACAGCCTAAATGTACAAATTAACTCTCGGATGTTGTATCTTAAAAAGTATGTTTGCTATTAGTAGGCTTCCACAGCTAACCAAAACTCAGACCAACAGAAATAAAACTGATAAAAACTTTTACAGTAATCATAAATCCTCCATTCATTGCTGAAAAGCTTATTCTACGGCCATTGTCTTGCCAGCTCATAAAATTTAAAAATATTTGTCCAAACACTGAAAATGTCCTCAACCATTTTTATCAACTGTTGGAATGTAAGGGTGACCAACCCATGGCCCCAAAACTGTCATGGGCCCAGGGATGGTTTTGTAATTGTTAGTCCAACACAAAGTCATAAACTCACTGAATGCATTGATATTTTTTGTGGTTACATCCCCACGTCAATGTGATTAAAATAGTATAAAAGCATATGTTCTTTCTACTTGTATGCATGCATGGCTTCAGTATAAATAGTGTGCAGCTTCTGTTAAAGAATAAACAGTAGATTTGACTACATCAGGCATTACATATTCATGGTAACTTGTAGCAATTTTAAATAATATTTTAACCTATCACTAATATATGACCAAAAACACTTCTCTCTTTTCAAATCCCTGGTGGCCTAGGATGATAATAAGTTGGACATCCTTTGGTCCAAATAATTTACATATAAGGCTATAAAAGTATCACATGAAGGTGATTACTGCACATATATACTTCAGAGAATTAAAAAATGTTGACGAGCAAAATACAATAATCAGCATATATATTGTACATACTGTTTTTAAGATATTTTCAAATTCTAGCATTAAAAATGCTTAATAAACTGATGTACATTACTGCATATTATAAGATTAAAATATTTTTACTTATATTATTTTTTAAATGAAAGACAACTTCAGCTGGTCATATGTTTATTAAAAATAAAAACAAGAATCAAGTTGTTATAGTGAAATGAGCAAGAGAAAGAATTATGAAGAAATTAATTAAGTCGATCATCACTATCTAAATGACATGTTGAAAATCTGGATTGCAGGAATATAAATAGTTTTGGAATTCATCTAAGAAGATAGAGCATTAGCACTGTTAGTTTACACATTATCGGTATACTGAGAGAATTTCTAGTTCATGGATTCAAAATAGTAGTTAGATAAAGGTAAAGGTATGGCAAAAAGTTTTCTTTTAAATTGATTTATTATGTGCCAATTTATGTAAAAAGGATATTAATTCTTTGGTTAGAAAAATTTTATTGTCTCAATATAATATGTTCTCTCTGATATATAGCTAGGAATTACTTTACATTAAATGTAATTTAATACATTGTACACCCATTAATATACCTGTACATATAATTAATATATATGGGGATTCTAACCCAGACTTTCACACTGACCTCAACTCCCTATGCTATCCTTGATATTGCTGACCCACCTGATCACACACATGTTGAAAGCGATAAATAATCATCAATAGCAAGTATTTCTATAATAAATCAGCAATCAATTGTTGGTCCAGATTACTATCTCCACCTATATACACAATCAATGCTCAGCTTTATAATAAGATAGCCAATCTTCTCTTACTTTAATGGACAGGGATTCTCTTAAACTACCCACCCACACCATCAGCCATCCATTTCACTGAAAATCTTATGATGGAATGTTCAAAGCCTATGTTAGTGCTAATGTTGTCATCCTACCCATGCTGACGTTAGTCATTCTGACCCCTCATGTACAGGAGAATAATCCATTTCACATACTATATGTGTGAGGGATGGGTAGACCTATAATGAACTATGTTTTAATATGTATTTCTCTAATACATTGTACAGGTGCACACCCACCTGTACACATAATGACAACTATGGTACTAACGCAGAGCTTTGAACGATCCATCATCAGATTTTCAATGAAATGGGACAGCCAAAGTTGTTGTTAGATGGAATAGTTTGAAACCTGTTCATTAAAGTATGAATATTGGCTATCTTAACATGTGCTGAGTACTGATTGTATATGTGGAGATGGTAATCTGACCAACTGATGATTGCTGGCTTAGCATGAAATATGTATATTGGGTGATTGGTTTATCTTTTCAACATGTGTATGTGGTCAGGTGGGTCAAAGTAACAGAGATGGCATGGATAGTTGAGGGTCTTGTGAGGTCTCGAGTTCAATCCCATTTATATTAAATGATAATGCAAATTTAAACTTTAATAATATTCTTGCATTTTTATATGCAAATATATACAAAAGAAGTGTATATTATTAAATAATAACTGAAACACACAGGCTTATTATATACCTGTGTCTATATATGTGATATATAGGTATATGAGCACAGACTTCTCACATGACCCACTACTTCCACATTATCACATAACACTGATACACTTGATCACATACATGTTGAAAAGATAATCACTAATATACGTATTTCATGCCAAACCAGCAATCATCAGTTGGTCCAGATTACTAATCCTCTATACATATATGCTATAAGTGCTCAGATATATATTAAGATAGCCAATCCCTCACTTTAATGGACATAATCTGAGACCATAACTTAAAGGCAAATTAATAGTTAAGTAATTGAAACATTTTGCATTATTATAAAATGCACGTGTGCTTGTATCTAGACTATTTCATATATGCTGTATTTAAATAAGATGGACACATATAATTAAACCACACTATTGCATAGTATTTTTTCACCTACCTAAGATTTATGTCAGGTTTTCTAACAAGTCAGAATCAAATATCACATTCTACAATTCAAGCGAGAATATTTATTTTTAGATCCGTTATTAATATATTTTACTAATCCATAAAATTCTTGAACAATATTTTCGAATTACTTCTTATGTAAAACATTACATTATTTAAATACTAAACCAGGTTAGCGGCAGCTGCATATAATCCAAGATACTGTAGAAATGGCTAATTCACTTTTCGTTCGGTGCATCGAGTTGTATTCGTTTACATATAACTCGTTACGGGTTTATGCAGTGACTTCCACATAAATTCTACCACTATTAATATTTACATCTATTAACTGTTGATTCATTTAATATTCAGAGGTTGTTAAATATGAGGTACAGACTTTCTCTGATTATTGTAATTTCAGAATAAGTTACGGCTGTCCTGAAATTCATATTGACACATAGAATTCACAATCATGTTGTAACACATCAATAAATGTACGTTTATATATAAATAGAAGCTGAAGTGTTAGATGGCTCATACTGTACTTTTTCATTTATTGGCAGAGTTTTCGTATCAGTTACTTATATGTCACTATGGAATTTATGAAAGACATTTGCATAAATTAAATTAGGGATTTTGAACGACATATTTAGATGAATTTACAATTCAATACTTAAACACTAGACAATAATGGTGTATTGTATGTATAATTTTCGACTCTATAGTAGATGCTATTGAGATTGAGGATTATATTATATAACAATGATTCTGGTAGCATTACTGCGGGTAACGCAAACCATGGGGATATGGCTAATACCCACAAGGTACAAACATGAGCTGATGATTGCCATCAATATCATCATCATTTATAATATTTATTGAGTTAAATTTTAATTTTTATTTATTACAAATTACATACAATCCAAGCATTTTTAAAAATAGTATATACAATTATATATAGATCATTTAATATATATTACAAAGTTAAAATAAAGAAAATATAAGAAGAAATCTCTTTATTTTGTAAAATAAGAATCAATCTGTTTGATCAAATACAAAAACAATAAAAATTAATGAAATCCATTATGTTTTGTTCTTTTATATATTGTGCTTCGTCAAAATATGTTTATCCATCTAACATGAGCTGGAACTTAATAAAATGTACTTTCAAACCCTATAAATTTTTGAAAATTGATGAATTTGAATATTTTAACATTGCAGTTCAGTATTATTTAGCTAGTTCAACCTAAATATGACAAAATGAGTGAAGAAATCCATTCAAAATATAGTATTGTACACCAGCATGTTCATTTCACGTTTAAAGCTTGGAAATACAGCCAGGTTGTGAATTCCTAAAAATTGTTAAATTTGAATACTATAAAATTGCCGTTCAGTATTATTTAGCTAATTCTACCTAAATATGACAAAATCAGCGAAAAAATTCATTCAAAATATAGTATTGTTCACCAGCATGTTAATTCGCATTTTAAGCGTGGTAATATAACTAGGATACAAATTTTTAAAAATTGATGTATTTGAATACTTTAACATCATAGTTCAGGATTATTTAGGTAATTATACAACAATATGACAAAACCAGCAAAAAAATTTATTCCAAATATAGAACTGTACACCAGCATGTTCATTTCGCATGTTAAATTTGGAAATATAGCTATGATACAAATTTTTAAAAATTGATGAATTTGAATACTTTAACATTGCAGTTCAGTAATATTTAGCTAGTTCTACCTAAATATGACAAAATGAGTGAAAAAATTCATTCAAAATATACTATTCTATACTAGCATGTTCATAGCGCGTTTTCAGCTTCAAAATAGAGCCAGATTTCAAATTCCTAAAAATTTATGAAATTGACAACTTTAACATTGCAGTTCAGTATAATTTATTTAATTCTACCTAAATATGACAAAATCAGCAAAAAAAACTCAAACAAAATATCATATTGTACACCAGCATGTTCACAGCGCATTTTAAGGTTGCAAATACAGTCAAAATATAAGTACCTAAAAATTAATGAAATTCAAAACTTTAACAATGCAGTTCAGTATAATTTAGCTAATTCTACTTAAATATAACAAAATCGGCAAATAAACTTTTTAAAAATATTGTATTGTACAGCAGCATGTTCATAGCGCATTTTAAGCTTGGAAATACAGCCAGGTTGCAAATTCTTAAAAAATTATGACTTTCAGTACTTTACCATTGCAGTTCAGTATAATTTAGCTAATTCTATCTAACTATGACAAATCAGTGAAAATATTAATTCAAAATAATGTATTGTACACCAGCATGTTTGTAGAGTATTTTAAGCTTGGAAATACAGCCAGGTTGCAAATTCCTAAAAAGTGATGACTTTCAATACTTTAACATTGCAGTTCAGTATAATTTAGCTAATTCTACCTAACTATGACAAATCACTGAAAATATTCATACAAAATAATGTATTATACACCAGCATGTTCATAGCATGTTTTAAGTTTGGAAATACAGCCAGGTTACAAATTCCTAAAAATTGATGAATTTGAAAATTTTAACATTGCAGTTCAGTATAATTTAGCTACTTCTACCTAAATATGATAAATCAGTGAAAAAATTCTTTCAAAATATCGTATTGTACACCAGCATGTTCATAGCACATTTTAAGCTTGGAAATACAGCCAGGTTAGAAATTCCTAAAAATTGATGAAATTCAATACTTTACCGTTGCAGTACAGTATAATTTAGCGACTTCTACCTAAATATAACAAAATCAGCAAAAAAATTCGTTAAAAATATTGTATTCTACACCAGCATGTTCATAGCACATTTTAAGTGTTGAAATACAGCTAGGTTGCAAATTTCTAAAAATATTGAATTTGAATAATTTATTATTGCAGTTCAGTATAATTAACTAAATCTATCTAAACATGACAAAATCAGCAAAAAAATCTTTCAAAATATTGTATTTTACACCAACCTGTTCATATACACATTTTAAGCCTGGAAGTACAGCCAGATTGGAAATTTCTAAAAACGAATGAATTTGAAAGTTTTAACATTGCAGTTCAGTATAATTTAGCTACTTCTACCTAAATATGATAAAAGAAGCCAAAACATTCTTTCAAAATATCGTATTGTACACCAGCATGTTCATAGCGCGTTTTAAGCTTGGAAATACAGTGAAATTAGAGATTCCTAAAAATTGATGAAGTTTAATACTTTAATGTTGCAGTTCAGTAGAATTTAGCTAATTCTACCTAAATATGACAAAATCAGTGAAAAAATTCATTCAAAATATAGTATTGTACACCAGCATGTTCATTTCGCGTTTTAAGCTTGGAAATACAGCTAGGATACAAATTTTTAATAAATTGATGAACTTGAATACTTTAACATGGCAGTTCAGTATTATTTAGCTAATTCTACCTAAATATGACAAAATCAATGAAAAAATTTATTCCAAATATAGTATTGTACACCAGCATGGTCATTTCGCGTTTTAAGCTTGGAAATACAGCTAGGACACAAATTTTTAAAAATTGATGAATTTGAATACTTTAACATTGCAGTTCAGTATTATTTAGCTAATTCTACCTAAATATGACAAAATCAGCGAAAAAATTCATTCAAAATATAGTATTGTGTACCAGCATGTTCATTTCGCCTTTTAAGCTTGGAAATACAGCCAGGATACAAATTTTTAAAAATTTCTGAATTAGAATTCTTTAACATTGCAGTTTAGTATTAGTTAGCTAATTCTACCTAAATATGACAAAATCAGCAAAAGAATTCATCCAAAATATAGTATTGTACACCAGCATGTTCATTTCGCGTTTTAAGTTTGAAAATACAGCAGATTACAAATTTTTAAAAATTGATGAATTTGAATACTTTAACATTGCAGTTCAGTATTATTTAGGTAATTCTACCTAAATATGACAAAATCAGCAAAAAAATTCATTCAAAATATAGTATTGTACACCAGCATGTCCATTTCGCGTTTTAAATTTGGAAATATAGCTAGGATACAAATTTTTAGAAATTGATGAATTTGAATACTTTAACATTGCAATTCAGAATTATATATTTAATTCTACCTAAATATGACAAAACCAGCGAAAAAAATTTATTCCAAATATACTATTGTATACCAGCATGTCCATTTCGCGTTTTAAATTTGGAAATATAGCTAGGATACAAATTTTTAGAAATTGATGAATTTGAATACTTTAACATTGCAGTTCAGTATTATTTAGCTAATTCTACTTAATATGACAATATCAGCAAAAAATGCATTCAAAATATAGTATTGTGCACCACCATGTTCATTTCGCGTTTTAAGCTTGGAAATACAGCTAGGATACAAATTTTTAATAAATTGATGAATTTGAATACTTTAACATTGCAGTTCAGTATTATTTAGCTAATTCTACCTAAATATGACAAAATCAGCGAAAAAATTCATTCAAAATATAGTATTGTACACCAGCATGTTCATTTCGAGTTTTAAGCTTGGAAATATAGCTAGGATAAAAATTGTTGAATTTGAATACTTTAACAATGCAGTTCAGTATTATTTAGCTAATTTTACCTAAATATGACAAAATCAGTGAAAAAATTCATTCAAAATATTGTATTGTTCACCAGCATGTTAATTCACGTTTTATGCTTGGAAATATAACTAGGATACAAATTTTTAAAAATTGATGTATTTGAATACATTGACATTGTAGTTCAGAATTATTTAGGGAATTCTACCTAAATATGACAAAACCAGCGCAACAATTTATTCCAAATAGAGTACTGTACACCAGCATGTTCATTTCGCGTTTTAAGCTTGGAAATACAGCCAGGATACAAATTTTTAAAAATTTATGAATTTGAATTTTTTAACATTGCAGTTCAGTATTATTTAGCTAATTCTACCTAAATATGACAAAATCAGTGAAAAAATTCATTCAAAATATAGTATTGTACACCAGCATGTTCATTTCGCGTTTTAAGCTTGGAAATACAGCTAGGATACAAATTTTTAAAAATTGATGAATTTGAATACTTTAACAATGCAGTTCAGTATTATTTAGCTAATTTTACCTAAATATGACAAAATCAGTGAAAAAATTCATTCAAAATATAGTATTGTACACCAGCATGTTCAATTCGCGTTTTAAGCTTGGAAATATAACTGGGACACAAATTTTTAACAATTGATGTATTTGAAAACTTTAACATTGTAGTTCAGAATTATTTAGGTAATTCTATTTAAATATGACAAAACCGGCAAAAAAATTTATTCCAAATATACTATCTTATACCAGCATGTCCATTTCGCGTTTTGAGTTTGGAAGTACATCTAGAATACAAATTTTGAAAAATTGATGAATTTCAATACCTAACATTGCAGTTCAGTATTATTTGGCTAATTCTACCTAAATATGACAACATCAGTGAAAAACTTCATGCAAAATATAGTATTGTACACTGGCATATTACAATCACGTTTTAAGCTTGGATATACAGCTAGGATACAAATTTTTAATAAATTGATGAATTTGAATACTTTAACATTGCAGTTCAGTATTATTTAACTAATTCTACCGAAATATGACAAAATCAGCAAATAAACTTTTTAAAAATATTGTATTGTACACCAGGATGTTCATAGCGCATTTTAAGCTTGGAAATACAGCCAGGTTGCAAATTCTTAAAAAGTGATGTCTTTCAATACTTTAACATTGCAGTTCAGTACAATTTAGCTAATTCTCTTTAACTATTACAAATCAGTGAAAATATTCATTCAAAATAATGTATTGTACACCAGCATGTTCATGGCGGGTTTTAAGCTAGGAAATACAGCCAGGTTGCGAATTCCTAAACATTGATGAATTTGAAAATTTTAACATTGCAGTTCAGTATAATTTAGCTACTTCTACCTAAATATCATAAATCAGCAAAAAAATTATTTCAAAATATTGTATTGTACACCAGCATGTTCATAGCGCATTTTAAGCTTGGAAATACAGCCAGGTTAGAAATTCCTAAAAATTTGTGAAATTCAATACTTTAACATTGCAGTACAGTATAATTTAGCTACTTCTACCTAAATATAACAAAATCAGCAAAAAAATTCTGTAAAAATATTGTATTGTACACCAGCATGTTCATAGCGCGTTTTAAGCATCGAAATACAGCCAGGTTGCAAATTTCTAAAAAGTGATGAATTTGAGTAATTTATTATTGCAGTTCAGTATAATTTAGCTAAATCTACCTAAATATGACAAAATCAGCAAAAAAATTCATTCAAAATAGTATTGTACACCAGCATGTTCATTGTGCGTTTTAAGCTTGGAAAAACAGACAGGCTACAAACTCCTAAAAATTGATAAATTTGAATACTTTAACATTGCGGTTCAGTATAATTTAGCTAATTCTACCGAAATATGACCAAACCAGCAAAAAAATCATTCCAAGTAATGTACTGTACACAAGCATGTTCATAGCGGGATTTAAGCTTGGAAATACAGGCAGGTTGCTAATTCCTAAAAAATGATGAAATTGAATACTTTAACCTTGCAGTTCAGTATAAATTATCTAATTCTATTTACATATGACAAAATCAGTGAAAAAATTCATTCAAAATAAAGTAATGTACACCAGCATGTTCACAGTGCGTTTTAAGCTTACAAATACCGTCAGATTACAAATTTCTAAAAATTGACGAATTTGATTACTTTTACACTGCAGTTCACTATAATTTGCTAATTCTACTTCATTATAATGAAATCAGCAAAAAAATTTCTTCAAAATATTGTATTGTACACCAGCATGTTCATAGCGCGTTTTAAGCTTGGAAATACAGCCAGGTTAGAAATTCCTAAAAATTGATAAAATTAAATATTTTAACATTGCAGTTCAGTATAATTTAGCTAATTCTACCTAAATATAACAAAATCAGCAAATAAATTCTTTAAAAATATTGTATTGTACAAGCAGCATGTTCCTAGCGCATTTTATTCTTGCAAATACAGCCAGGTTGCAAATTCCTAAAATGTGATGAATTTGAATACTTTAGCATTGCAGTTCACTATAATTTATCTAATTCTACCTAAATATGACAAAATAAGTGAAAATATTCATTCAAAATAAAGTATTGTACACCAGCATGTTCATAGTGCATTTTAAGCTTGGAAATACAGCCAGGTTAGAAATTTCTAAAAATTGTTGAAATTCAATACTTTACCATTGCAGTACAGTATAATTTAGCTATTTCTACCTAAATATAACAAAATCAGCAAAAAAATTCATTAAAAATATTCTATTGTACACCAGCAGGTTCATAGCGCGTTTTAAGTGTCGAAATACAGCCAGGTTGCAAATTTCTAAAGAGTATTGAATTTGAATAATTTATTATTGCAGTTCAGTATAATTAACTAAATCTACCTAAATATGACAAAATCAGCAAAAAAATTCTTTCAAAATATTGTATTTTACACCAGCATGTTCATAACACATTTTAAGCCTGGAAATACAGCCAGATTGCAAATTCTTAAAAATTGATAAATTTGAAAATTTTAACATTGCAGTTCAGTATAATTTAGCTACTTCTACCTAAATATGATAAAAGGAGCAAAAAAATTCTTTCAAAATATCATATTGTACACCAGCATGTTAATAGCGCGTTTTAAGCTTGGAAATACAGTGAAATTACAGATTCATAAAAATTGAAGAAGTTCAATACTTTAATATTGCAGTTCTGTAGAATTTAGCTAATTCTACCTAAATGTGAAAAAATCAGCGAAAAAATTCATTCAAACAATGTATTGTACACCAGCATGTTCATAGCAGGTTTTAAGCTTGGAAATACAGCCAGGTTGTGAATTCCTAAAAATTGTTAAATTTGAATACTTTACCATTGCCGTTCAGTATAATTTAGCTAATTCTAACTAATTATGACAAAATCAGTGAAAAAAATCATTCAAAATATAATATTGTAAACCAGCATGTTCATAGCGCATTTTAAGATTGGAAAAACAGCCAGGTTACAAATTCCTAAAAAATGATGAATTTTAATACTTTAACAATGAAGTTCAGTATAATTTTGCAAATTCTACCTAAGTATGACAAAACCAGCGAAAAATGTTTTACAAAATATAGTATTGTACCCCAGCATATTTATAGCATGATGTAAGCTAGGAAAAACAGCCAATTACAAATTCCTAAAAATTGATTAATTTTAATAATTTAACATTGCAGTTCAGTATAATTTATCTAATTCTACCTAAATATGACAAAATCAGTGAAAAAATTCATTCAGAATAATGTATTGTACAACAGCATGTTTATAGCACGTTTTAAGCTTGGAAATACAGCCAGGTTTCAAATCTCTAAAAATTGATGAAATTGAATACTTTAACCTTGCAGTTCAGTATAAATTACCTAATTCTACCTAAATATGACAAAATCAGAGAAAAAATCCATTCAAAATAAAGTATTGTATACCAGCATGTTCACAGTGCGTTTTAACCTTGCAAATACAGCCAGATTACAAATGTCTAAAAGTTGATGAATTTGATTACTTTTACACTGCAGTTCACTATAATTTGCTCATTCTACTTCATTATGATAAAATCAGCAAAAAAAATTCTTCAAAATATTGTATTGTACACCAGCATGTTCATAGCGCGTTTTAAGCTTGGAAATACAGCTAGGATATAAATTTTTAAAAATTGATGAATTTGAATACTTTAACATTGCAGTTCAGTATTATTTAGCTAGTTCTTTAAATATGATAAAATGAGTGAAAAAATTCATTCAAAATATACTATTGTACACTAGCACATTCATAGCGCGTTTTCAGCTTGGAAATAGAGCCAGGTTTCAAATTCCTAAAAATTTATGAAATTGACAACTTTAACATTACAGTTCAGTATAATTTATTTAATTCTACCTAAATATGACAAAATCAGTGAAAAAACTCATTCAAAATATCGTATTGTACACCAGCATGTTCACAGCACATTTTAAGCTTGCAAATACAGTCAGGTTAGAAATACCTAAAAATTGATGAAATTCAAAACTTTAACAATGCATTTCAGTATAATTTAGCTAATTCTAACTAAATATAACAAAATCGGCAAATAAACTTTTTAAAAATATTGTATTGTACACCAGCATGTTCATAGCGCATTTTAAGCTTGGAAATACAGCCAGGTTGCAAATTCCTAAAAATTGATGAATTTGAAAATTTTAACATTGCAGTTCAGTATAATTTAGCTACTTCCACCTAAATATGATAAATCAGTGAAAAAAGTTTTTCAAAATATTGTATTGTACACCAGCATGTTCATAGCGCATTTTAAGCATGGAAATATAGCCAGGTTAGAAATTTCTAAAAATTGATAAAATTCAATACTTTTCCATTGGAGTACAGTATAATTTAGCTACTTCTACCTAAATATAACAAAATCAGCAAAAAAATTCTGTAAAAACATTGTATTGTACACCAGCATATTCATAGCGCGTTTTAAGCATTGAAATACAGCCAGGTTGCAAATTTCTAAAAAGTGATGAATTTGAGTAATTTATTATTGCAGTTCAGTATAATTTAGCTAAATCTACCTAAATATGACAAAATCAGCAAAAAAATTCATTCAAAATAGTATTGTACACCAGTATGTTCATTGTGCGTTTTAAGCTTGGAAAAACAGACAGGCTACAAACTCCTAAAAATTGATGAATTTGAATACTTTAACATTGCGGTTCAGTATAATTTAGCTAATTCTACCGAAATATGACCAAACCAGCAAAAAAATCATTCAAAGTAATGTACTGTACACAAGCATGTTCATAGCAGGATTTAAGCTTGGAAATACAGCCAGGTTGCTAATTCCTAAAAAATGATGAAATTGAATACTTTAACCTTGCAGTTCAGTATAAATTATCTAATTCTATTTACATATAACAAAATCAGTGAAAAAATTCATTCAAAATAAAGTAATGTACACCAGCATGTTCACAGTGCGTTTTAAGCTTGCAAATACCACCAGATTACAAATTTCTAAAAATTGACGAATTTGAATACTTTTACACTGCAGTTCGCTATAATTTGCTAATTCTACTTCATTATGATGAAATCAGCAAAAAAATTTCTTCAAAATATTGTATTGTACACCAGCATGTTCATAGCGCGTTTTAAGCTTGGAAATACAGCCAGGTTAGAAATTCCTAAAAATTGATAAAATTCAATATTTTAACATTGCAGTTCAGTATAATTTAGCTAATTCTACCTAAATGTAACAAAATCAGCAAATAAATTCTTTAAAAATATTGTATTGTACAAGCAGCATGTTCATAGCGCATTTTAAGCTTGGAAATACAGCCAGGTTGCAAATTCCTAAAAATTGATGAATTTGAAAATTTTAACATTGCAGTTCAGTATAATTTAGCTACTTCCACCTAAATATGATAAATCAGTGAAAAAACTTTTTCAAAATATTGTATTGTACACCAGCATGTTCATAGCGCATTTTAAGCATGGAAATATAGCCAGGTTAGAAATTTCTAAAAATTGATAAAATTCAATACTTTTCCATTGGAGTACAGTATAATTTAGCTACTTCTACCTAAATATAACAAAATCAGCAAAAAAATTCATTAAAAATATTGTATTGTACACCAACATGTTCATAGCGCGTTTTAAGCGTCGAAATACAGCCAGGTTGCAAATTTCTAAAAAGTGTTGAATTTGAATCATTTATTATTGCAGTTCAGTATAATTAACTAAATCTACCTAAATATGACAAAATCTGAAAAAAAATTCTTTCAAAATATTGTATTTTACACCAGCATGTTCATAGCACATTTTAAGCCTGGAAATACAGCCTAATTGCAAATTTCTAAAAATTGATGAATTTGAAAGTTTTAACATTGCAGTTCAATATAATTTAGCTACTTCTACCTAAATATGATAAAAGGGGCAAAAAAATTCTTTCAAAATATCGTATTGTACACCAGCATGTTCATAGTGCGTTTTAAGCTTAGAAATACAGTGAAATTAGAGATTCCTAAAAAATTGATGAAGTTCCATACTTTAATATTGCAGTTCAGTAGAATATAGCGAATTCTACCAAAATGTGAAAAAATCAGTGAAAAAATTTATTCAAATAATGTATTGTACACCAGCATGTTCATAGCGGGTTTTAAGCTTGGAAATACAGCCAGGTTGTGAATTCCTAAAACTTGTTAAATTTGAATACTTTAACATTGCCGTTCAGTATAATTTAGCTAATTCTACCTAAATATGACAAAATCAGTGAAAAAATTCATTCAAAATATAGTATTGTACACCAGCATGTCCAATTCGCATTTTAAACTTGGAAATATAACTAGGATACAAATTTTTAACAATTGATGTATTTGAATACTTTAACATTGTAGTTCAGAATGATTTAGGTAATTCTACCTAAATATGACAAAACCGGCAAAAAATTTATTCCAAATATACTATTGTATACCAGCATGTCCATTTCGCGTTTTAAGTTTGGACATACAGCTAGGATACAAATTTTTAAAAATTGAGAATTTGAATACTTTAACATTGCAGTTCAGTATTATTTAGCTAGTTCTACCTAAATATGACAAAATTAGCGAGAAAATTTTTTCAAAATATAGTTTTGTACTTCAGCATGTTCAATTCGCGTTTTAAGCTTGGAAATACAACTAGGATAAAAAATTTTAACAATTGATGTATTTGAATACTTTTATTGTAGTTCAGAATTATTTAGATAATTCTGCTTAAATATTACAAAATGAGCAAAAAAATTTATTCCAAATATACTATTGTATATCAGCATGTCTATTTCACGTTTTAAGCTTGGAAATACGGCTAGGATACAAATTTTTAATAAATTGATGAATTTGAATACTTTAACATTGCAGTTCAGTATTATTTAACTAATTCTACCTAAATATGACAAAATCAGCAAATAAACTTTTTAAAAATATTGCATTGTACACCAGCATGTTCATAGCGCATTTTAAGCTTGGAAATACAGCCAGGTTGCAAATTCTTAAAAAGTGATGGCTTTCAATACTTTAACATTGCAGTTCAGTACAATTAGCTAATTCTCTTTAACTATTACAAATTCGTGAAAATATTCATTCAAAATAATGTATTGTACACCAGCATGTTCATGGCGGGTTTTAAGCTAGGAAATACAGCTAGGTTGCGAATTCCTAAAAATTGATGAATTTGAATACTTTAACATTGCAGTTCAGTATAATTTAGCTAATTCTATCTAAATATGACAAAGGCAGTGAGAAAAATCTTCAAAATATAGTATTGTACACCTGCATGTTCATAGCATGTTTTATGTTTGGAAATACAGCCAGGTTACAAATTCCTAAAAATTGATGAATTTGAAAATTTTAACATTGCAGTTCAGTATAATTTAACTACTTCTACCTAAATATCATAAATCAGCAAAAAAATTATTTCAAAATATCGTATTGTACACCAGCATGTTCATAACACATTTTAGACCTGGAAATACAGCCAGATTGCAAATTCTTAAAAATTGATAAATTTGAAAATTTTAACATTGCAGTTCAGTATAATTCAGCTACTTCTACCTAAATATGATAAAAGGAGCAAAAAAATTCTTTCAAAATATCATATTGTACACCAGCATGTTCACAGCGCGTTTAAAGCTTGGAAATACAGTGAAATTACAGATTCGTGAAAATTGATGAAGTTCAATACTTTAATATTGCAGTTCTGTAGAATTTAGCTAATTCTACCTAAATGTGAAAAAATCAGCGAAAAAATTCATTCAAACAATGTATTGTACACCAGCATGTTCATAGCAAGTTTTAAGCTTGGAAATACAGCCAGGTTGTGAATTCCTAAAAATTGTTAAATTTGAATATTTACCATTGCCGTTCAGTATAATTTAGCTAATTCTAACTAATTATGACAAAATCAGTGAAAAAAATCACTCAAAATATAATATTGTAAACCAGCATGTTCATAGCGCATTTTAAGATTGGAAAAACAGCCAGGTTACAAATTCCTAAAAAATGATGAATTTGAATACTTTAACATTGAAGTTCAGTATAATTTTGCAAATTCTACCTAAGTATGACAAAACCAGCGAAAAATGTTTTACAAAATATAGTATTGTACCCCAGCATATTCATAGCATGATGTAAGCTAGGAAAAACAGCCAGATTACAAATTCCTAAAAATTGATTAATTTGAATAATTTAACATTGCAGTTCAGTATAATTTATCTAATTCTACCTAAATACGACAAAATCAGTGAAAAAATTCATTCAGAATAATGTATTGTACAACAGCATGTTTATAGCACGTTTTAAGCTTGGAAATACAGCCAGGTTTCAAATCTCTAAAAATTGATGAAATTGAATACTTTAACCTTGCAGTTCAGTATAAATTATCTAATTCTACCTAAATATGACAAAATCAGAGAAAAAATCCATTCAAAATAAAGTATTGTATACCAGCATGTTCACAGTGCGTTTTAACCTTGCAAATACAGCCAGATTACAAATGTCTAAAAGTTGATGAATTTGATTACTTTTACACTGCAGTTCACTATAATTTGCTAATTCTACTTCATTATGATGAAATCAGCAAAAAAAATTCTTCAAAATATTGTATTGTACACCAGCATGTTCATAGCGCGTTTTAAGCTTGGAAATACAGCTAGGATACAAATTTTTAACAATTGATGAATTTGAATACTTTAACATTGCAGTTCAGTATTATTTAGCTAGTTCTTTAAATATGACAAAATGAGTGAAAAAATTCATTCAAAATATACTATTGTACACTAGCACATTCATAGCGCGTTTTCAGCTTGGAAATAGAGCCAGGTTTCAAATTCCTAAAAATTTATGAAATTGACAACTTTAACATTACAGTTCAGTATAATTTATTTAATTCTACCTAAATATGACAAAATCAGTGAAAAAACTCATTCAAAATATCGTATTGTACACCAGCATGTTCACAGCGCATTTTAAGCTTGCAAATACAGTCAGGTTAGAAATACCTAAAAATTGATGAAATTCAAAACTTTAACAATGCATTTCAGTATAATTTAGCTAATTCTAACTAAATATAACAAAATCGGCAAATAAACTTTTTAAAAATATTGTATTGTACACCAGCATGTTCATAGCGCATTTCAAGCTTGGAAATACAGCCTGGTTGCAAATTCCTAAAAATTGATGAATTTGAAAATTTTAACATTGCAGTTCAGTATAATTTAGCTACTTCCACCTAAATATGATAAATCAGTGAAAAAACTTTTTCAAAATATTGTATTGTACACCAGCATGTTCATAGCGCATTTTAAGCATGGAAATATAGCCAGGTTAGAAATTTCTAAAAATTGATAAAATTCAATACTTTTCCATTGGAGTACAGTATAATTTAGCTACTTCTACCTAAATATAACAAAATCAGCAAAAAAATTCATTAAAAATATTGTATTGTACACCAAGATGTTCATAGCGCGTTTTAAGCGTCGAAATCCAGCCAGGTTGCAAATTTCTAAAAAGTGTTGAATTTGAATCATTTATTATTGCAGTTCAGTATAATTAACTAAATCTACCTAAATATGACAAAATCTGAAAAAAAATTCTTTCAAAATATTGTATTTTACACCAGCATGTTCATAGCACATTTTAAGCCTGGAAATACAGCCTAATTGCAAATTTCTAAAAATTGATGAATTTGAAAGTTTTAACATTGCAGTTCAATATAATTTAGCTATTTCTACCTAAATATGATAAAAGGGGCAAAAAAATTCTTTCAAAATATCGTATTGTACACCAGCATGTTCATAGTGCGTTTTAAGCTTAGAAATACAGTGAAATTAGAGATTCCTAAAAATTGATGAAGTTCCATACTTTAATATTGCAGTTCAGTAGAATATAGCGAATTCTACCAAAATGTGAAAAAATCAGTGAAAAAATTTATTCAAATAATGTATTGTACACCAGCATGTTCATAGCGGGTTTTAAGCTTGGAAATACAGCCAGGTTGTGAATTCCTAAAAATTGTTAAATTTGAATACTTTAACATTGCCGTTCAGTATAATTTAGCTAATTCTACCTAAATATGACAAAGTCAGTGAAAAAATTCATTCAAAATATAGTATTGTACACCAGCATGTCCAATTCGCGTTTTGAACTTGGAAATATAACTAGGATACAAATTTTTAACAATTGATGTATTTGAATACTTTAACATTGTAGTTCAGAATGATTTAGGTAATTCTACCTAAATATGACAAAACCGGCAAAAAATTTATTCCAAATATACTATTGTATACCAGCATGTCCATTTCGCGGTTTAAGTTTGGACATACAGCTAGGATACAAATTTTTAAAAATTGATGAATTTGAATACTTTAACATTGCAGTTCAGTATTATTTAGCTAGTTCTACCTAAATATGACAAAATCAGTGAGAAAATTTATTCAAAATATAGTTTTGTACTTCAGCATGTTCAATTCGCGTTTTAAGCTTGGAAATACAACTAGGATAAAAAATTTTAACAATTGATGTATTTGAATACTTTAATATTGTAGTTCAGAATTATTTAGATAATTCTGCTTAAATATTACAAAATGAGCAAAAAAATTTATTCCAAATATACTATTGTATATCAGCATGTCTATTTCACGTTTTAAGCTTGGAAATACGGCTAGGATACAAATTTTTAATAAATTGATGAATTTAAATACTTTAACATTGCAGTTCAGTATTATTTCACTAATTCTACCTAAATATGACAAAATCAGCAAATAAATTTTTTAAAAATATTGTATTGTACACCAGCATGTTCATAGCGCATTTTAAGCTTGGAAATACAGCCAGGTTGCAAATTCTTAAAAAGTGATGGCTTTCAATACTTTAACATTGCAGTTCAGTACAATTAGCTAATTCTCTTTAACTATTACAAATCAGTGAAAATATTCATTCAAAATAATGTATTGTACACCAGCATGTTCATGGCGGGTTTTAAGCTAGGAAATACAGCCAGGTTGCGAATTCCTAAAAATTGATGAATTTGAATACTTTAACATTGCAGTTCAGTATAATTTAGCTAATTCTATCTAAATATGACAAAGGCAGTGAGAAAAATCTTCAAAATATAGTATTGTACACCTGCATGTTCATAGCATGTTTTATGTTTGGAAATACAGCCAGGTTACAAATTCCTAAAAATTGATGAATTTGAAAATTTTAACATTGCAGTTCAGTATAATTTAGCTACTTCTACCTAAATATCATAAATCAGCAAAAAAATTATTTCAAAATATCGTATTGTTCATAGCGCATTTTAAGCTTGGAAATACAGCCACGTTAGAAATTCCTAAAAATTTGTGAAATTCAATACTTTAACATTGCAGTACAATATAATTTAGCTACTTCTACCTAAATATAACAAAATCAGCAAAAAAATTCTGTAAAAATATTGTATTGTACACCAGCATGTTCATAGCGCGTTTTAAGCATCGAAATACAGCCAGGTTGCAAATTTCTAAAAAGTGATGAATTTGAGTAATTTATTATTGCAGTTCAGTATAATTTAGCTAAATCTACCTAAATATGACAAAATCAGCAAAAAAATTCATTCAAAATAGTATTGTACACAAGCATGTTCATAGCGGGATTTAAGCTTGGAAATACAGCCAGGTTGCTAATTCCTAAAAAATGATGAAATTGAATACTTTAACCTTGCAGTTCAGTATAAATTATCTAATTCTATTTACATATGACAAAATCAGTGAAAAAATTCATTCAAAATAAAGTAATGTACACCAGCATGTTCACAGTGCGTTTTAAGCTTGCAAATACCGCCAGATTACAAATTTCTAAAAATTGACGAATTTGATTACTTTTACACTGCAGTTCACTATAATTTGCTAATTCTACTTCATTATGATGAAATCAGCAAAAAAATTTCTTCAAAATATTGTATTGTACACCAGCATGTTCATAGCGCGTTTTAAGCTTGGAAATACAGCCAGGTTAGAAATTCCTAAAAATTGATAAAATTCAATATTTTAACATTGCAGTTCAGTATAATTTAGCTAATTTTACCTAAATATAACAAAATCAGCAAATAAATTCTTTAAAAATATTGTATTGTACAAGCAGCATGTTCATAGCGCATTTTAAGCTTGGAAATACAGCCAGGTTGCAAATTCCTAAAAATTGATGAATTTGAAAATTTTAACATTGCAGTTCAGTATAATTTAGCTACTTCCACCTAAATATGATAAATCAGTGAAAAAACTTTTTCAAAATATTGTATTGTATGCCAGCATGTTCATAGCGCATTTTAAGCATGGAAATATAGCCAGGTTAGAAATTTCTAAAAATTGATAAAATTCAATACTTTTCCATTGGAGTACAGTATAATTTAGCTACTTCTACCTAAATATAACAAAATCAGCAAAAAAATTCATTAAAAATATTGTATTGTACACCAACATGTTCATAGCGCGTTTTAAGCATCGAAATACAGCCAGGTTGCAAATTTCTAAAAAGTGTTGAATTTGAATCATTTATTATTGCAGTTCAGTATAATTAACTAAATCTACCTAAATATGACAAAATCTGAAAAAAAATTCTTTCAAAATATTGTATTTTACACCAGCATGTTCATAGCACATTTTAAGCCGGAAATACAGCCTAATTGCAAATTTCTAAAAACTGATGAATTTGAAAGTTTTAACATTGCAGTTCAATATAATTTAGCTACTTCTACCTAAATATGATAAAAGGGGCAAAAAAATTCTTTCAAAATATCGTATTGTACACCAGCATGTTCATAGTGCGTTTTAAGCTTAGAAATACAGTGAAATTAGAGATTCCTAAAAATTGATGAAGTTCCATACTTTAATATTGCAGTTCAGTAGAATATAGCGAATTCTACCAAAATGTGAAAAAATCAGTGAAAAAATTTATTCAAATAATGTATTGTACACCAGCATGTTCATAGCGGGTTTTAAGCTTGGAAAGGCAGCCAGGTTGTGAATTCCTAAAAATTGTTAAATTTGAATACTTTAACATTGCCGTTCAGTATAATTTAGCTAATTCTACCTAAATATGACAAAGTCAGTGAAAAAATTCATTCAAAATATAGTATTGTACACCAGCATGTCCAATTCGCGTTTTAAACTTGGAAATATAACTAGGATACAAATTTTTAACAATTGATGTATTTGAATACTTTAACATTGTAGTTCAGAATGATTTAGGTAATTCTACCTAAATATGACAAAACCGGCAAAAAATTTATTCCAAATATACTATTGTATACCAGCATGTCCATTTCGCGTTTTAAGTTTGGACATACAGCTAGGATACAAATTTTTAAAAATTGATGAATTTGAATACTTTAACATTGCAGTTCAGTATTATTTAGCTAATTCTACCTAAATATGACAAAATCAGTGAAAAAATTTATTCAAAATATAGTTTTGTACTTCAGCATGTTCAATTCGCGTTTTAAGCTTGGAAATACAACTAGGATAAAAATTTTTAACAATTGATGTATTGGAATACATTAATATTGTAGTTCAGAATTATTTAGATAATTCTGCTTAAATATTACAAAATGAGCAAAAAAATTTATTCCAAATATACTATTGTATATCAGCATGTCTATTTCACGTTTTAAGCTTGGAAATACGGCTAGGATACAAATTTTTAATAAATTGATGAATTTGAATACTTTAACATTGCAGTTCAGTATTATTTAACTAATTCTACCTAAATATGACAAAATCAGCAAATAAATTTTTTAAAAATATTGTATTGTACACCAGCATGTTCATAGTGCATTTTAAGCTTGGAAATACAGCCAGGTTGCAAATTCTTAAAAAGTGATGGCTTTCAATACTTTAACATTGCAGTTCAGTACAATTAGCTAATTCTCTTTAACTATTACAAATCAGTGAAAATATTCATTCAAAATAATGTATTGTACACCAGCATGTTCATGGCGGGTTTTAAGCTAGGAAATACAGCCAGGTTGCGAATTCCTAAAAATTGATGAATTTGAATACTTTAACATTGCAGTTCAGTATAATTTAGCTAATTCTATCTAAATATGACAAAGGCAGTGAGAAAAATCTTCAAAATATAGTATTGTACACCTGCATGTTCATAGCATGTTTTATGTTTGGAAATACAGCCAGGTTACAAATTCCTAAAAATTGATGAATTTGAAAATTTTAACATTGCAGTTCAGTATAATTTAGCTACTTCTACCTAAATATCATAAATCAGCAAAAAAATTATTTCAAAATATCGTATTGTACACCAGCATGTTCATAGCGCATTTTAAGCTTGGAAATACAGCCAGGTTAGAAATTCCTAAAAATTTGTGAAATTCAATACTTTAACATTGCAGTACAGTATAATTTAGCTACTTCTACCTAAATATAACAAAATCAGCAAAAAAATTCTGTAAAAATATTGTATTGTACACCAGCATGTTCATAGTGCGTTTTAAGCATCGAAATACAGCCAGGTTGCAAATTTCTAAAAAGTGATGAATTTGAGTAATTTATTATTGCAGTTCAGTATAATTTAGCTAAATCTACCTAAATATGACAAAATCAGCAAAAAAATTCATTCAAAATAGTATTGTACACCAGCAGGTTCATTGTGCGTTTTAAGCTTGGAAAAACAGACAGGCTACAAACTCCTAAAAATTGATGAATTTGAATACTTTAACATTGCGGTTCAGTATAATTTAGCTAATTCTACCGAAATATGACCAAACCAGCAAAAAAATCATTCAAAGTAATGTACTGTACACAAGCATGTTCATAGCGGGATTTAAGCTTGGAAATACAGCCAGGTTGCTAATTCCTAAAAAATGATGAAATTGAATACTTTAACCTTGCAGTTCAGTATAAATTATCTAATTCTATTTACATATGACAAAATCAGTGAAAAAATTCATTCAAAATAAAGTAATGTACACCAGCATGTTCACAGTGCGTTTTAAGCTTGCAAATACCGCCAGATTACAAATTTCTAAAAATTGACGAATTTGATTACTTTTACACTGCAGTTCACTATAATTTGCTAATTCTACTTCATTATGATGAAATCAGCAAAAAAATTTCTTCAAAATATTGTATTGTACACCAGCATGTTCATAGCGCGTTTTAAGCTTGGAAATACAGCCAGGTTAGAAATTCCTAAAAATTGATAAAATTCAATATTTTAACATTGCAGTTCAGTATAATTAACTAAATCTACCTAAATATGACAAAATCTGAAAAAAAATTCTTTCAAAATATTGTATTTTACACCAGCATGTTCATAGCACATTTTAAGCCTGGAAATACAGCCTAATTGCAAATTTCTAAAAATTGATGAATTTGAAAGTTTTAACATTGCAGTTCAATATAATTTAGCTACTTCTACCTAAATATGATAAAAGGGGCAAAAAAATTCTTTCAAAATATCGTATTATACACCAGCATGTTCATAGTGCGTTTTAAGCTTAGAAATACAGTGAAATTAGAGATTCCTAAAAATTGATGAAGTTCCATACTTTAATATTGCAGTTCAGTAGAATATAGCGAATTCTACCAAAATGTGAAAAAATCAGTGAAAAAATTTATTCAAATAATGTATTGTACACCACCATGTTCTTAGCGGGTTTTAAGCTTGGAAATACAGCCAGGTTGTGAATTCCTAAAAATTGTTAAATTTTCATTTCGAGTTTTAAGCTTGGAAATATAGCTAGAATAAAAATTGTTGAATTTGAATACTTTAACAATGCAGTTCAGTATTATTTAGCTAATTTTACCTAAATATGACAAAATCAGTGAAAAAATTCATTCAAAATATTGTATTGTTCACCAGCATGTTAATTCACGTTTTATGCTTGGAAATATAACTAGGATACAAATTTTTAAAAATTGATGTATTTGAATACATTGACATTGTAGTTCAGAATTATTTAGGGAATTCTACCTAAATCTGACAAAACCAGCGCACCAATTTATTCCAAATAGAGTACTGTACACCAGCATGTTCATTTCGCGTTTTAAGCTTGGAAATACAGCTAGGATACAAATTTTTTAAAATTGATGAATTTGAATTTTTTAACATTGCAGTTCAGTATTATTTAGCTAATTCTACCTAAATATGACAAAATCCATGAAAAAATTCATTCAAAATATAGTATTGTACACCAGCATGTTCATTTCGCGTTTTAAGCTTGGAAATACAGCTAGGATACAAATTTTTAAAAATTGATGAATTTGAATACTTTAACATTGCAGTTCAGTATTATTTAGCTAATTCTACCTAAATATGACAAAATCAGTGAAAAAATTCATTCAAAATATAGTATTGTACACCAGCATGTTCCAATTCGCGTTTTAAGCTTGGAAATATAACTAGGATACAAATTTTTAACAATTGATGTATTTGAATACTTTAACATTGTAGTTCAGAATTATTTAGGTAATTCTACCTAAATATGACAAAACCAGCAAAAAAATTTATTCCAAATATACTATTGTATACCAGCATGTCCATTTCGCGTTTTAAGTTTGGAAATACAGCTAGAATACAAATTTTTAAAAATTGATGAATTTCAATACTTTAACATTGCAGTTCAGTATTATTTAGCTAATTCTACCTAAATATGACAAAATCAGTGAAAAAATTCATTCAAAATATTGTATTGTTCACCAGCATGTTAATTCACGTTTTATGCTTGGAAATATAACTAGGATACAAATTTTTAAAAATTGATGTATTTGAATACATTAACATTGTAGTTCAGAATTATTTAGGGAATTCTACCTAAATATGACAAAACAAGTGCAACAATTTATTCCAAATAGAGTACTGTACACCAGCATGTTCATTTCGCGTTTTAAGCTCGGAAATACAGCTAGGATAGAAATTTTTAATAAATTGATGAACTTGAATACTTTAACATTGCAGTTCAGTATTATTTAGCTAATTCTACCTAAATATGACAAAATCAGTGAAAAAATTCATTCCAAATATAGTACTCTACACCAGCATGTTAATTCGTGTTTTAAGCGTGGAAATATAACTCGGATACAAATTTTTAACAATTGATGTATTTCAATACTTTAATATTGTAATTCAGAATTATTTAGATAAATCTGCTTAAATATTACAAAATGAGCAAAAAAATTTATTCCAAATATACTATTGTATACCAGCATGTCTATTTCACGTTTTAAGTTTGGAAATACAGGTAGGATACAAATTTTTTAAAATTCATGAATTTAAATACTTTAACATGGCAGTTCAGTATTATTTAGCTAATTCTACCTAAATATGACAAAATCAATGAAAAAATTTATTCCAAATATAGTACTGTACACCAGCATGTTCATTTCGCATTTTAAGCTTGGAAATACAGCTAGGATACAAATTTTTAATAAATTTATGAACTTCAATACTTTAACATTGCAGTTCAGTATTATTTAGCTAATTCTACCTAAATATGACAAAATCAGTGAAAAAATTCATTCCAAATATAGTACTGTACACCAGCATGTTAATTCGCATTTTAAGCTTGGAAATATAACTAGGATACAAATTTTTAAAAATTGATGTATTTGAATACTTTCACATTGTAGTTCAGAATTATTTAGGGAATTCTACCTAAATATGACAAAAACAACGAAAAAATTTATTCCAAATAGAGTACTGTACACCAGCATGTTCATTTCGCGTTTTAAGCTTGGAAATACGGCTAGGATACAAATTTTTAAAAATGGATGAATTAGAATACTTTAACATTGTAGTTCAGAATGATTTAGGTAATTCTACCTAAATATGACAAAACCAGCAAAAAAATTTATTACAAATATACTATTGTATACCAGCATGTCCATTTCGCATTTTAAGTTTGGAAATACAGCTAAAATACAAATTTTTAAAAATTGATGAATTTAAATACTTTAACATTGCACTTCAGTATTATTTAGCTAGTTCTACCTAAATATGACAAAATCAGTGAAAAAATTCATTTAAAATATAGTATCATACACCAGCATGTTCCAATCGCTTTTTAAGCTTGGAAATACAGCTACGATACAAATTTTTAATAAATTGATGAATTTGAATATTTTAACATTGCAGTTCAGTATTATTTAGCTAATTCTACCTAAATATGACAAAATCAGCAAAAAAATAAATTCAGATTATAGTATTGTATACCAGCATGTTAATTTCGCCTTTTAAGCATGGAAATACAGCTAGGATACAATTTTTAAAAATTGATGAATTTGAATACTTTAACATTGCAGTTCAGTATTATTTAGCTAATTCTACCTAAATATGACAAAATCAGTGAAAAAATTCATTCAAAATATTGTATTGTTCACCAGCATGTTAATTCACGTTTTATGCTTGGAAATATAACTAGGATACAAATTTTTAAAAATTGATGTATTTGAATACATTGACATTGTAGTTCAGAATTATTTAGGGAATTCTACCTAAATATGACAAAACCAGCGCAACAATTTATTCCAAATAGAGTACTGTACACCAGCATGTTCATTTCGCGTTTTAAGCTTGAAAATACAGCCAGGATACAAATTTTTAAAAATTTATGAATTTGAATTTTTTAACATTGCAGTTCAGTATTATTTAGCTAATTCTACCTAAATATGACAAAATCCATGAAAAAATTCATTCAAAATATAGTATTGTACACCAGCATGTTCATTTCACGTTTAAAGCTTGGAAATACAGCTAGGATATAAATTTTTAAAAATTGATGAATTTGAATACTTTAACATTGCAGTTCATTATTATTTAGCTAGTTCAACCTAAATATGACAAAATGAGTGAAAAAATTCATTCAAAATATACTATTGTACACTAGCATGTTCATAGCGCATTTTAAGCTTGGAAATATAGCCAGGTTAGAAATTCCTAAAAATTGATGAAATTCAATACTTTTCCATTGGAGTACAGTATAATTTAGCTACTTCTACCTAAATATAACAAAAATCAGCAAAAAAATTCATTAAAAATATTGTATTGTACACCACCATGTTCATGGCGCGTTTTAAGTGTCGAAATACAGCCAGGTTGCAAATTTCTAAAAAGTGTTGAATTTGAATCATTTATTATTGCAGTTCAGTATAATTAACTAAATCTATCTAAATATGACAAAATCAGAAAAAAAATTCTTTCAAAATATTGTATTTTACACCAGCATGTTCATAGCACATTTTAAGCCTGGAAATACAGCCAGATTGCAAATTTCTAAAAATTGATGAATTTGAAAGTTTTAACATTGCAGTTCACTATAATTTAGCTACTTCTACCTAAATATGATAAAAGGGGCAAAAAAATTCTTTCAGAATATCATATTGTACACCAAAATGTTCATAGCGCGTTTTAAGCTTGGAAATACAGTGAAATTAGAGATTCCTAAAAATTGATGAAGTTCAATACAGTTCAGTAGAATTTAGCTAATTCTACCAAAATGTGAAAAAATCAATGAAAAAATTCATTCAAATAATGTATTGTACACCAGCATGTTCATAGCGGGTTTTAAGCTTGGAAATACAGCCAGGTTGTGAATTCCTAAAAATTGTTAAATTTGAATACTATAACATTGCCGTTCAGTATTATTTAGCTAATTCTACCTAAATATGACAAAATCAGCGAAAAAATTCATTCAAAATATAGTATTGTTCACCAGCATGTTAATTCGCGTTTTAAGCGTGGTAATATAACTAGGAAACAAATTTTTAAAAATTGATGTATTTGAATACTTTAACATCATAGTTTAGGATGATTTAGGTAATTCTACAAAAATATGACAAAACCAGCAAAAAAATTTATTCCAAATATAGTACTGTACACCAGCATGTTCATTTCGCATGTTAAACTTGGAAATACAGCTAGGATACAATTTTTTAACAATTGATGTATTTGAATACTTTAACATTGTAGTTCAGAATGATTTAGGTAATTCTACCTAAATATGACAAAACCGGCAAAAAAATTTATTCCAAATATACTATTGTATACCAGCATGTCCATTTCGAGTTTTAAGTTTGGAAATACAGTTATGGTACAAATTTTTAAAAATTGATGAATTTGAATACTTTAACATTGCAGTTCAGTAATATTTAGCTAGTTCTACCTAAATATGACAAAATGAGTGAAAAAATTCATTCAAAATATACTATTCTATACTAGCATGTTCATAGCGCGTTTTCAGCTTCAAAATAGAGCCAGGTTTCAAATTCCTAAAAATTTATGAAATTGACAACTTTAACATTGCAGTTCAGTATAATTTATTTAATTCTACCTAAATATGACAAAATCAGTGATAAAACTCAAACAAAATATCATATTGGACAGCAGCATGTTCACAGCGCATTTTAAGGTTGCAAATACAGTCAAAATATAAGTACCTAAAAATTAATGAAATTCAAAACTTTACCAATGCAGTTCAGTATAATTTAGCTAATTCTACTTAAATATAACAAAATCGGCAAATAAACTTTTTAAAAATATTGTATTGTACAGCAGCATGTTCATAGCGCATTTTAAGCTTGGAAATACAGCCAGGTTGCAAATTCTTAAAAAATTATGACTTTCAGTACTTTACCATTGCAGTTCAGTATAATTTAGCTAATTCTATCTAACTATGACAAATCAGTGAAAATATTCATTCAAAATAATGTATTGTACACCAGCATGTTTGTAGAGCATTTTAAGCTTGGAAATACAGCCAGGTTGCAAATTCCTAAAAAGTGATGACTTTCAATACTTTAACATTGCAGTTCAGTATAATTTAGCTAATTCTACCTAACTATGACAAATCAGTGAAAATATTCATACAAAATAATGTATTATGCACCAGCATGTTCATAGCATGTTTTAAGTTTGGAAATACAGCCAGGTTACAAATTCCTAAAAATTGATGAATTTGAAAATTTTAACATTGCAGTTCAGTATAATTTAGCTACTTCTACCTAAATATGATAAATCAGTGAAAAAATTCTTTCAAAATATCGTATTGTACACCAGCATGTTCATAGCGCATTTTAAGCTTGGAAATACAGCCAGGTTAGAAATTCCTAAAAATTGATGAAATTCAATACTTTACCATTGCAGTAGAGTATAACTTAGCGACTGCTACCTAAATACAACAAAATCAGCAAAAAAATTCATTAAAAATATTGTATTGTACACCAGCATGTTCATAGCACATTTTAAGTGTTGAAATACAGCTAGGTTGCAAATTTCTAAAAATATTGAATTTGAATAATTTATTATTGCAGTTCAGTATAATTAACTAAATCTATCTAAACAAGACAAAATCAGCAAAAAAATCTTTCAAAATATTGTATTTTACACCAGCATGTTCATATACACATTTTAAGCCTGGAAGTACAGCCAGATTGCAAATTTCTAAAAATTAATGAATTTGAAAGTTTTAACATTGCAGTTCAGTATAATTTAGCTACTTCTACCTAAATATGATAAAAGGAGCAAAAAAATTCTTTCAAAATATCGTATTGTACACCAGCATGTTCATAGCGCGTTTTAAGCTTGGAAATACAGTGAAATTAGAGATTCCTAAAAATTGATGAAGTTTAATACTTTAATGTTGCAGTTCAGTATAATTTAGCTAATTCTACCTAAATATGACAAAATCAGTGAAAAAATTCATTCAAAATATAGTATTGTACACCAGCATGTTCATTTCGCGTTTGAAGCTTGGAAATACAGCTAGGATACAAATTTTTAATAAATTGATGAACTTGAATACTTTAACATTGCAGTTCAGTATTATTTAGCTAATTCTACCTAAATATGACAAAATCAGTGAAAAAATTCATTCCAAATATAGTACTGTACACCAGCATGTTAATTCACGTTTTAAGCTTGGAAATATAACTAGGATACAAATTTTTAACAATTGATGTATTTCAATATTTTAATATTGTAGTTCAGAATTAGTTAGATAATTCTGCTTAAATATTACAAAATGAGTAAAAAAATTTATTCCAAATATACTATTGTATACCAGCATGTCTATTTCAGGTTTTAAGTTTGGAAATACAGGTAGGATACAAATTTTTTAAAATTGATGAATTTGAATACTTTAACATGGCAGTTCAGTATTATTTAGCTAATTCTACGTAAATATGACAAAATCAATGATAAAATTTATTCCAAATATAGTACTGTACACCAGGATGTTCATTTCGCGTTTTAAGCTTGGAAATACAGCTAGGACAGAAATTTTTAAAAATTGATGTATTTGAATACTTTAGCATTGCAGTTCGGTATTATTTAGCTAATTTTACCTAAATATGACAAAATCAGTGAAAAAATTCATTCAGAATATAGTATTGTGTACCAGCATGTTCATTTCGCCTTTTAAGCTTGGAAATACAGCCAGGATACAAATTTTTAAAAATTTCTGAATTTGAATTCTTTAACATTGCAGTTCAGTATTAGTTAGCTAATTCTACCTAAATATGACAAAATCAGCGAAAAAATTCATTCAAAATATAGTATTGTACACCAGCATGTTCAATTCACGTTTTAAGCTTGGAAATATAACTAGGATACAAATTTTTAACAATTGATGTAATTGAATACTTTAACATTGTAGTTCAGAATTATATATATAATTCTACCTAAATATGACAAAACCAGCAAAAAAATTTATTCCAAATATACTATTGTATACCAGCATGTCCATTTCGCGTTTTAAATTTGGAAATATAGCTAGGATACAAATTTTTAGAAATTGATGAATTTGAATACTTTAACATTGCAGTTCAGTATTATTTAGCTAATTCTACTTAATATGACAATATCAGCAAAAAAATGCATTCAAAATATAGTATTGTGCACCAGCATGTTCCAATCCCTTTTTAAGTTTGGAAATACAGCTAGGATACAAATTTTTAATAAATTGATGAATTTGAATACTTTAACATTGCAGTTCAGTATTATTTAGCTAATTCTACCTAAATATGACAAAATCAGCGAAAAAATTCATTCAAAATATAGTATTGTACACCAGCATGTTCATTTCGAGTTTTAAGCTTGGAAATATAACTGGGATACAAATTATTAACAATTGATGTATTTGAATACTTTAACATTGTAGTTCAGAATTATTTAGGTAATTCTATTTAAATATGACAAAACCGGCAAAAAAATTTATTCCAAATATACTATCTTATACCAGCATGTCCATTTCGCATTTTGAGTTTGGAAATACATCTAGAATACAAATTTTTAAAAATTGATGAATTTAAAAACTTTAACATTGCAGTTCAGTATTATTTAGCTAATTCTACCTAAATATGACAAAATCAGCGAAAAAATTCATTCAAAATTTAGTATTGTATACCAGCATGTTCATTTCGCGTTTTAAGCTTGGAAATACAGCTAGGATACAAATTTTTAAAAGTTGATGAATTTGAATACTTTAACATTGCAGTTCAGTATTATTTAGCTAATTCTACCTAAATATGACAAAATCAGTGAAAAAATTCATTCAAATTATAGTGCTGTACACCAGCATGTTCAATTCGTGTTTCAGCTTGGAAATATAACTAGGATACAAATTTTTAACAATTGATGTATTTGACTACTTTAATATTGCAGTTCAGTATTATTTAGCTAATTCTACCTAAATATGACAAAATCAGCGAAAAAATTCATTCAAAATATAGTATTGTACACCAGCATGTTCCAATCGCGTTTTAAGCTTGGAAATACAGCTAGGATACAAATTTTTAAAAATTGATGAATTTGAATACTTTAACATTGCCGTTCAGTATTATTTAGCTAATTCTACCTAAATATGACAACATCAGTGAAAAAATTCATGCAAAATATAGTATTGTACACTGGCCTATTAGAATCACGTTTTAAGCTTGGATATACAGCTAGGATACAAATTTTTAATAAATTGATGAATTTGAATACTTTAACATTGCAGTTCAGTATTATTTAGCTAATTCTACCTAAATATGACAAAATCAGCAAATAAACTTTTTAAAAATATTGTATTGTACACCAGCATGTTCATAGCGCATTTTAAGCTTGGAAATACAGCCAGGTTGCAAATTCTTAAAAAGTGATGGCTTTCAATAGTTTAACATTGCAGTTCAGTACAATTTAGCTAATTCTCTTTAACTATTACAAATCAGTGAAAATATTCATTGAAAATAATGTATTGTACACCAGCATGTTCATGGCGGGTTTTAAGCTAGGAAATACAGCCAGGTTGTGAATTCCTAAAAATTGATGAATTTGAATACTTTAACATTGCAGTTCAGTAGAATTTAGCTAATTCTATCTAAATATGACAAAGGCAGTGAGAAAAATCTTCAAAATATAGTATTGTACACCTGCATGTTCATAGCATGTTTTATGTTTGGAAATACAGCCAGGTTACAAATTCCTAAAAATTGATGAATTTGAAAATTTTAAAATTGCAGTTCAGTATAATTTAGCTACTTCTACCTAAATATCATAAATCAGCAAATAAATTATTTCAAAATATCGTATTGTACACCAGCATGTTCATAGCGCATTTTAAGCTTGGAAATACAGCCAGGTTAGAAATTCCTAAAAATTGGTGAAATTCAATACTTTAATATTGCAGTACAGTATAATTTAGCTACTTCTACCTAAATATAACAAAATCAGCAAAAAAAATTTGTAAAAATATTGTATTGTACACCAGCATGTTCATAGCGCGTTTTAAGCATCGAAATACAGCCAGGTTGCAAATTTCTAAAAAGTGATGAATTTGAGTAATTTATTATTGCAGTTCAGTATAATTTAGCTAAATCTACCTAAATTTGACAAAATCAGCAAAAAAATTCATTCAAAATAGTATTGTACACCAGCATGTTCATTGTGCGTTTTAAGCTTGGAAAAACAGACAGGCTACAAACTCCTAAAAATTGATGAATTTGAATATTTTAACATTGCGGTTCAGTATAATTTAGCTAATTCTACCGAAATATGACCAAACCAGCAAAAAAATCATTCAAAGTAATGTACTGTACACAAGCATGTTCATAGCGGGATTTAAGCTTGGAAATACAGCCAGGTTGCTAATTCCTAAAAAATCATGAAATTGAATACTTTAACCTTGCAGTTCAGTATAAATTATCTAATTCTATTTACATATGACAAAATCAGTGAAAAAATTCTTTCAAAATAAAGTATTGTACACCAGCATGTTCACAGTGCGTTTTAAGCTTGCAAATACCGCCAGATTACAAATTTCTAAAAATTGACAAATTTGATTACTTTTACACTGCAGTTCACTATAATTTGCTAATTCTACTTCATTATGATGAAATCAGCAAAAAAATTTCTCAAAATATTGTATTGTACACCAGCATGTTCATAGCGCGTTTTAAGCTTGGAAATACAGCCAGGTTAGAAATTCCTAAAAATTGATAAAATTCAATATTTTAACATTGCAGTTCAGTATAATTTAGCTAATTCTACCTAAATATAACAAAATCAGCAAATAAATTCTTTAAAAATATTGTATTGTACAGCAGCATGTTCATAGCGCATTTTATTCTTGGAAATACAGCCAGGTTGCAAATTCCTAAAATGTGATGAATTTGAATACTTTAGCATTGCAGTTCACTATAATTTATCTAATTCTACCTAAATATGACAAAATCAGTGAAAAAATTCATTCAGAATAATGTATTGTACACCAGCAGGTTTATAGCGCGTTTTAAGCTTGGAAATACAGCCAGGTTTCAAATTCCTAAACATTGATGAAATTGAATACTTTAACCTTGCAGTTCAGTATAAATTATCTAATTCTACCTAAATATGACAAAATCAGTGAAAATATTCATTCAAAATAAAGTATTGTACACCAGCATGTTCATAGTGCATTTTAAGCTTGGAAATACAGCCAGGTTAGAAATTTCTAAAAATTGTTGAAATTCAATACCTTACCATTGCAGTACAGTATAATTTAGCTACTTCTACCTAAATATAACAAAATCAGCAAAAAAATTCATTAAAAATATTCTATTGTACACCAGCAGGTTCATAGCGCGTTTTAAGTGTCGAAATACAGCCAGGTTGCAAATTTCTAAAGAGTATTGAATTTGAATAATTTATTATTGCAGTTCAGTATAATTAACTAAATCTAATTAATATGACAAAATCAGCAAAAAAATTCTTTCAAAATATTGTATTTTACACCAGCATGTTCATAGCACATTTTAAGCCTGGAAATACAGCCAGAATGCAAATTCTTAAAAATTGATAAATTTGAAAATTTTAACATTGCAGGTCAGTATAATTTAGCTACTTCTACCTAAATATGATAAAAGGAGCAAAAAAATTCTTTCAAAATATCATATTGTACACCAGCATGTTCATAGCGCGTTTTAAGCTTGGAAATACAGTGAAATTACAGATTCGTAAAAATTGATGAAGTTCAATACTTTAATATTGCAGTTCTGTAGAATTTAGCTAATTCTACCTAAATGTGAAAAAATCAGCGAAAAAATTCATTCAAACAATGTATTGTACACCAGCATGTTCATAGCGGGTTTTAAGCTTGGAAATACAGCCAGGTTGTGAATTCCTAAAAATTGTTAAATTTGAATACTTTACCATTGCCGTTCAGTATAATTTAGCTAATTCTAACTAATTATGACAAAATCAGTGAAAAAAATCACTCAAATTATAATATTGTACACCAGCATGTTCATAGCGCATTTTAAGATTGGAAAAACAGCCAGGTTACAAATTCCTAAAAAATGATGAATTTAAATACTTTAACATTGAAGTTCAGTATAATTTTGCTAATTCTACCTAAGTATGACAAAACCAGTGAAAAATGTTTTACAAAATATAGTATTGTACCCCAGCATATTCATAGTATGGTGTAAGCTTGGAAAAACAGCCAGATTACAAATTCCTAAAAATTGATTAATTTGAATAATTTAACATGGCAGTTCAGTATAATTTATCTAATTCTACCTAAATATGACAAAATCAGTGAAAAAATTCATTCAGAATAATGTATTGTACAACAGCATGTTTATAGCACGTTTTAAGCTTGGAAATACAGCCAGGTTTCAAATCTCTAAAAATTGATGAAATTGAATACTTTAACCTTGCAGTTCAGTATAAATTATCTAATTCTACCTAAATATGACAAAATCAGAGAAAAAATCCATTCAAAATAAAGTATTGTATACCAGCATGTTCCCAGTGCGTTTTAACCTTGCAAATACAGCCAGATTACAAATGTCTAAAAATTGATGAATTTGATTACTTTTACACTGCAGTTCACTATAATTTGCTAATTCTACTTCATTATGATGAAATCAGCAAAAAAAATTCTTCAAAATATTGTATTGTACACCAGCATGTTCGTAGCGCGTTTTAAGCTTGGAAATACAGCCAGGTTAGCAATTCCTAAAAATTGATGAGATTCAATACTTTAACATTGCAGTTCAGTATAATTAAGCTAATTCTTACCTAAATATAACAAAATTTGCTAATAAATTCATTAAAAATATTGTATTGTACACCAGCTTATTCATAGCGTGTTTTAAGCTTGGAAAAACAGACAGGTTACAAATTCCTAAAAATTGAAAAATTTGAATACTGTAACATTGCAGTACAGTATTATTTAGCTAATTCTACCTAAATATGACAAAATCAGTTTAAAAAATCATTCAAAATATTGTATTTTACACCAGCATGTTCATAGCGCATTTTAAGCTTGGAAATAGAGCCAGGTTACAAATTCCTTAAAATTTGCGAAATGGAATACTTTAACTTTGCACTTCATTATAACTTAGCTACTTCTATTTCAATATGACAAAATGAGTGACAAAATTTAGTCAAAATATAGTATTGTACACCAGCATGTTCACGGCGTGTTTTAAGCTTGCAAACACACTCAGGTTACGAATATCTAAAAATTGATGAATTTAAATACTTTTTCACTGCAGTTCACTATAATTTAGTTAATTCTATTTCATTATGATGAAATCAGCAAAAAAATTCATTCAGAATATTGTATTGTACACCATCATGTTCATAGTGCATTTTAAGCTTGGAAATACAGCGAGGTTACAAATTCTGAAAAATTGATGAATATGAAAATTTTAACATTACAGTTCAGTATAATATAGCTACTTCTACCTAAATATGACAAAATCAGCAAAAAAATTCATTCAATATATTGTATTGTACACCAGCAACATCATAGCGTGTTTTAATCTTGGAAATACAGCCAGGTTAGAAATTCCTAAAAATTGATGAAATTGAATACTTTAACATTGCAGTTCAGTATAATTTAGCTAATTCTACCTAAATATAACAAAATCAGCAAATAAATTCATTAAAAATATTGTATTGTACAGCAAGCATGTTCATAGCGCATTTTAATTTTGAAAATACAGCCAGGTTGCAAATTCCTAAAATGTGATGAATTTGAATACTTTAATATTGCAGTTGAGTATAATTTAGCTAATTCTACCTAAATATGACAAAATTAGTGGAAAAAATCATTCAAAATATAGTATTGTACACCAGCAAGTTTATAGCATATTTTAAGCTTGAAAATACAGCCAGGTTACAAATTCCTAAAAATTGATGAATTTGAATACTTTAACATTGCAGTTCACTATAATTTAGCTAATTCTACCTAAATATGACAAAATGAGTGAAAAACATTCTTTCAAAATATAGTATTGCACACTAGCATGTTCATGGCGCATTTTCAGCTTGGAAATAGACCCAGGTTTCAAATTCCTACAAATTTATGAAATTGAATACTTTAACATTGCAGTTCAGTATAATTTAGCTAATTCTATTTAAATATAACCAAATCAGCCAATAAACTTTAAAAATATTGTATTGTACACCAACATGTTCATAGCGCATTTTAAGCTTGGAAATACACCTAGGTTGCAAATTGTTAAAAAGTGATGACTTTCAATATTTTAACATTGCAGTTCAGTATAATTTAGTTAATTCTATCTAACTATGACAAATCAGTGAAAATATTCATTCAAAATAATGTATTGTACACCAGCATGTTCATGGCAGGTTTTAAGCTAGGAAATACAGCCAGATTGTGAATTCCTAAAAATTGATGAATTTGAATACTTTAACATTGCACCTCAGTATAATTTAGCTAATTCTATTTAAATATGACAAAGTCAGTGAAAAAAATCATTCAAAATATCGTATTGTACACCAGCATGTTCATAGCGCATTTTAAGCTTGGAAATACAGCCAGGTTAGAAATTCCTAAAAATTGATGAAATTCAATACTTTAACATTGCAGTACAGTATTATTTAGCTACTTCTACCTAAATATAACAAAATCAGCAAAAAAAGTCATTAAAAATATTGTATTGTACACCAGCATGTTCATAACGCGTTTTAAGGGTCGAAATACAGCCAGGTCGCAAATTTCTAAAAAGTATTGAATTTGAATAATTTATTATTGCAGTTCACTATAATTAATTAAATCTACCAAAATATGACAAAATCAGCAAAAAAATTCTTTCAAAATATTGTATTTTACACCAGTATAATCGTAGCACATTTTAAACTTGGAAATACAGCCAGATTGCAAATTCCTAAAAATTGATGAATTTGAAAATTTTAACATTGCAGTTCAGTATAATTTAGCTTCTTCTACCTAAATATGATATAAGCAGCAAAAAAATTCTTTCAATATATCATATTGTACACCAACATGTTCATAGCGCATTTTTAAGCTTGGAAATACAGTTAATATTAAAGATTCCTAAAAATTGATGAAGTTCAATACTTTAATATTGCAGTTCAGTAGAATTTAGCTAATTCTACCAAAATGTGAAATAATCAGCGAAAAAATTCATTCAAATAATGTATTGTACACCAGCATGTTCATAGCGGGTTTTAAGCTTGGAAATACAGCCAGGTTGTGAATTCCTAAAAATTGTTAAATTTGAATACTTTAACATTGCAATTCAATATAATTTTGCTAATTCTACCTAAGTATGACAAAACCAACGAAAAATGTTTTACAAAATATAGTATTGTACCCCAGGATATACATAGCATGATGTAAGCTTGGAAAAACAGCCAGATTACAAATTCCTAAAAATTGATGAATTTGAATAATTTAACATTGCAGTTCAGTATATTTTAGCTAATTCTACCTAAATATGACAAAACCAGTAAAAAAATTCATTCAAAATATAGTACTGTACACCAGCATGTTCTTAGCGGGTTTTAAGCTTGGAAATACAGCCAAATTACACATTCCTAAAAATTGATGAATTTGAATAATTTAACATTGCAGTTCAGTATATTTTAGCTAATTCTACCTAAATATGATAAAATCGGTGAAAAAAGTCATTCAAATTATAATATTGTAATACAGCATGTTCATAGCGCATTTTAAGCATGGAAATACAGCCAGGTTACAAATTCCTAAAAATTGAGGAATTTCAATACATTAATTTTGCAGTTCAGTAAAACTTAGCTACTTCTATCTAAATATGACAAAATTAGTGAAAAAAATCATTCAAAAGATTGTATTTTACACCAGCATGTTCATAGCGCATTTTGAGCTTGGAAATAGAGCCAGGTTACAAATTCCTAAAAATTGATGAATTTAAATACTTTTACAATGCAGTGCACAATAATTTAGCTAATTCTACTTCATTATGATGAAATCAGCAAAAAAATTCATTCAGAATATTGTATTGTACACCATCATGTTCATAGCGTGTTTTAAGCTTAGAAATACAGCCAGGTTAGAAATTCCTAAAAATTGATGAAATTCAATACTTTAACATTGCAGTTCAGTATAATTTAGCTAATTCTACTTAAATATAACAAAATCAGCAAATAAATTCATTAAAAATATTGTATTGTACACCAGCATGTTCATAGTGCATTTTAATCTTGGAAATACAGCCAGGTTGCAAATTCCTAAAAAGTGATGAATTTGAATACTTTAACATTGCAGTTGAGTATAATTTAGCTAATTTTACCTAAATATGACAAAATCAGTGAAAATATTTATTCAAAATAATGTATTGTACACCAGCATGTTCATAGCGGGTTTTAAGCTAGTCAATGCAGCCAGGTTGCGAATTCTTAAAAATTGATGAATTTGAATACATTGCAGTTCAGTATAATTTAGCTAAGTCTATCTAAATATGACAAAATCAGTGGAAAAAATCATTCAAAATATAGTATTGTACACCAGCATTTTCATAGCATATTTTAAGCTTGAAAATACTGCCAGGTTACAAATTTTTAAAAATTGATGAATTTGAATTCTTTAACATTGCAGTTCAGTATAATTTACCTAATTCTACATAAATATGACAAAATCAGTGAAAAAACTCATTCAGAATATAGTCTTGTACACCAGCATGTTCAAAGCGCATTTTAAGCTTGCAAATGCAGTCAGGTTAGAAATTCCTAAAAAGTGATGAAATTCAAAACTTTAACAATGCAGTTCCGTATAATTTAGCTAATTCTTACTTAAATATAACAAAATTTGCAAATAAATTCATTAAAAATATTGTATTGTACACCAGCTTGTTCATAGCGTGTTTTAAGCTTGGAAAAATAGCCAGGTTCCAAATTCCTAAAAATTAATGAATTTAAATACTTTTACAATGCAGTTCACTATATTTTAGCTAATTCTACTTCATTATGATGAAATCAGCAAAAAAAATCATTCAGAATATTGTATTGTACACCATCATGTTCATAGCGTCTTTTAAGCTTAGAAATACAGCCGGGTTAGAAATTCCTAAAAATTGATGAAATTCAATACTTTAACATTGCAGTACATGTAACTATAACAAAATCAGCAAAAAAATTAATGAAAAAAATTGTATTGTACACCAGCATGTTCATAGCGCGTTTTAAGCTTGAAAATACAGCCAGGTTGGAAATTCCTAAAAATTGATGAAATTCAAAACTTTAACATTGCAGTTCAGTATAATTTCGCTAATTCTACTTAAACATAACAAAATCAGCAATTAAATTTTTTAAAAATATTGTATTGTACACCAGCATGTTCATAGCGCATTTTAAGCTTGGAAATACAGCCAGGTTGCAAATTCCTAAAAAGTGATGACTTTCACTAACTATGACAAATCAGTGAAAATATTCATTCAAAATAATGTATTGTACACCAGCATGTTCATGGCGGGTTTTAAGCTAGGAAATACAGCCAGGTTGCGAATTCCTAAAAATTGATGAATTTGAATACTTTAACATTACAATTCAGTATCATTTAGCTACTTCTACCTAAATATGACAAAATCAGTGAAAAAATTCATTCAAAATATAATATTGTACACCAGCATGTTCATAGCACGTTTTAAGTTTGGAAATACAGCCAGGTTACAAATTCCTAAAAATTGATGAGTTTGAATACTTTACCATTGCAGTTCAGTATAATTTAGCAATTTCTACCTAAGGATGACAAAATCAGTGAAAAAATTCATGCAAAATATAGTAATGTACACCAGCATGTTCATAGCACGTTTTAAGCTTGGAAATACAGCTAGGTTACAAAATTCCTTAAAATTGATAAATTTTAATATTTTATAATGGCAGTTTAGTATAATTTAGGTAGTTCTATTTAAATATAACAAAATCAGCAAAAAAATTCATTGAGATTGTAGTATTGTACACTAGATATTTTCTAGTGACCTTTGAGTCTTCAAATGTGGCCAGGTTACAAATTTTTTAAAATTCATGAATTTTAATACTTCAACATAGCAGTTTAGTATAATTTAGCTAGTTCTAGCTAAATATAAATAAATCGGCAAAATAATTAATTGAAAATATAGTATTGTACACTAGCTTTTTTTTAAATCGTTTTAAGCTCTCAAATGCAACTAGGTTACAAATTTCTCAAGATTGATGAATTTTAATACTTTACCATGGCAGTTTAGTATAATTATGCTAGTTCTAGCTAAATATAATAAAATCAGTTACAAAATTCATTCAACATATTATTTTACACTAGCATTTTCCTATGGGTTTTAAGCTTGCAATTGCAGCCAGGTTACAAATTTCTCAAAATTGGTGAATTTTAAAACTTTAACCAGGCAGTTCAGTATAATTTAGCTTGTACTAGCTAAATATAACAAAATCACCAAATGAATTCATTCAAAATATATTATTCTACACTAATTTTTTATGGGGTTTTAAGCTTAGAACTACAACCAGATTACAATTTTCCAAAATTGATGAATCTTTAAATATTAACAGGTCCGTTCAGTCTAATTATATAGTTCTAAGTAAACATAACAAAATCAGCAAAAAATTCATTCAAATTATAGTATTGTACACTAGCTTTTTTCCAGCAGTCTTTGTGCCTTCAAATCCGGCCAGGTTTCATATTCCTCAAAATTTATTAATTTTAACACTTTAACATGGCAGTTTAGTATAATTTAGCTTGTTCTAGCTAAATATATCAAAATCAGCAAAAAAATTTATTCAAAATATAGTATTGTGCACTAGTTTTTTCTGAATTGTTTTAAGCTCTCAACTGCAACTAGGTTACGAATTCCTCAAAATTGATGAATTTTATTACTTTAACATGGCACTTTAGTATAATTTAGGTACTTCTAGATAAATGTAACAAAATCAGCAAAAAAATTCATTCACAATTTACTATTCTACACTAGCTTTTTTCTATGAGGTTTTAAGATTGCAAATGCAGCGAGGTTACAAACTCCTAAAAATTGATGAATCTTAAAGCATTAACATGGCAGTTCAGTATGATTTAGCAAGGTCTAGCCTACTATCACAAAATCACCAACAAAGTTCATTCAAAATTTAATATTCTGCACTAGCATTTTTTATTGGGTTTTAAGCTTTCTAATAAAATTTTCAAAATTGATGAATTTTAATATGTTAACATGGCACTTTAGTATAATTTAGCTAGTTCTAACTATATATAACAATATCAGTAAAATAATTCACAATATTGTATTGTAGCCTAGCTATTCTTTAGCGGGCTTTGAGCCATCAAATGCAGCCATTGTATAATTCTTCAAAGTTGATGAATTTTAATACTATAACACGGAAGTTTAGTATTATTTTGCTACTTCTAGTGAAATATTACAAAATCAGCAAAAAAATTCATTCAAATATTAAAGTACACTAGCATTTCCTAGCAGCATTTGAGCCTTCTAATGCAGCCAGGTTACAAACTCCTTAAAATTGTTCAGTTTTAATATTTTATTATGGCAGTTTAGTATAATTTAGCTAGTTCTAGCTAAATACAACAAAATCAGCAAAAAAATTCATTCAAATTATAGTATTGTAGACTAGCTTTTTTCCAGCGGCCCTTGAGCCTTTAAATTGTGGCCAGGATACAAATTCCTCAAAGTTGATTAAATTTAATATTTTAGCGTGGCAGTTTTTTATAATTTACCTTGTTCTAGCTTACTTAAACAAAATCAGCAAAAAAATTCATTCAAAATATAGTATTGTACACTAATTTTTTCTAAATCGTTTTAAGGTTTCAAATGCAACTAGGTTACAAGGTTTTCAAAATTGATGAATTTTAAGACTTTAACATGGCAGTTTAGAATATGTTAGTTCAAAATATAGTATTATACACTAGCTTTTCTCTATCAAATGCAGCCAGGTGAAAATTCCTCAAAATTGATGAATTTTAATACTTTAACATGGCAGTTTAGTATAATGTAGTTAAATCTATCTAAATATAATAAAAACAGTAAAAAAAATTCATTCAACATATAGTATTTTACATTAATACGTTATGGGCTTTTAAGCTTACAAATGCAGCTTGGTTACAAATTTTACAAAATTCATGAATCTTAAAACTTTAACATTGCAGTTCACTATAATTTAGCTAGTTCCTGCTAAATTTATAAAATCAGCAAAAAAATTCATTCAACATATAGTATTGTACACTAGCTTTTTCCTATATTGTCTTAAGCTTTCAAATACAACTAGGTTAGAAATTGCTCAAAATTTATAAATTTGAATACTTAAACACGAGTGTTTAGTATCATTTATCTACTTCTAGCTAAATATAACAAAATCAGCAAAAAAATTCATTCAAAATATAGTATTGTACACTAGCTTTTTCCTAAATCGTTTTAAGCTCTCAAATGCAACTAAGTTACAAATTCGTTAAAATTGATGAATTTTAATACTTTAACATGGTACTTTAGTATAATTTAACGAGTTCTAGCTAAATATATGTACAAAATCAGCAAAAAAATTCATTCCAAATATAGTATTGTAAACTAGCTTTTCTATCGCGGCCTTGAGCCTTCAAATGCGGCCAGGTTACAAATCCCTCAAAATTGATGAATTTTAATACTTTAACATGGCCATTTAATATAATTTAGGTAGTTCTAGCTAAATATAACAAAATCATCAAAAAAATTCATTGACATTATAGTATTGTACACTGGCTTTTTTCTAATGGCCTTTGAGCCTTTTACTGCAGTAAAGTTACAAATTCCTCAAAATTGATGTATTTTAATACTTTAACATGGCAGTTTAGTACAATTTAGCTAGTTCTAGCTAAAAATAAAAAAATCAGGAAAAAAGTTCATTCAAAATATAGTATTGTAGACTACCTTATTCCTAAATCATTTTAACCTCACAAATGCAACTAGGTTACAAATTCTTCAAAATTGATAAATTTTAATACTTTAACACAGCAGTTTAGTATTATTTAGTTAGTTCTAGCTAAATATAACAAAATCAGTAGAAAAATCATTCAAAATATAGTATTGTACACTAGCTTTTTTCTAAATCGTTTTAGGCTCTCAAATGCAACTAAGTTCCAAATTGCTTAAAATTGATGAATTTTAATATTTCATCATGGCAGTTTAGTATAATTTATAAGTTCTAAATAAATGTAACAAAATCAGCAAAAGAATTCATTCACAATTTACAATTATACCCTAGCTTTTTCCTTTGAGGTTTTAAAATTGCTAATGCAGCGAGATTACAAACTTCTAAAAATTGATGAATCTTAAGACATTAACATGACCGGTTCAGTATGATTTAGCTGGTTCTAGCCTAGTATCACAAAATCACTAACAAAATTCATTCAAAATTTAATATTCTACACTAGCCTTTTTATTAGGGTTTTAAGCTTACTAATGCAACTGTTATAAATTCCTCAAAATTCATGAATTTTAATACTTTAACATGGCACTTTAGTATAATTCAGCTAGGTCTAGATAAATATAACAAAATCAGCAAAAAATATTCTTCACAATATAGTTTTGTAAACTAGCTCTTCTTTAGCGAATGTTGAATTTTAACATGCGGCCAGGTTATAATTTTTCAAAATTGATGAATTTTAATTTTTTAACATGGAAGTTTAGAATAATTTAGCTAGTTCTAGCTAAATATAACAAAATCTGCGAAAAAAATTCATTGAAATTATAGTATTCTACACTAGGTTTTTCATGCGTCCTTTGAGCCATCAAATATGGCCAGGTTACAATTTTTTAAAATTGAGGAATTTTAATACTTTATGTGGCAGTTTAGTATGATTTAGCTAGTTCTAGCTAAATAGAAAAAAATCAGCAAAAAAATTCATTCAAATTATAGTATTGTAAAATAGCTTTTTTCCAGCGGCCTTTGTGCTATCAAATGTAGCCCTGTTACAAATTCCTCAAAATTGATGAATTTAATACTTTAACATGGCAGTTTATTATAATTTACCTTGTTCTATATTAATATAGAAAAATCAGCAAAAAAATTTATTCAATAAATAGTATTGTAAACTAACTTTTTCCTAAATCATTTTAAGCTTACTAATATAACTATGTTACAAATTCCTTAAAATTGATGAATTTTAATACTTTAACACAGCACTTTAGTATAATTTAGCTAGTTCTAGCTAAACATAACAAAAGCAGCAAAAAAAATGTATTCACACTATAGAATTGTACCCTAATTATTTTCTAGCGGGTTTTCAGCCTTCAAATGTGTCCAGGTTACAAATTCTTCAAAATTGATGAATTTTAATGTTTTAATATGGCAGTTTAGTATAGCAAAAAAATTCATTCAAAATATAGTATTGTACATTAGCTTTTTCCTAAATCGTTTTAAGTTCTCAAATTCAACTAGGTTACAAATTCCTTAAAATATTTTAACATAGCAGATTAGTATAATTTAGCTAGTTCTACCTAATTATAACAAAATCGGAAAAAATTCATTCAAATTATAGTAATGTAAACTAGCTTTTTTCCAGCTGCCTTTGAGCCTTCAAATGCAGCAAAGTTCCAAATTCCTCAAAATTGATGAATTTTAATACGTTAACATGGCAGTTTAGTATAATTTAGCTAGTGCTACCTAAATATAACAAAATGAGCAAAAAATTCATTCAAAATATAGTATTGTACACTAGCTTTTTCCTAAATCGTTTTAAGTTCTTAAATGCAACTGGGTTACAAAGTTTTCAAAATTGATGAATTTTGATACGTTAACATGGCAGTTTAGTATAATTTACATAGTTGTAGCTAAATATAACAAAATCAGCAACAAAATTCATTCAACATATAGTATTGTACTCTAGCTTTTTCCTAAATCGTTTTAAGCTCTCAAATGCAACTAGGTTACAAATATTTCAAAATTGATGTATTTTAATATTTTAACATGACAGTCTAATATAATTTAGCTAGTTCTAGCTAAATATAACAAAATCAGCAAAAAATTTATTCAAAATATAGTATTGTACACTAGCATTTTTCCAGAGGCATTTAAGATATCTATATTACAAATTCCTCAAAAATGATGAATTTTAACACTTTAACATGGCAGTTTAGTATAATGTAGCTAGGTCTAGCTAAATATAATAAAAACAGTAAATAAATTCATTCAACATATAGTATTTTCCACTAATACTTTTATGGGGTTTTAAGCTTACAAATGCAGCCTGGTTACAAATTTTACAAAATTCATGAATCTTAACACTTTAACATTGCAGTTCATTATAATTTAGCTAGTTCTTGCTAAATTTATAAAATCAGCAAAAAAAATTCATTCAAAATATAGTATTGTACACTATCTTTTTCCTAAATTGTCTTAAGCTTTCAAATACAACTAGGTTAGAAATTGCTCAAAATTGATGAATTTTAATACTTAAACACGAGAGTTTAGTATCATTTATCTACTTCTAGCTAAATATAACAAAATCAGCAAAAAAATTCATTCAAAATATAGTATTGTACACTAGCTTTTTCCTAAATCGTTTTAAGCTCTCAAATGCAACTAAGTTACAAATTCGTTAAAATTGATGAATTTTAATACTTTAACATGGCACTTTAGTATAATTTAACGAATTCTAGCTAAATATAACAAAATCAGCAAAAAAAATTCATTCTAAATATAGTATTGTACAGTAGCTTTTCTATAGCGGCCCTGAGCCTTCAAATGCGGCCAGGTTACAAATTCCTCAAAATTGATTAATTTTAATACTTTAACATGGCCATTTAGTATAATTTAACTAGTTCAAGCTAAATATAACAAAATCAGCAAAAAAATTCATTGAAATTTTAGTATTGTGCACTAGTTTTTCCCAAATCATTTTAAGCTCTCAAATAGAACTAGGTTACAAATTTTTGGCAATTGATGAATTTTAAAACTTTAACATGGCAGTTTAGTATAAATTACGTAGTTCTAGCTGAATATAACAAAATCAGCAGCAAAATTCATTCAACATATAGTATTGTACTCTAGCTTTTTCCTAAATGTTTTTAGCCCTCAAATGCAAGTAGTTTACAAATTTTTCGAAATTGATGAATTTTAATACTTTAACATGGCAGTTAATATAATTTAGCTAGTTTTAGCTCAATATAAAAATAAGCAAAAAAATTCATTGAAAGTATAGTATTGTACAATAGCTTTTCTTAGCGGGCTTTGAGCCTTCAAATGTGGCCAGGTTAAAATTCCTCAAAATTGATGTATTTTAATACTTTAACATGGCAGTTTAGTATAATTTAGCTAGTTTTAGCTAAATATAACAAAATCAGCAAAACATTCATTCAAATTATTATATTGTACACTAGCTTTTTTCCAGTGGCCTTTGAGCCTTCAAAGAGGCTAGGTTACAAATTCCTCAAAAATGATGAATTTTCTATAGCAGCCCTGAGCCTTCAAATGCAGTGAGGTTACAAATTCCTCAAAATTGAAGAATTTTAATACTTTAACATGGCCATTTAGTATAATTTAGGTAGTTCTAGCTAAATATAACAAAGTCAGCAAAAAATTCATTGACATTATATTATTGTACACTAGCTTTTTTCTAATGGCCTTTGAGCCTTTTACTGCAGTAAAGTTACAAATTCCACAAAATTGTTGAATTTTAATACATTAACATGTCAGTTTAGTACAATTTAGCTAGTTCTAGCTAAATATAAAAAATCAGCAAAAATCTTCATTCAAAGTATAGTATTGTAGACTACCTTATTCCTAAATCATTTTAACCTCTCAAATGCAACTATGTTTCAAATTCTTTAAAATTAATAAATTTTAATACTTTAACACAGCAGTTTAGTATTGTTTAGTTAGTTCTAGCTAAATATAACAAGATCAGTAAAAAAAATTATTCAAAATATAGTATTGTACACTAGCTTTTTCCTAAATCGTTTTAGGCTCTCAAATGCAACTAGGTTACAAATTGCTTAAAATTGATGAATTTTCATATTTCATCATGGCAGTTTAGTATAATTTATAAGTTCTAAATAAATGTAACAAAATTAGCAAAAGAATTCATTCACAATTTACTATTATACTTTAGCTTTTTCCTTTGAGGTTTTAAGATTGCTAATGCAGTGAGGTTACAAACTCCTAAAAATTGATGAATTTTAAAAGATTAACATGGCAGGTTCAGTATGATTTAGCTGGTTCTAGCCTAATATCACAAAATCACCAACAAAATTCATACAAAATTTAATATTTTACACTAGCCTTTTTATTAAGGTTTTAAGCTTACTAATGCAACTATGTTACAAATTCCTCAAAATTGATTAATTTTAATATTTTAACATGGCACTTTAGTATAATTCAGCTAGTTCTATATAAATATAACAAAATCAGCAAAATGTACCATTCACAATATAGTATTGTAAACTAGCTCTTCTTTAGCGAGAGTTGAACCTTCAAATGAGGCCAGGTTATAATTTTTCAAAATTTATGAATTTTCATTCCATAAATGGAAGTTTAGGATAGTTTAACTAATTCTAGCTAAATATAACAAAATCAGCAAAAAAAAATCATTGAAATTATAGTATTCTACACAAGCTTTTTTCTAGCGGCGTTAGAGCCTTCAAATACGGCCAGGTTACAAATTTTTTAAAATTGATGAATTTTAATACTTTGATATGGCGGTGTAGTATGATTTAGCTCGTTCCAGCTAAATAAAAAAAAATCAGCAAAAAAGTTTGTTCAAATTATAGTATTGTAGACTAGCTTTTTTCTAGCAGCCTGTGTGCCTTCAAATGTGGACCGGTTACAAATTTCTCAAAATTGATGAATTTAATACTTTAACGTGGCAGATTAGTAAAATTTAGCTTGTTTTATATTAATATATAAAAATCAGCAAAAAATTTATTCAATAAATAGTATTGTACACTAGCTTTTTCCTAAATCATTTTAAGCTTACTAATGCAACTATGTTACAAATTCCTTAAAATTGATGAATTTTAATACTTTAACATAGTACTTTAGTATAATTTAGCTAGTTCTAGCTAAATATAACAAAATCAGCAAAAAAATGTATTCAAACTATAGAATTGTACCCTAGTTATTTTCTAGCGGGTTTTGAGACTTCAAATGTGTCCAGGTTACAAATTCTTCAAAATTGATGAATTTTAATACCTTAATATGGCAGTTTAGTATAGCAAAAAAATTCATTCAAAGTATAGTATTGTACATTAGCTTTTTTTCTAAATGGTTTTAACTTCTCAAATGCAACTAGGTTACAAATTCCTTAAAATTGATAAATTTTAATATTTTAACATGGTAGTTTAGTATAATTTAGCTAGTTCTACCTAATTATAACAAAATCGGAAAAAATTCATTCAAATTATAGTATTGTACACTACCTTTTCTCCGGTTATCTTTGAGCCTTCAAATGCAGCCAAGTTACAAATTCCTCAAAATTGATTTATTTTAATACTTTAACATGGCTGTTTAGTATAATATAGCTACTTCTAGCTAAAGATATCAAACTCAGCAAAAAAATTTATTCCAATTATATTATGTACACTAGCTTTTTGCCAGCGGCCCTGAGCCTTCAAATGTGGACAGGTTACAAATTCCTCAAAATTGATTAATTTTAAAACTTTAACATGGCCATTTAGTATAATTTAGCTAGTGCTAGCTAAATATAACAAAATCAGCAAAAAAATTCATTGAAATTTTAGTGTTGTACACTAGTTTTTCTCAAATCATTTTAAGCTCTCAAATAGACCTAGGTTACAAATTTTTGGCAATTGATGAATTTTAAAACTTTAACATGGCTCTTTAGTATAATTTAGGTAGTTCTAGCTAAATATAAGAAAATCAGCAGCAAAATTCATTCAACATACAGTAATGAATTCTAGCTTTTTCTTAAATCGTTTTTAGCTTTCAAATGCAAGTAGGTTACAAATTTTTCTAAATTGATAATTTTTTATACTTTAACATGGCAGTTAATATAATTTAGCTAGTTCTAGCTCAACATAAAAAATAAGCAAAAAAATTCATTCAAAGTATAGTATTGTACACTAGCTTTTCTTTAGCGGGCTTTGAGCCTTCAAATGCAGCCAGGTTACAAAATCCTCAAAATTGATGAATTTTAATACTTTAACATGGCAGTTTAGTATAATTTAGCTAGTTCTAGCTAAATAAAAAAAAATCAGCAAAAAAATTCATTACCAATATAGTATTGTAGACTACCTTTTTCCTAAATCGTTTTAAGCTCTCAAATGCAACTAAGTTACAAATATTTGAAAATTAATATATTTTAATATTTTAACATGACAGTTTAATATAATTTAGCTAGTTCTAGCTAAATATAACAAAATCAGCAAAAAATTCATTCAAAATATAGTATTGTAAACTAGCATTTATCCAGAGGCATTTGAGATTTCAAATGAGGCTAGGTTACAAATTCCTCAAAAATGATAAATTTTAATATTTTAACATGGCAGTTTAGTATAATTTAGCTAGTTCTAGCTAAATCTAACAAAATCAGCCAAAAAAATTCAATCAAATTATAGTAAAGTACACTAACAATTCCTAGGAGTTTTTGAGCCTTCAAATGTGGCCAGGTTACAAATTCCTCAAAATTGATTAATTTTAATACTTGAACATGGCAGTTTAATATAATTTAGCTTGTTCTAGCTAAATTTATCAAAAATAATGAAAAAATTCAATCAAAATATAGTTCACTGAGTGTCCTTTTACGTGGATTTATTTAATGTGATTTGAAGTTACGAAATTGACAATTTTCTGGAAGTCAAACTCCGATAATGTGCTATTACTTTAAATAATAAATTTCGCATGTATTAAAAGTAATAGCACATTATTGGAATTAGACTTTTATCTGGGTAATTTCAATATTTTCAGTGCTTTATAATAGTAAGATTTTATGCAATAATAAAATTAAAATCACGACTTCCACATTTTATGTAAACACACATTATATTTTACAAAATTATAATGTAAATTTGTTCAAACAATGTGCATGTTAATATTACATTTTAAATCACATTCTGTGTTGCTTTTTAAAAGAAAACATAATCAATTATTAATCATTTACTATCTGCAAGTTTATTTTTAAAAAGGGAGTAATAGCAGTAGGCACAATTAAATATGAAAATTAAAAAATTAAAGACAAAAATTAGAATTTAATTTTTAGTTGTTAGAAGAATTACTAATTAAGTTGTCACCAGAAAATGATTAACACAATGTAAGAGTGACGTTGGCAATAATTGTATTTCTTCTTGTGAAAAATCTGACTTTACCACTTTGTAAATGAAGCTGTTTATCGGCAAATAGTGATAATAATTAAAATATGTACAAAAAAAAGTAAATTACTGTAAATTATGCATAAAAATATATTGTTTTCAATAATATTAAATATTATAGTTAAAAAAAGTTTGTCTTGTATCAATTTTGTTCAAATATAAAAAATTTTATCAGTCATATTTTATTTCCTTATTTTTTTTCTTGCACAAATTTTAAAGTAATTTTATGGTGCAGCTTTGCTTTTACACAATTTTTGAAAAATCAGACCATATTCCCCCTTTTTCACAGGAACTTACTTCTATTTTTGTGCAATTTTGTTTGTGCGTGTTTTTTGAGGAACATATTTATCATGTAAAATAAGATCCAGGTGTATTTTACACTAGTTTTTTCTAAATTATTTTAAGCTCTCAAATGTGACTAGGTTACAAATTCCTCGAAATTGATGAATTTTAATACTTTGACAATGCAGCTTAGTACAATTTAGTTAGTTCTAGCTAAATATAACAAAATCAGCAAAACATTCATTCAAAATATATTATTGTACACTAGATTTTCTCTAGCAGGCTTTGACCCTTCAAATGCTGCCAGGTTACAAATTCCTCAAGATTGATGAATTTTAATACTTAAACTTGGCAGTTTAGTATAGCAAAAAAAATTCATTCAAAATATAGTATTGTACATTAGCTTTTTTCTGAAATGTTTTAATTTCTCAAATGCAACTAGGTTACAAATTCCTTAAAATTGATAAATTTTAATATTTTAACATGGCAGTTTAGTATAATTTAGCTAGTTCTACCTAATGATAACAAAATCGGAAAAAATTCATTCAAATTATAGTATTGTACACTAGCTTTTTTCCAGCTGCCTTTGAGCCTTCAAATGCAGCCAAGTTACAAATTTCTTAAAATTGATGAATTTTAATAGTTTAACATCGCAGTTTAGTATAATTTAGCTAGTTCTAGCTAAATATAACAAAATCAGGAAAAAAATTCATTCAAATTATAGTATTGTACACTGGATTTTTTCCAGTGGCCCTGAGCCTTCAAATGTGGCCCGGTTACAAATTTCTCAAAACTGATGAATTTTAATACTTTAACTAGCAGTTTATTATAATTTAGCATGTTCTAACTAAATTTATTAAAATCAGCCACAAAATCTATTCAAAATATAGGATTGTACACTAGTTTTTCCTAAATCCTTTTAAGCTGTCAAATGCAACTAAGTTACAAAGTTTTCAAAATTGTTGAATTTTAATACTTTAACATGGCAGTTTAGTATAATTTAGGTAGTGCTACCTAAATAGAACAAGATCAGCAAAAAATTCATTCACAATATAGTATTGGGTACTTGTGACTTTTGACCCATGTGGCCACCAGAGGCGCTGGTCAGTGTCAACCACAAAAATACTTACAGTAAAGGCCCCAAATGCCACATTGCAAATTTCAGCCAAAAGATGGCACTGTTCACAATGCATAAGCACAGTAACATTCCACCAGCTGGCTGGAAGCAAAGCTGCCCGATTGGTGGCAATGGTCACAATGCATAATCCCATTTTGCTTCCATCATCTGCTACCAGCAGATACCAAAAAGCAAGGTGGTGCTGAGTGCCATAAGCACATCTAGCTTATGTGTCATCTGCTAACAGTGACTACCAAGATTCTAGCCCACTATGTGGCGCTGTTTCTCCACAGTTACACACGGAAAAACTATACACTGATAGAGTTTATGTACATACTATTTAAAATATGAATGGCATATAATGTGCAGGTGTGAATAATTAAGAAGCTACAACTAGTTAAATATTCTTTCAAACTTAATAGTATCACATGCTATTTCACAGTTTTATAAATGGACATATTTTTAATTTTTTTTTTTTTAAAAATCGATCTTTTTTTTTAATTATTTACTTTATGCCAAAATGTTATATATAAGTTGAGTGGTGAAATTTGCTATCATGGCCGCTTGAATGGTATCATAGATTTGCATGTGAAAGTATGCTAAAATTATCACGAAGAAATCCTCATAATTATTCATAAAGTATTTTATTAATCTATAAGTCAATTCTAAATTTAAAAATCAATCTTTTTTTTAATTATTTACTCTAAAAGTGGTTGTTGTTTTTTTAAATTAAAAAAAATGTAATTTTTACAACAATCAGTTTTTTTTTAAAAAAAAGATAATTCCTCCCCCCTTCTTTCAAAACTAGAGACATTCCAAAGATAAAATCTAACATATTAATAGGGGCTTTACTAATGAATAGCTATGGTCAACTAGTGAATTGGATTGATTTAATGAGACAGAAACTGATATATGATGAAATATATTTATTGACAATTTCATATATACTTGATATAACTGATTACTTAGCATTGGATAATGCATGCAGGCATTTTATTTACTAAATAACATTACTCTAGGGTAGTCCATTTAGCAAAATAAATTTGTGGCTGTTATTTCATTGCGCTAATTTTATGCTATATAACAAATCACTATATTCCACTTATTAGTTATGCCCTTTCATCATCAGTTCGAGTGGCTATTATACATGTAATCAAACCAAGTCTGGAGTGAAGTTTAATAATACATCCAATTATGATAAATTTATATATTAAATATGGGCATATAAAGCCTTACAGATAGCTTTAGATCGAACGGGTTTTCAAGAATGCTTCTGTTCAATGCCGAAGATTGCATATTATGGAGGTAGAGTTGGCTATAAAGATTTTATTAATACGCTATGCACAAGTAAAATATAATAATAAAGTGGCTCCATCTTATATATATATATATAAAACAGTACAACAATAAATTATTGATAAATTTCACATCCGCCAAGCCGAATTATATTATAAATTAAATACCATACATTAAATGAACACTAGTTTTGTCAGCTTGATTAAAAGAGCCAACTCTTCTGTAGCATGAGAAATACATATATGCTACTGACGGAAATATATATATATATATATATACACACACACACAAACTTCACTATATCCCGTTCAATCTCTTAGTTATGTATAATTAATAAACTTTTAAAGGGAGAATGTATATTTAAGGAACTTACGAATATTTTAATAAGAGAAATATACTTATGATTACACTCCAGGCTAGTTTAATCTTTACTAACGTAATAATTAAAGGTTGAGAGTTTGGATTTATAAGCCACATTTTATATTTACATTAATTATTTACTAAATGAAAAAATAATAACGAGTACAAAAGGTCACCATTATTTATTAGTTAGGGGTTCGAAACGGAGCGCTAAATGACAATATAATGAATACAATATGAAGATTTTAAAAATATCTTCAAGAAGTATATATTTTGTAACTAAATGCGTGCCATTTCAAGACAGGCATAATTAATAAAAACTAAAATAAGGAAGAGAGAAATAATTATAACTGCAGTGATTAAGTTATATAGTAAAACAAGAAATTAATAAAGGAAATTAACAAAAGTATGTCATTTATAGTATTGAAATATTATTAAGATTTTTAGAAAGAGTTTACAATATAGTTAGCTAACCTGATTTTGAAGCAATAATGATTATTTTGCATTTTTCACAGAGCTCTGCGATTTTAATAATTTTAAAACAAAGTTGAGTTCTTTGGCAGCTTATGACATCTTCTCTTTAGTTGGAAGACGATTTATTATGGTATTCCTAAAGCTGGAGTAGTTGAACTTGAATGAAGGTGAGTTCTTTTAATGGCTTATGGCATTGTCTATATATTATAAGCTTGTTAAGGCAACGTTGGTTGCTGCTCCTGCCTTGGATGGATCAAATTCTGACATTCCAACACAGCAAAGACACCAAATTTTTGCCTGACTAGCAGGCCTGCTATAAATTAACAAATTTTTAGCTTCTCGTAGTAACAACTCTTCAAAAGCAAGATGGAGTATCTTTTCTGCTAGTCTATTTATATATTTCCACCTTTTTGGAATTTCATTTGCCTCAGGACCAATCGACTTTTAATTAAACAAAATCATATAATCTAATTTCTACTACTGATAAAGTCTCTGAGATGTTATATTTAATTTACTTAAAAAAATTATTAAAACATATAAATTATATAATTTTGATTCTAATTTCATTAATTAAACTTCTTTTTAGGTGTTATAAAATGTTATGGCTTAGCAGATAGTAACGGTATTATGAGTTAATGATAACATCTTTTGATGAAAGAAATTCAATCAGTAAACTAGATTTTACTTTTACAGGTGGGGTCACTAATTGATTTCTTGTTTACACAAAATTCCCATTTCTGATTATAAACCGATGACTTTTATTTTAACTAGATATAAATAACTTTTAACATATTTTTTTTTGTATTAATTATTTAAAAAAAGCAAATTTGACAGATCTTATAAAAAATACTTTAGTTTCAGTTATATCTATTAAACTTTAAATCAGAAAACTGTAAATATATTATAAAGAAAACATTTTACATTATTTTTATTTAATCTTAAATATTATATGTACAAATCATTATGCCATAATTTCATGGTTTAAATTATCCATCCACATACGAATATAATACAAATATAAAATTTAGATTTGACTAAGTCAATTCTAAATTTTATATTTGTATTATATTCGTATGTGGATGGATAATTTGAATTTTATATTTGTATTATATTCGTAAGTTATATTTGTAATTTATTTGTATGTGGATGGATAATTTAAACCATCAAATTATGGCATAATGATTTGTACATATAATATTTAAGATTAAATAAAAATAATGTAAAATGTGTTCTTTATAATATATTTACGGTTTTCTGATTTAAAGTTTAATAGATATAACTGAAACTAAAAAAATTTTTTATAAGATCTGTCAAATTTGCTTTTTTTAAAATAAACAATATAAAGAAAATATGTTAAATGTTATTTATATCTAGTTAAAAAAAAAGTCATCGGTTTATAATTAAAAATGGGAATTTTGTGTAAACAAGAAATTAATTAGTGACCACACCTGTAAAAGTAAAATCTAGTCTACTGGTTGAATTTGTTTCAACAAAAGATGTTATCATTTAATCATAATATCATTACTATCTGCTAAGCCATAACATTTTATAACACCTAAAAGGAAATTTAATTAATGAAATTGGAATCAAAATTATATAATTTATATGTTTTAATAATTTTTTAAGTAAATTAAATATAACACCTCGAAGACTTTATCAGTAGTAGAAATTAGATTATATGATTTTGTTTAATTAAAAGTCGATTGGTCCTGAGACAAACAAAATTCCAAAGAGGTGGAAATATATAAATAGGCTAGTGGAAAAGATACTCCATCTTGCTTTTGAAAAGCTGTTACTACAAGAAGCTGAAAATTTGTTAATTTATCTAGGGCCTGCTAGTCAGGCAAAAATTTTTTGCCTTTGCCATGATGGAACGTCAGAATTTGATCCATCCAAGATAGGAGCAACAACCAACGTTGCCTTAACAAGCTTATAATAAATAGAAGATGCCATCAGCCATTAAAAGAACTCACCTTCGTTCAAATTCAACTACTCCAACTCCAGCTATAGGAATACCATCTTAAATTGTCTCCCAACTAAATAGAAGATGCCATAAGCCACCAAAGAACTCACCTTCATTCTAGCTCGAGTATCTATTTTAAAATTATTAAAATTGCAGAGATCTGTGTAAAATTCAAAATAATCATTATTGCTTCAAAATCAGGTTAGTTAACTATATTGTAAACTCTTTCTCAAATGTCTTATCAATAATATTTCAATTCTATAAATAACATACTTTTGTTAATTTCCTTTATTATCTTCTTGTTTTGCCATATAACTTCATCACTGCCATTACATTTATTTCTCTCTTCCTTATTTTAGTTATTATTAATTATGCCTGTCTTGAAACGGTGCTCAATACTTTTTGAAGATATTTAAAATCTTCATATTGTATTAATTATAGCATCATTTAGTGCTCCGTTTTGAACCCCTAATTTATAAATAATGGTGACCCTTTGTACTCGTTATTATTTTTTCATTTAGTAAATACTTAATGTAAATATAAAATGTGGTTTATAAATCCAAACTTTGAAACTTTAATTATTATGTTACTAAAGATTAAACTAGCCTGGAGTGTAATCATAAGTTAATTTTTCTTATTAAAGTATTCGTAAGTCCCTTAAATATACTTTCTCCTTTTAAAAGTTTATTAATTATACATAACTAAGAGATTGAACAGGATAAAGTAACGTTTGTGTATAAATATATATATTCCCGTCAGTAGCATATATGTATTTCTCATGCTACAGAAGAGTTGGCTCTTTTAATCAAGTTGACAAAACTAGTGTTCATTTAATGTATAGTATTGAATTTATAATATACTTTGGCTTGGTGGATGTGAAATTTATTATTATTTTATAATTGTGCTGTTTATATATATATATATATAAGATGGAGCCAATTTATTATTATATTTTACTTGTGCATAGTGTATTAGTAAAATCTTTATAGCCAACTCTACCTCTATAATATGCAATCTTCAGCGTTGAACAGAAGCATTCTTGAAAACCCGTTGGATCTAAAGCTATCTGTGAGGCTTTATATGCCCATATTTAATATATAAATTTATCATAATCGGATGTATTATTAAACTTCACTCCATTCTTGGTTTGATTACATGTATAATAGCCACTCGACCTGATAATGAAAGGGCATTACTAATAAGTGGAATGTAGTGATTTATTATATAGCATAAAATTAGCACAATTAAATAATAGCCACAAATTTATTTTGCTAAATGGCCTACCCTAGAGTAATGTTGTTTAGTAAATAAAATGCCTGCGTGCATTATCCAACACTAAGTAATGGGTTATATCAAGTATATATAAAATTGTCAATAAATATAATTCATCATATATCAGTTTCTGTATCATTAAATCAATCCAATTCACTAATTGACCATAGCTATTCATTAGTAAAGCCCCTATTAATATATTAGATTTTATCTTTGGAATGTCTCTAGTTTTGAAGGAAGGGGGGGAATTACCTTTTTTTAAAAAAAACAACCGATTGTCGTAAAAATTACATTTTTTTTTAATTTAAAAAAAACAACCACTTTTAGAGTAAATAATTAAAAAAAAGATCGATTTTTAAATTTAGAGTTGACTTATAAATTAATAAAATATTTTATGAATAATTATAAGGATCTCTACGTGATAATTTTAACGTACTTTCGTATGCAAATCTATGATACCATTCAAGCAGCCATGATAGCAAATTTCACCAATCGACTTATATATAACATTTTGACATAGAGTAAATAATTAAAAAAAAGATTGATTTTTTAAAAAAAAATAATTCAAAAATACATCCATTTATTAAGCTGTGAAATAGCATGTGAGACTATTAAGTTTGAAAGAATATTTAAATAGTTGTAGCTTCTTAATTATTCACACCTGCACCTTATACGCCATTCATATTTTAAGTAGTATGTACATAAACTCTATCAGTGCATAGTTTTTCCATGTGTAACCGTGGACAAACAGCGCCACATAGTGGGATAGAACCTTGGTAGTTGCTGTTAGCAGACAACACATAAGCTACATGTGTTTACAGCAATCAGTGCCACCTAGGTTCTTGGTATCTGCTGGTAGCAGACGATGTAAGCTAAATGGGCTTATGCACTGCTACCTGCGCCACCATTCAGGCTGCTTTGCTAGCAGCCAGCTGGTGGAATGTTCCTGTGCTTATGCTTTGTGAACAGCACCATCTTTCAGCTAAAATTTGCAATGCTGCATTTGGGGCCTCTACTCTATGTATTTCTGTGGTTGACTTTGACCAGCACCTCTAGTGGCTACATGGGTCAAGTCACAAGTACCTAGTATTGTACACTAGCTTTTTCCTAAATCGTTTTAAGCTCTCAAATGCAACTAGGTTACAAATATTTCAAAATTGATGTATTTTAATATTTTAACATGACAGTTTAATATAATTTAGCTAGTTCTAGCTAAATATAACAAAATCAACAAAAAATTCATTCAAATTATAGTATTGTACAATAGCATTTTTCCAGAGGCATTTGAGCCTTTAACTGGAACCCTTCAAATGTGGCCAGGTCACAAATTCCTCAAAATTGATTAATTTTAATACTTTAACATGACAGTTTAGTATAGCAAAAAAATTCATTCAAAATATAGTATTGTACATTAGCTTTTTCCTCAATCGTTTTAAGTTCTCAAATGCAACTAGGTTACAAATTCCTTAAAATTGATAAATTTTAATATTTTAACATGGCAGTTTAGTATAATTTAACTAGTTCCCGCTAATGATAACAACATCAGCAAAGACTTCATTCAAATTATAGTATTGTACACTAGCTTTTTTCCAGCGGCCCTTGAGCCTTCAAATGGAACCAGGTTACAAATTCCTCAAAATTGAAGAAATTTAATACTTTAACATGGCAGTTTAGTATAATTTTGCTAGTTCTAGATAAATATATAAAAATCAGCAAAAAAATTCATTCAAAACATAGTATTGTAGACTAAGTTTTTCCTAAATCGTTTTAAGCTCTCAAATGCAACTAAGTTAAAATTTCCTCAAAATTGATGAATTTTAATACTTTAACATGGCAGTTTAGTATAAATTATCTAGTTCTAGCTAAAAATAACAAAATCTGCAAAGAATTCATTCAAATTATAGTATTGTACACAAGCTTTTTTCCAGCGGTATTTGAGACTTCAAATGGGGTAAGGTTACAAATTCCTCAAAATTGATGAATTTTAATACTTTAACATGGCACTTTAGTATAATTTGGCATGTTCTAGATAAATATAACAAAATCAGCAAAAAACTTCATTCAAAATATAGTATTTTACACTAGATTTTCTCTAGTGACCTTGAGCCTTCAAATGCGACCAGGTTACAAATTTCTCAAAATTGATGAATTTTAATACTTTAACATGGCAGTTTAGTATAATTTAGCTAGTTCTAGTGAATTAGAAAAAAAAATCAGCAAAAAAAATTCATTACCAATATAATATTGTAGACTAGCTTTTTCCTAAATCGTTTTAAGCTTTCAAATGCAACTAAGTTAAAAATTCTTCAAAATTGATGAATTTTAATACTTTAACATGGCAGTTTAGTATAATTTCTCTACTTTTAGCTAAATATAATAAAATCAGCAAAAAATTCATTCAAATTATAGTAAAGTACACTAGCTTTTCCTAGCAGCCTTTGAGCCTTGAAATGTGGCCATGTTACAAATACCTCAAAATTGATGAATTTTAATACTTGAACATGGCAGTTTAATATAATTTTGCTTGTTCTAGTTAATTTATCAAAATTAGCAAAAAAATTCATTCAAAATATAGTACACCTGGGTGTCCTTTTATGCGGATTTATTTAATGTGATTTTGAAGTTATGCAAATCACATTTTTCCAGAAGTCAAGCTCTGATAATGTGCTATTACTTTAAATAATAAATTTCACTTATATTAAAAAAAATAGCACATTATTGGTATTAGACTTTCATCTTAGTAATTTAAATATTTTCATTGCTTTATAATAGTAAGATTATATGCAATAATAAAATTAAAATCATGACTTCCACATTTTATGTATACACACATTAAATTTTACAAAATTATAATGTAAATTTGTTCAAATATTGTGCATGTTAATTTTGCATTTTAAATCACATTCTGTTTTTGCTTTTTAAAAAAGAACGCAATCAATTAGTAATCATTTAGTGTCTGCAAGTTTATTTTTAAAAAGTGAGTAATAGCAGTGGGCACAATTAAATATGAAAATTAAAAAATTAAAGACAACAATTAGAATTTAATTTTTAGTTGTTAGAATAATTACTAATTAAGTTGTCACCAGAAAACCATTAACACAATGTGAGAGTGATGTTGGCGATAATTGTATTTATTCTTGTCAATAATCTGACTTTACCAGTTTGCAAACGAACCTGTTTAGTGGCAAATAGTGATTATAATTAAAACGTGTCTAAAAAAATGTAAATTACTGTAAATTATGCATAAAAATATATTGTTTTGAAGAAAATTAAATATTAGTTAAAGAAAGTTTGTCTTGTGTTAATTTTTTCAAATTTAAAATTTTTTATTAGTCATATTTTAATTCCTTATTTTTTTTGCACAAATTTTAAAGTAATTTTACATTGGTGCTTTGCTTTTACACAATTTTTAAAAAATCACAGTGTGTATCCCCTCCTTTTTAAGTTACTTTACTTCTATTTTTGCGCAAATTTTTTTTGCATGTTTTTTTGAGGAACCTATTTATCACATAAAAAAAGACCCAGGTGTATAGTACACTAGTTTTCCTAAATCGTTTTAAGCTCACAAAAGCGACTAGCTTACTAATTCCTCGAAATTGATGAATTTTAATACTTTAACATAGCAGTATAGTATAATTTAGGTAGTTCTAGCTAAATATAACAAAATCAGCAACAAAATTCATTCAAAATATAGTATTGTACTCTAGCTTTTTCCTAAATCGTTTTAAAATCTCAAATGCAACTAGGTGACAAAAATTTTTAATTTGATGAATTTTAATACTTTAATATAACAGTTTAGTATAATTTAGCTAGTTCTAGCTAAATATAACAAAATCAGCAAAACATTCATTCAAGTTATAGTATTGTACACTTGCTTTTCTCTAGCAGACTTTGACCCTTAAAATGCGGCCAGGTTACAAATTCCTCAAAATTGATGAATTTTAATATATTAACATGGCAGTTTAGTATAGCAAAAAAATTCATACAGAACATAGTATTGTACATTAGCTTTTTCCTAAATCGTTTTAAGTTCTCAAATGCAACTAGGTTATAAATTCATTAAAATTGATAAATTTTAAGATTTTAACATGGCAGTTTAGTATAATTTAACTAGTTCTAGCTAATGATAACAAAATCAGGAAAAAATTCATTCAAATTATAGTATTGTACACTAGCTTTTTTCCCGCGGTCCTTGAGCCTTCAAATGTGGCCAGGTTACAAATTCCTCAAAATTAATGAAGTTTAATATATTTACTGGCAGATTAGTATAATTTAATTTGTTCTAGCTAAATTTATCAAAATCAGTAAAAAAGTTCATTCAATATATAGTACTGTACACCATTTTTCCTAAATCATTTTAAGCTCGCAAATGCAACTGGGTTACAAAGTTTTCAAAATTGATGAATTTTAATACTTTAATATGGCAGTTTAGTATAATTTAGGTAATTCTAGCTAAATATAACAAAATCAGCAACAAATTCATTCATATTATAGTAATGTCTACTAGCATTTTCCTAAATTGTTTTAAGCTCTCAAATGGAACTAAGTAACACATTCCTTAAAATTGATGAAATTTAATTTTTTAACATGGCATTTTAGTATAATTTAGGTAGTTCTAGCTAAATATAACAATATCAGCAAAAAAATTTATTCACAATTTACTATTCTACACTAGCTTTTTCCTTTGAGGTTTTAAGATTGCTAATGCAGTGAGGTTACAAACTTTCCAAAATTTATGAATCATAAAACACTAACATGGCAGTTCAGTATGATTTAGCTAGTTCTGGCCATATATCACAAAATCACCTACAAAATTCATTCAATATTCAATATTCTAGACTACCTTTTTTTATTGGGGTTATAAGCTTACTAATGCAACTAAATTATAAATCCCTCAAACTTGATGAATTTTAATACTTTAACATGGCAGTTTAGTATAATTTAGCTAGTCCTACTTAAATAGAAAAAAAAATCAGCAAAAAAATTCATTACCAATATAGTATTGGTGACTACCTTTTTTGTAAATCGTTTTCAGCTCTCAAATGCAACTAAGTTACAAATAACTCAAAATTGATGAATTTTAATACTTGAACATGGCAGTTTAATATAGTTTTAGCTTGTTCTAGCTAAATTTATCAAAATTAGCAAACCAATTCATTCAAAATATATTACACCTGGGTCTCCTTCTATGAGGATTTATTTAATGTGATTTTGAAGTTACACGATTCACATTTTTCCGGAAGTCAAACTCCGATAATGTGTTATTACTTTAAATAATAAATTTCGCATATATTAAAAGTAATAGCACATTATTGGAATTCGACTTTCATCTTAGTAATTTCAATATATTGCTTTATAACAGTAAGATTTTATGCTATAATAAAATTAAAATCATGACGTTCACATTTTATGTGTACACACATTAAATTTTACAAAATTATAATGTAAATTTGTTCAAACACTGTGCATGTTAATTTTGTATTTTAAATCCCATTCTGTTTTTACTGTTTACAAAGAAAGTAATCAATTATTAATCATTTAGTGTCAGCAAGTTTATTTTTAAAAGGTGATTAATAGCAGTGGCACAATTAAAATTGATTATTAAAAAATTAAAGACAAAAATAAGAATTTACTTTTTAGTTGTTAGAATAATTACTAATTATGTTGTCACTAGAAATCCATTAACGCAATGTGAGAGTGACGTTGGCGATAATTGTATTTCTTTTTGTGAAGAATGTGACTTTACCAGTTTGCAAATGAACCTCTTTATCGGCAAATAGTGATAATAATTAAAATGTGCACAAAAAATGTAAATTACTGTAAATTATGCATAAAAATATATTGTTTTGAATAAAATTAAAGATTATAGTTAAAAAAAGTTTGTCTTGTATCAATTTTTTTCAAATTTAAAATTTTTAATTAGTCATATTTTATATCCTTATTTTTTTTAATGAATTTTAAAGTAATTTGATGTTGTTGCTTTGCTTTTATGCAACTTTTGAAAAATCACAGTCCATATCCCCCCTTTTTCAAGGTAAGTTACTTCTATATTTGCATGATTTTGTTTTCGCATGTTTTCTGAAGAACCTATCTATCATATAAAATGAGACCCAGGTGTATTGTACACTAGTTTTCCTAAATCGTTTTATGCTCTCAAATGCGACTAGGTTACAAATTCCTCGAAATTGATAAATTTTAATATTTTACCATGGCAGTTTAGTATAATTTAGGTAGTTCTAGCTAAATATAACAAAATCAGTAACAAAATTCATTCAAAAATTAGTATTGTACACTAGCTTTTCTCTAGCAGGCTTTGACCCTTCAAATGTGGCCAGGATACAAATTCCTCAAAATTGATTAATTTTAATACTTTAACATGGCAGTTTAGTATAGCAAAAAAATTCATTCAAAATATAGTATTGTACATTAGCTTTTTCCTACATCGTTTTAAGTTCTCAAATGCTACTAGGTTACAAATTCCTTAAAATTGATAAATTTTAATATTTTAACATGGCAGTTTAGTATGATTTAACTAGTTCTTGCTAATGATAACAATATCAGCAAAGATTTTATTCAAATTATAGTATTGTACACTAGCTTTTTTCCAGCGGCCCTTAAGCCTTCAAATGTGGCCAGGTTTCAAATTCCTCAAAATTGAAGTAATTTAATACTTTAACATGGCATTTTAGTATAATTTAACTAGTTCTAGCTAAATATACAAAAATCGGCAAAAAAATTCAATCAAAACATAGTATTGTAGACTAAGTTTTTCCTAAATCGTTTTAAGCTCTCAAATGCAACTAAGTTAAACGTTCCTCAAAATTGATGAATTTTAATACTTCAACATGGCAGTTTAGTATAATTTAGCTAGTTTTAGCTAAATATACAAAAACCAGCAAAAAAATTCATTTAAAATATAGTATTGTAGACTAACTTTTTCCGAAGTAGTTTTATGTTTTCAAATGCAACTAGGTTACAAATTCCTTAAAATTGATGAATTTTAATACTTTACCATGGCACCTTAGTATAATTTAACATGTTCTAGATAAATATAACAAATTCAGCAAAAAAATTCATTCAAAATATAGTATTTTACACTAGCTTTTCTCTAGTGACCTTGAGCCTTCAAATGCGACCAGGTTACAAATTCCTCAAAATTGATGAATTTTAATACTTTAGCATGGCAGTTTACTATAATTTTGCTAGTTCTAGCTAAATATAACAAAATCAGAAAAAAAAATTCATTCAAATTATAGTAGAGTACACTAGCATTTCCTAGCAGCCTTTGAGCCTTCAAATGTGGCCAGGTTACAAAATCCTCAAAATTGATGAATTTTAATACTTGAACATGGCAGTTTAATATAATTTAGCTTGTTCTAGCTAAATTTATGAAAATTAGCAAAAAAATTCATTCGAAATATAGTACACCTGGGTCTCCTTTTATGCAAATTTATTTAATGCAATTTTGAAGTTATGCGATTCAAGTTTCTCCAGAAGACAAACTCCGATAATGTGCTATTACTTTAAATAATAAATTTTGCATATATTAAAAGAAAGAGCACATTATTGGAATTCGACTTTCATCTTAGTAATTTCAATATTTTCAGTGCTTTATCATAGTAAGATTTTATGCAAAAATGAAATTAAAATCAAGACTACCACATTTTATGTATACACGCATTAAATTTTACAAGATTATAATGTAAATTTGTTCAAACATTGTGCATGTTAATTATGCATTTTAAATCACATTCTGTTTTCGCTATTTAAAAAAGAATGTAATCAATTATTAATCATTTATTGTCTGCAAGTTTATTTTTAAAAGGTGACTAATAGCAGTATGCACAATGAAAATTGAAAATTAAAAAATTAAAAACAAAAATAAGAATTGAATTTTTAGTTGTTAGAATAATTACTAATTACGTTATCACGAGAAAACCTTTGACACAATATGAGAGTGACATTGACGCTAATTGTATTTCTGCTTGTGAAGAATCTGACTTTTACCAGTTTGAAAACGAACCTGATTATCGGCAAATAGTGATAATAATTAAAACATGTACAAACACATGTAAATTACTGTAAATTATGCATAAAAATATATTGTTTTGAATAAAATTAAATAATATAGTTAAAAAAAGTTTGCCTTGTATCAATTTTTCCAAATTTAAAGTTTTTTATTAGTCATATTTTATTTCCCTATCTTTTTTGCACGAATTTTAAAGTACTTTTATGTTCGGGCTTTGCTTTTACGAAAGGTTTGAAAAATCACAGTCCGTATCCCCCTTTTTTCAAAGTAAGTTACTTCTATTTTTGCGCAATTTTGTTTGTGCATGTTTTCTGAAAAACTTATCTATCGCATAAAATGAGACCCAGGTGTATTGTACACTAGTTTTTTTTTAATCGTTTTAAGCTCTCAAATGCAACTAGATTACATATTCCTGGAAATTGATGAATTTTAAGACTTTAACATGGCAGTTTAGTATAATTTATGTAGTTCTAGCTAAATATAACAAAATCAGCAACAAAATTCATTCAAAATATAGTATTGTACTCTAGCTTTTCTCTAGCAGGCTTTGATCCTTCAAATGCGGCCGGGCTACAAATTCCTCAAAATTGATGAATTTTAATACTTTAACATGGCAGTTTAGTATAGCAAAAAAATTCATTCAACATATAGTATTGTACATTAGCTTTTTGCTAAATCGTTTTAAGTTCTCAAATGCAACTAGGTTACAAATTTCTTAAAATTGATAAATTTTAATATTTTAACATGGCAGTATAGTATAATTTAGCTAGTTCTAGCTAATGATAACAAAATAAGCAAAAAAATTCTTTCAAATTATAGTATTGTACACTAGCTTTTTTCCATCTGCCTTTGAGCCTTCAAATGCGACCAGGTTACAAATTCCTCAAAATTGATGAATTTTAATACTTTAACATGTCACTTTAGTATAATTTAGCTAGTTTAAGCTAAATAGAACAAAATCAGCAAAAAAAGTCATTCAAATTATAGTAAACTACATTAGCATTTCCTAGCAGCCTTTGAGCCTTCAAATGTAGCCTTGTTACAAATTGCTCAAAATTGATGAAAATAATTACTTTAACGTGGCAGTTTAGTATAATTTATCTACTTCTAACTAAATATAACAAAATCAGCAAATCAATTTATTCAAAACATAGTATTGTACACTAGCTTTTTCCTAAATCGTTTTAAGTTCTCAAATACAACTAGGTTACAAAATTCCATAAAATTGATGAATTTTAATATTTTAACATGACAGTTTTGTATAATTTAGCTAGTTCTAGCTAAATATAATAAAATCAGCAAAAAATTCATTCAAATTATAGTATTGTACACTAGCTGTTTTTCCAACGGCACTTGAGGCTTTAAATGCAGCCAGGTTAAAAATTGCTCAAAATTGATGAATTTTACTACTTTAACTGGCAGTTTAGTATAATTTAGCTTGTTCTAGCTAAATTTATCAAAATCAGAAAAAAGATTTATTCAAAATATAGTATTGTACACTAGTTTTTCCTAAATCGTTTTAAGCTCTCAAATGCAACTAGGTTACAAATTTTTCGAAATTGATGAATTTTAATACTTTAAAATGGCAGTTTAGTAGTAATTTAAGTAGTTCGAGCTAAATTTAACAAAATCAGCAAAAAAACTCATTCAAAATATCGTATTGTACACTAGTTATTTTTTTAAATCGTTTTAAGCACTCAAACGCAATTAGTTTACAAATTCCTCAAAATTGATGAATTTTAATACTTTAACATGGCAGTTTAGTATTATTTAGTTAGTTCTAGCTAAATATAACAATCAGCAAAAACATCCACGCAAAATATAGTATTGTACACTAGCTTTTTCCTAAATTGTTTTAAGCTCTTAAATGGAACTAGGTTACAAATTCCTTAAAATTGATGAATTTTAATATTTTAACATGGTAGTTTAGTATAATTTAGGTAAGTCTAGCTAAATATTACAAAATCAGCAAAAAAATTTATGCACAATTTATTATTCTACACTAGCTTTTTCTTTTGAGATTTTAAGATTTATAATGCAATGAGGTTACAAACTTTTCGAAATTCATGAATCATAAAACATTAACATGGCAGTTCTGTGTGATTAGCTACTTCTGGCATAATATCACAAAATTACCTACAAAATTCATTCAAAATTTAATATTCTACACTAGTTTTTTTTATTGGGGTTTTAAGCTTACTAATACAACTATGTTACAAATTCTTCAAAATTGATGAATTTCAGTACTTTAATATGGCAGTTTAGTATAATTTAGCTAGTTCTAGCTAAATAGAAAAAGTCAACAAAAAATTCATTATCAATATAGTATTGTAGATTACCTTTTTCCTAAATTGTTTTAAACTCTCAAATGCAACTAAGTTAAAAAAATTTCAAAATTGTTGAATTTTAATACTTTAACATGGCAGTTTAGTATAATTTCTTTACTTCTAGGTAAATATAACAAAATCAGCAAAAAATTCATTCAAATTATAGTAAAGTACACTAGTTTTTTTAGCAGCCTTTGAGCCTTCAAATGGGGCCAGGTTACAAATTCCGCAAAATTAATGAATTTTAATACTTGAACATGACAGTTTAATATAATTTAGTTTGTTCTAGTTAAAATTATCAAAATTAGGAAAAAAATTTATTCAAAATATAGTACACCTGAGTCTCCTTTTACATGGATTTATTTAATGCAATTTTGATGTTACACAATTCACATTTCTCTGGAAGTTAAACTCTGATAATGTGCTATTACTTTAAATAATAAATTTTGTGTATATTAAAAGTAATAGCACATTATTGGAATTCGACTTTCATCTTAGTAATTTCAATATTTTCAGTGCTTTATAACAGTAAGATTTTATGCAATAATAAAATTAAAATCATGACTTCCACATTTTATGTATACACACATTCAATTTTACAAAATTATAATGTAAATTTGTTCAAACATTGTGCGTGTTAATTTTGCATTTTAAATCCCATTCTGTTTTTGCTTTTTAAAAAAGAACGTAATCAATTATTAATCATTTAGTGTCAGCAAGTTTATTTTTAAAAGGTGAGTAGTAGCAGTGGGCACAATCAAAATTGAAAATTAAAAAATTAAAGACAAAAATAAGAATTTAATTTTTAGTTGTTAGAATAATTACTAATTACGTTGTCACCAGAAAATCATTAACACAACGTGAGAATGACATTGGCACTAATTGTATTTCTTCTTGTGAAAATCTGACTTTACCAGTTTGCAAACGAACCTGTTTATAGGTAAATAGGGATAATAATTAAAACGTGTACAAAAAAATGTAAATTACTGTAAATTATGCATAAATATATATTGTTTTGAATCAAATTAAATATTATAGTTAAAAATGTTTGTCTTGTGTCAATTTTTTTCAAATTTAAATTTTTTTATTAGTCATATTTTATTTCCTTATTTTTTGCATGAATTTTAAAGTAATTTTACATTGGTGCTTTGCTTTTATGGCATTTTTGAAAAATCACACTCCGTATCCCCCCTTTTTCAAGGTAAGTTACTTCTATTTTTGCATGATTTTGTTTGCATGTGTTTTCTGAGAAACCTATCTATCATGTAAAATGAGACCCAGGTGTATTGTACACTAGTTTTTTTTTAATCATTTTAAGCTCTCAAATGCAACTTGGTTACAAATTCCTCGAAATTGATGAATTTTAATACTGTAACATGGCAGTTTAGTAAAATTTAGGTAGTTCTATCTAAATATAACAAAATCAGCAACAAAATTCATTCAAAATATAGTATTGTACTCTAGCTTTTTCCTAAATCGTTTTAAGATCTCAAATGCAACTAGGTTACAAAGTTTTAAAAATTGATGAACTTTAATAGTTTAACATGGCAGTTTAGTATAATTTAGCTAGTTCTAGCACATATAACAAAATCAGCAAAAAATTCATTCAAAATATAGTATTGTACACTAGCTTTTCTCTAGCAGGCTTTGACCCTTCAAATGCAACCAGGTTACAAATTTCTCAAAATTGATGAATTTTAATACCTTAACATGGCAGTTTAGTATAGCAAAAAAATTCCTTCAAAATATAGAATTGTACATTAGCTTTATCCTAAATCGTTTTAAGCTCCCAAATGCAACTAGGTTACAAATTTTTCGAAATTGATGAATTTTAATACTTTAACATGGCAGTTTAGTATAATTTATGTAGTTCTAGCTAAATATAAAAAAATCAGCAAAAAATTCATTCAAAATATAGTATTGTACACTAGCTTTTCTCTAGTGACCTTGAGCCTTAAAATGCGACCAGGTTACAAATTCCTCAAATTTGATGAATTTTAATACGTTAACATGACAGTTGAGTATAATTTAGCTAGTTCTAGCTAAATATAAGAAAATGAGCAAAAACGTTTATTTAAAATATAGTATTGTACACTAGCTTTTGCCTAAAGTGTTTTAAGCTTTCAAATACAACTAGGTTATAAATTCCTCAAAATTGCTTAATTTTAATAGTTTAATGTGGCAGTTTAGTATAATTTCACTAGTTCTAACTAAATATAACAAAATCAGCAAAAAAATTCATTCAAATTATAGTAAAGTACACTAGCCTTTCCTAGCATTCTTTGAGCCTTCAAATGCAGCCAGGTTACAAATTCCTCAAAATTGATGATTTTTAATGCTTTAACATGGCAGTTTAGTATAATTTAGATACTTCTAGCTAAATATAACAACCTCAGCCAAAAAATTCATTCAAAATATATTATTGTACACTATCTTTTGTCTAAATCGTTTTAGGTTCTCAAATGCAACTAGGTTACAAATTCCTTAAAATTGATAATTTTTAATATTTTAACATGGCAGTTTAGTATAATTTAGCTAATTCTAGCTAAATATAACAAAATCAGCAAAAAAATATATTTACATTATAGTAATGTACACTAGCTTTTTCCCAGTGGCCTTTGTGCCTTCAAATCTGGCCAGATAACAAACTTTTCAAAATTTATGAATTTTAATACTTTAACACAGCAGTTTAGTATAATTTAGCTAGTTTTAGCTAAATATAAAAAAATCAGCAAAAAAATTCATTCAAAGTATAGTATTGTACACTAGGTTTTCTTTAGCAGGCTTTGAGCCTTTAAATTTGGCCAGGTTAAAATTCCTCAAAGTTGATGAATTTTTATACTTTAACATGGCCGTTTAGTATAAGTTAGCTAGTTCTAGCTAAATATAACAAAATCAGCAAAAAAATTCATTGAAATTTTAGTATTGTACACTAGCTTTTTCCTAGTAACCTTTGAGCCGTCAAATGCAGCCAGGTTACAAATTCTTTTAAATTGATGAATTTTAATACTTTAACATGGCAGTTTAGTATAATTAAGCTAGTTTTAGCTAAATATAAAAAAATCAGCATAAAATTCATTCAAATTATAGTATTGTACACTAGATTTTTTCAAGTGGCTGTTGAGCCTGCAATGGGGCTATGTTACTAATTCTTCAAAAATGATGAATTTTAATACTTTAACATGGCAGTTAAGTATAATTTAGCTAGTTCTAGCTAAATACATCAAAATCTGCAAAAAAACTCATTCAAAATATACTCTTGTACACTAGCTTTTTTCATATATCATTTTAAACACTCAAATGCTACTAGGTTACAAATTCCTCAAAATTGATTAATTTTAATACTTTAACATGGCAGTTTCGTATTATTTAGTTAGTTCTAGCTAAATATAACAAAATTAGCAAAAAATTCACGCAAAATATAGTATTGTACACTAACTTTTCTGAATTGTTTTAAGCTCACAAATGGAACTAGGTTACAAATTCCTTAAAATTGATGAATTTTAATATTTTAACACATCAGTTTATTATAATTTAGGCAGTTCTAGCTAAATATAACCAAATCAGCAAAAAAATTTATTCACAATTTTTTATTCTACACTAGCTTTTTTCTTTGAGGATTTAAGATAGCTAATGTAGCGAGGTTACAAACTTTTCTAAATTCATGAATCATAAAATATTAACATGGCAGTTCAGTATGGTTTAGCTAGTTGTGGCCTAATATCACATAATCACCTACAAAATTTATTCAAAATTTAATATTCTATACTGGTTTTTTTATTGGGGTTTTTAGCTTACTAATGCAACTATGTTACAAATTTTTCAAAATTGATGAATTTTAATACTTTAACAAAGCAGTTTAGTATAATTTAGCTAGTTTTAGCTAAATTATACTAAACTGCCTTGTTAAAGTATTAAAATTAATCGATTTTCAGGAATTTGGAAGATGGCTGCATTTGAAGGCTCAAAGGCTGCTAGAGAAAAGCTAGTTTACAATACCATATTTTGAATGAATTTTTTGCTGATTTTGTTATATTTAGCTAGAACTAGCTAAATTATAGTAAACTGCCATGTTAAAGTATTAAAATTAATCAATTTTGAGGAATTTTCAACTTAGTTGCATTTGCAAGCTTAAAATGATTTAGGAAATAGCTAGTGAACAATACAATATTTTGAATGAATTTTTTTTGCTGATTTTGTTATATTTAGCTAGAAATAGATAAATTATACTAAACTGCCATGTTAAAGTATTAAATTTCATCAATTTTGAGCAATTTGTAACCTGCTTGCATTTGAAGGTTCAAAGGCTTCTAGGAAATGCTAATGTACTTTACTATAATTTGAATGAATTTTTTGCTGATTGTGTTATATTTAGCTAGAACTAGCAAAATTATACTAAACTGCGATGTAAAGTATTAAAATTCAACAATTTTGAGGAATTTTTTACTTAGTTGCATTCCCAAGCTTACATTTTCATTATAAAATATGTAGTATTCCATACATTCTTGACAATAACATTTTTTCTGATTTCATTAAATTTAGCTTAAACTAGCTTAATCTACCTGAACTATAATGTAAATATTTTAAGATTCATCAAAATAAAAAAATGTTCTGCCTGCATTCCCAAGCTTATACTTCTATTATTAGATGCATACATTCTTGGTAATAACTTTTTATGCAGATTTTGTTAAATTATATTAAACTAGTTTAATTTAACTGAACTGTAATAAGATTCATCAAAATTAAATACAAAAATTTCTGCCTGTATTCCCAAGCTTACATTTCCATTATAAGACAAGTAGTATCACAGACAATCCGTGTAATACAATTTTTTGCTGATTTCATTAGATTTAGCTTAGACTATTTTAATTTACTTGAGCTGAAATGTTAAAGAATTAAGATTCGTCAAAATAAAAAAAAATTCCCTGCCTACACTCCCAAGCTTATATACCCATATAAGACATGTAGTATCCAATACATTCTTGGTAATAAAATGTTTTGCTGATTTTATTAAATTTAGCTTAAACTACGTGAATTTAACTGTACTGTACTGTTAAAGTATTAACATTCATCAAAATAAAAGTTTTTTATCTACCTGCAGTCCCAAGTTTATATTCCTATTATGAGACTTGCAGTATCCCATACTTTCTTGGTAATAAAATTTTTTTCTGATTTTATTAACTTTAGCTTAAACGAGCTTAATCTATGTGAACAGTAATGTTAATATATTAAGATTCACCAAAATAAAAAAAATTTCCTGCCTGCATTCCCAAGCTTATATATGCATATAAGATATGTACTGTCCCACACATTCATGGTAATCAAATTTTTTGCTTATTATGTTAAATTTAATTTAAAGTTGTTTCATTTAACTGAACTGTAATGTTAAATGTTAAGATTCATCAAAATAATATAAAAGAATTTTGCTTGCGTTTTCAACCGTACATTCCCATTATAAGACATGCACTATTTCATACTTTCTTGGTAATAAAATTTTATTTTTGATTTTGTTAAATTTAGCTTAAATGAGATTAATTTAACAAAAATTAAAAAAACATTTTCCTGCCTGCATTGCAAAGATTACATTCCCATTGAAAAACATCTAGTATCCCATACATTCTTGGTAATAACATTTTTTGATTTTGTTAAACTGAGCTTAAACTAACTTAATTTACCTGAATTGTAATGTTAAAAAATTAACATTCATCAAAATAAAAAATTGTAATACCTGCATTCCAAAGCATATATTCCCATAATAAGACATGTAGAATCCGATACATTTTTGGCAATAAAATGTGTTGCAGATTTTGTTAAATTCAGCTTAAACTGGGTTAATATATCTGAACTGTAATGTTACCATAAAAAGATTCATCAAAATAAAATATAATTTGCGCTGCCTGCATTCTCAACCTTATATTCTTATTATAAGACATATAGTATCTCATACATTATTGGTAAGAAAAAAATTTGTGTTTTTTTTTAATTTACCTTACACTAGCTTAATTTAACTCAACTGTAATGGTAAAGTATTAAGATTTATCAATAGAAGAAAATAATTTTTCTGCCTGCTTTCCCAAGCTTACATTCCATTATTTTACATGTAGAATCCCATACACTCTTGGTAATAAACTATTTTGCTGACTTTGTTAAATTAAGCTTAAATTAGCTTAATTTAATTAAACTGTAATTTTAAAGTAATAAGATTCATCATAATAAAAAAAATCCTGCCTGCATTCCCGACCTTACATTCCCATGATAAGACATGTAGTATCTCATACATTCTTGGTGTTAAAATTATATGCTGATTTTGTTAAATTTAGCTTGAGCTGGCTTAATTTAACTGAACTGTAAAATAAAGTATTAAGATGCATCAAAATTAATTTTTCCTACCAGCATTCTTAAGCCTACATTCCCATTATAAGATATGTATCATCCCCTACATTATCTGTAATAAAATTTTTGGTGACTTTGTTAAAATTAGTTTAACCTAGTTTAATTTAAATGAACTGTAATGTTAAACTATGAACATTCATGAAAATTAGAAAAAAATTATTTTTGCTTGCATTCCCAAGCATACATTTTTTTATAAGACATGTAGTATTCCATACATTCTATGTAATAAAATTCTTTGGTGCTTTGGTTAAATTTAGCTTAAACTAGCTTAATTTCACTGAATTGTAATGTTGAAGTATTAAGATTCGTCAAAATAAAAAAAATCTTACATTCACATTATAAGACATGTTGTATGCCATACATTCTTAGTAATAAAAATTTTTTTGATTTCGTTAACTTTAGCTTAAGCTAGCTTAATGTAATTGAACTTTAACGTTAATATATTATTGTTATGTTTAGTAAGGCTTGCAGGTTCATGACCAAACCAATAGATACAAAAAGAACAACTACTCAGCAATTAATATATAATTTATTAGTACAAAATATATACATATGTTAGTTAAACAAATGTACAAATACAGCTGATGTGCTTCAATGCTGAGATAGTCTTGCAAAATATGGAACTCGCGTCCAGCTAATTATTTGCCTGTGTTGTGAGTTCTGATAAGAAGACTCTTCCAGCTATGTAGTTAGCTTGCCTTGAGTCAGATCCAGTTCAGACATAGCAGTTTCCAGTCCATAGGTGGACTTGCCTCAATGCATAAACACCTCTATAATGACTAGATAAATACCTTTGCTGATGGCAGGTTTTATGGAGAGCACATTCTGTCATTCAGGTTAACAGAAGTAATTGCTCTCTGCCTTGCATCCAAAAGGCGGACTATTCAAAGGCAGATCCCCTACCTTACTGGAAACGTGGATTCAGTGTGTGAACCCCAGTGAAGGTTTTAATCCCTTTGGATAGTAAATGGGTGCTAGCCAATTAGGCAAGGAATTAAAAAATTTTCCTATCTGCATTTTCAAGCTTATACTCCCATTATTAGATGCATCCATTCATGGTAGTAAAAGTTTTTTAGATACTGTTAAATTTATTTTAAACCAGTTTAATTTAACTGATCTGTAATAAAATTCATCAAACTAAAAAAATTTTTCCCTGCCTACATTCTCAAGCTTACATTCCCATTATAAGACATGTAGTATGCCATACATTCTTGGTAATAAAATTTTTTGCTGATTGTGTTAAATTTAGCTTAAACTAGCTTAATTTAACTAACTTGTAATGTTAAACTATTAACATTCATCAAAATAAAAAAAATTCTCTGCCTGCATTTCCAAACTTAGATTCCTATTATAAGACATGTAGTATCCCATACGTTTATGGCAATAAAATTTTTTGTGAATTTTTTGAATTTAGTTTAAACTAGCTTAATCTAACTGACCTGTAATGCTAAACTATTAAGATTCATCAAAATAAAAAAAAATTTCTTTATCTCCATTTTCAAGTTTACATTTCAATTATAAGTCATGGAGTATCCCAACATTTTTTGTAATGAACTTTTTGTTGATTTTGTTAAATTTAGTTTAAACTAACTTAATTTAAATGAACTGTAATGTTAAAGTATTAAGATTAATCAAAATAATAAATGTTCTGCCTGTATTCCCAAGCTTACACTCGTATTATAAGACATAGAAAATCCCATACATTTTTTAACAATAAAAGGTGTTGCAGATTTTATTAAATTTAGCATAAACTAGCTTAATATAATTGAATGGTAATTTTAACGTATTAAGATTGATCAAAATAATTAAAGTTCCTGCCTGCATTTCCAAGCTTACATTCCCATGATAAGTCATGTAGAATTTCATACATTTTTGGTGATAAAATTTTTTGCTGATTTTGTTAAACTTAGCTTAAACTAATTTAATTTAACCACACTGTAATGTTAAAGTATTAATATGCAACCAAATAAGTTTTCCATGCCTGTATTCGCAAGCTTACATTCCCAAAAAAAGACATGTAGAATCCCATACAAGCTTGGTGACAAAATTTGTGCTGATTTTATTATATTTAGGTTAAACTAGCTTAATTTAACTGAACTGTAATGTTAAAGTATTAACATGCTTCAAAATAAATTTTCCTTGCCTGCATTCCCAAGCTTACATTCCCATTATAAGACATATAGTATCCCATACTATCTTGGTAATAAGGTTTTTTGCTTATTTCTTTATAATAGCTTAAACTCATTTAATTTAACTAAACTGTAATGTTAAAGTATTAAGATTCACCAAAATAAAAATTTATTTCTTTACCAGAATTCTGAAGATAACATTCTCATTATAAGATGTGTAAAATCCCATACATTCTTGGTAATAAAATTTGTTTAGCTGATTTTGTTAAATTTAGCTTAACATAGCTTAATTTAACTGAACTGTAATGCTAAAGTGTTAAGATTCATCAAAATATAACAAAATTTCCCCTATTTGCATTCCCAAATTTATATTCCCATTATACGCCATATGGTATCGCATAAATTCTTGATAATAAATTTTTTTGCTGATTTCCTTGAATTTCCCTTAAACTAGCTCAATCTTACTGAACTGTATTGTAAATATATTAAAATTAATCAAAATAAAAAAAATTTCCTACCTGCATTCACAAGCTTTTATTACCATTATTAGACATGTACATTCTTGGTAATAAAATCTTTTGCAAATTTTGCTAAATTTACCTTAAACTAATTTAATTTAACTGAACTGTAACAAGATTCATCAAAATAATTTTTTTTACCTGCCTGCATGTCCAAGCTTATAATCATATAAGACATGTAGTATTCCATACATTCTTAGTAATAAAATTTTTTGGTGATTTTGTTAAATTTAGCTTAAAATAGCTTAATTTAACTGAAGTGTAATGTTAAAGTATTAACATGCATCAAATTAAATTTTCCCTGCCTGTATTCCCAAGCTTACATTTTTATTATAAAACTTGTAGTATCCCATACATTCCCTATAATAAATTTTTTTGGTGACATTGTTAAATTTAGTTTAACCTAGTTTAATTTAATTGAACTGTAATGTTAAAATGTTAAGATTCATCAACACTAAAAAAAATTTTTGGTAATAAAAATTTTTGGAGCTTTAGTTACATTTAGCTTAAACGAGCTTAGATTAACTGAACTGTAAAGTTGAAATATTAAAATTTATCAAAATAAAATAAAAAGTTTTCCTGCCTGTATTTTCCAGTTTATATTTTCATTATAAGACATGTAGTATCTCATACATTCTTGGTATTAAATTTTTTTGCTTATTTTTTTAAATTTACCTTATACAAGCTTAATTTAAATGAACTATAATGTTAAAGTATTAAGGTTCATCAAAATGAAATCAAAATTTCCTGCCTGCATTTTCAAGTTTATATTCCCTTAATAAAACATGCAGTATCCCATACATTCTTGCTAATAAATTATATTCTCATTTTTTTAAAATTTAATTTAAACTAGTTTAATTTAAATGAACTGTAATGTTAATGTTTTAAGATTTATCAAAATAAAAAAATTTCCCTGCCTGTATTCCCAAGCTTACGTTCTCAATATAAGACAGGTAGTATACCATACATTGTTTATAATAAAGTTTTTTGCTGATTTTGTTAAATTTAGCTTAAACTATGTTAATTTAACTGAATTGTAATGTTAAAGTGGTAAGATTCATCAAAATAAAATAAAATTTTATTGCTTGCATTTTCAAGGTTATGTTCCCATTATAAGACATGTAGTATTCCATTCATTGTTGGAAATATAATTTTTTGTTGATTGTTAAATTTAGCTTAAACGAGCTTAATTTAACAGAACTGTAACATTAAGGTATTAGCATTCATCAAAATAAAAAAAAAACACTTTTCCTGGTTGCATTGCCAAGTTGACCTTCCCATTATTAGTCATCTACTATCACATACATTCTTGGTAATAAAATTTTTTGATTTTGTTAAATTTAGCTTAAACTAGCTTAATTTAACTGAATGGTAATGTAAACGTATTAAGATTCATCAAAATAAAAAAATGTTCTGCCTGCATTCCCAAGCTTACATTCCCATAATAAAACAAGTAGAATCACATACATTTTTGGCAATAAAATGAGTTCCTAATTTTGTTAAATTTACCTTAAACAAAGTTAATGTATCTGAACTGTAATGTTAATGTATTAAGATACATCAAAATAAAAAAAATCCCTTCCTGTATTCCCAAGGTTACATTCCCATTATAAAACATGTAGTTGCCCATACATTCTTGGTAATAACATTTTTGGCTGATTTTGTTAAATTTAATGTAAACTAGCTTAATTTAACTGAACTGTAATGTTAATATATAAAGTTGATCAAAATAAAAAAAAATTTCTGCCTGCATTTCCAAGCACACCTTTTTGTTAATAAAACTTTTTGCAGATTTTGTTAAATTTACGTTAAGCTAGTTTAATTTAACTGAACTGTAATAAGATTCATCAAAATAAAAAAAGTTTCATCTGCCTGCATTCCCGAGCTTACATTCCATTTATAAGACATATAGTATACAATGCATTCCATGTAATAAAATTTTTTGATGACGTAGTTAAACTTAGTTTAAACTAGTTTAATTTAACTGGACAGTAATGTAAAAGTCGTAAAATACATCAAAATTTTAAAAAAAATTTGCCTGGCTGCAATTTAAGCTTACACTCCCATTATAAGACATGTAGTCTCCCATACATTTTTGGTAATAAAATGTCTTCATCCTTTTCTTAAATTTAGCTTAAACCAGCTTAATTAAACTGAACTGTAATGTTGAAGTCCTAATATTCTTCAAAATAAAAAATAAATTTTCCCTGTTTGCATTTCCAAGCTTACATTCTGATTGTAAGACATCTAGTATCTCATACGTTCTTGGTAATAATATTTTTTGCTTATTTTTTTAAAAATTACCTTCACCAATCTTTATTTAAATGAACTGTAATAATAAAGTGTTCAGATTTATCAAAATAAAAAAAATTTCTCTGCCTGCATTTTCAAGCCCGCATTCCCATTATAAGACATGTAGCGTATACCATACATTTTTCATAATAATTTTTTTTGCTAATTTTGTTAAATTTATCTTAATTTAACTGAACTGTTATGTTAAAGTATTATGATTGATCAAAATTAAATAAAAAAATTTTGCTTGCATTTTCAAGTTTATATTTCCATTATAAGACATGTAGTATCCCATACATTGTTGGTAATATAATTTTTTGCTGATTGTTAAATTTATCTTAAATGAGCTTAATTTAACAGAACTGTAATGTTAAAGTATTAACATCATCAAAAAAAATTTCCTGCCTATATTCCCAAGCTTACATTCCCATTACCAGACATGTAGTATTTCATACATTCTTCATAAAAAATTTTTTGCTGATTTTGTTAAATTAAGCTTAAAGTAGCTTAATCCAACTGAACTGTAATGTTAATATATTAAGATTCTTCCAAGTAAAAAAATGTCCTGCCTGCATTCCCAATCTTATACTGTCATTATTACACTCATACATTCTTGGTAATAACATTTTTTGCAGATTTTGTTAAATTTATCTTAAACTAGTTTAATTTCACTAAACAGTCATAAGAATCATCAAAATAAATAAAAATTTCCTGCCTGCTTTCCAAAGCTTACATTCCCATTATAAGGCATGTAAAATCTCATACATTCTCCATAATAATTTTTTTACTGATTTTCTTAAATTTAGCTTAAACTAACTTCATTTAACTAAAATGTAATGTTAATGTATTAAGATTCATCAAAAAAAAATATAAAAAAATTTCCTGCATTTTCAAGCTTCTATTGCAATTATAAGACAGAAATATCCTATACATTATTGGTTATAGAATTTATTGCTGATTCTTAAATTTAGCTTAATAAACCTTAATTTCACTGAACGGTAATGTTAAAGTATTAAGATTCATCAAAATACACAAAATTCCCCTGCCTGCATTTCCTAGTTTGCATTCCAATTATAATACATGGAGTATTCCATACATTTTTTAAAATAAAATTTGTTGCTTATTTTGGTAAAGTTAGCTGAAACAATCTTAATCTAACTGAAATGTAATGTTAATATGTTAAGATTCATCAAAATAAAAAATATATTACCTGCATTTCCAAGCTTATACTCCCATTATTAGATGCATACATTCTTGGTAATAAATTTTTTGCAGATTTTGTTAAATTTACCTTAAACTAGTTTGATTTAACTGAACATAATTAAACTAGCCTAATTTAACTGAAGTGTAATGTTAAATTATTAACATTCATCAAAATAGAAAAATTTCCCTGCCTGCATACCCAACCTTACCATCCCATTATAAAACATGTAGTATCCCATACAGTCTTGGTAATAAACTTTTTTGGTGCTTTTGTTAAATGTAGCTTAAACTAGCTTAATTTAACTGAACTGTAATGTTAAAGTATTAAGATTTATCAAAATAAAAAAAAATTAACTTGCCTCCATTCCAAAGTTTACATTCCATTATAAGATTATACTATATATTCTTCATAATAATTTTTTGCAAATTTTATCAAATTTAGCTTAAACTAGCTTAATTGAACTAAACTTTTATGTTAAAGTATTACGATTGATCAAAATTAAATAATAAAAAATTTGCTTGCATTTTCAAGTTTGCAGAAAAAGAAAAGCTTTATATTATGAATTTTTTTTTTGAGAAAAATGTTAAAAGGAAATGGACATGGAAGCATTCAAATGAAAGTACAGTTGAATTGCATTATAATTTAACTAACAGAAAATACATATTTCAAGATTGTACCGTTCTTAATAAATTTAACACAGGAAGTGATCATCGATTAGTAAGATGTAAGATACATGTTAATACAAAACTAAAAAAACAAAAATTATTAAAAAAAAAACAAAATATTTACAGTTGATATTCCTAATCTTCAGAAACATTCTCATGTATTTAAACTAGCTTAATTTAACTGAAATATTATGTTAAAGTATTACTATTGTTCAAACTACAATAAAAATTTCTTGCTTGCATTTTCAACTTTATATTCCCATTATAAGACATGAAGTATCCCATACTGAAGCTGGAAATATGGTACATATTTCTGCTTCACCTAGTGCCAATGTCATCAGCACTAGTATGGGTATGAATCCAATCTTGTATATTAACTGACACTTACCTCATAATAGGTGGTAGTATATTTGTGATCAATATTATAATCTTTCATTATAATAAATATTTGTAATTAATATTATAATCTTTTATCTAATTTATATCTCATTAATTAATATTTTATTATTAAAACTAACCTTTTTATAATAGTTTATTTATTTTATAATATTTGTAAAAATTTATATTGTATTTATTTTAGTAAATTTGCATTGATAAATAATTGAATCCTAGATATCTATAAAATGTTACAAATGTTTTAAATTCTTTTATTAAAGTTCATTCTTTTCCAATTAATCAGTTGGCAACATTTTATATTCATCTTTTGATAAATGTATATTAAAGGATCAATTGTGTAAACAATCTAATAATTGTAAGATATATTTTGTAAATTTGTATTTAAATTTTTTATCAAATATAAGTTTGAAAGTCATTGTACCAAATTCCTAAAATTATTGTGAATAAAAGTTACATTTTTGTTAATCTAAATCTTAATTAAATAAGCTTTGTTAATACAATGACTGATAAACTTAATATGCTTGTTGCTGTTTTTTTTTAATTTGCAAATGAACTCTTGGGGCATGTTTAATAAAGGATTATAGATTTCCCTCCCAAGCAGACAGCAACATCAGAGAACTGCTTAGAGCACTTACAATTGATGGTTGTCAATGTAGATTGGATCCTTTAGATAGGGCCAGATCAGACAAATAGTAGAAAATTTTGATGGAAGGACAGTTTTTATTGAAAAATAGTTTACTGAAGAGAGATATATAGTACATCTACCTAAAGAATGATGGGGTAAAAGATCAGCCATTGCTTTCTGGAGCTCTGTTTCACTAGCTCATCAATGCCATTCCAGTGCTCTCAACACCAAGCCCAAGACTATACTGTGTCAAGGAAGCCTGCTAAATGATCTGCATTTATAACTGCCTGTTTCTACTGATTGGTTCTGAGGTAACCTCCAATTTTCTGCAAGCCTATGATTCTAGCTTACTTTGTTTTCTAAATAAATATTAATTTATATTATATATATATCTGTAATGTTTATACAATTTAATTTTAAAATGCATCTTTTAAAATTTTTCTCTTAAATTTAAAATTAGCAATTTTTATAAAAATAACACATTATTTTGATGTGGCAAATTTAATTTTTTTTTTTTTGTTGGTTTATTTATAATATTGACCTACTGAAACTGTCAATATAAAAGTCAGCGAGCAAGTAACTTTAAACCCTCTCCCTCTTATGTTCTTCATTTAGAAATCATAACAGGAGACTTATTTCCCTTAAATTAATTAATCAAAAAGCTCGTTTAGTTTTGTACCTCTTATATTATAAAATTATTTTAATAATTGAAATTATTTTAAAAGTTAGGTATATTATTATCTCCAATTTAAAATTGCCCTTGTAATTATATCGGAGAGAATAATTTATTTGTACTAAATCGGTTAAGGAAAGTCTTAAAATTTTTATAAAACAAATGTGTTAAAAGAAAATCATTGAAAGCACATTCATCATAGCAATTTATCAGTATATGTTTCATACACATATATTTTATTTGTCAGTAAAATAGTCAAATTGTGATGTATAATTTATTATGCTGTATATAGTCAAACTTCACCAGAAGTGAGTATGATATTCAATGCCTGTCTATGTTAATTAAAAGACTGACTGATAAACTATTTGATATCTCACTAATAAATGAAATATTTGGAAAGTGTGGAAAACAACTTATGTTTTAATTTTAATTCTTGCCTTCCCTCTTTATATTATATTTTATGATTCAGTCATTAATGGCCTAAGGTTTCGGCGGACTTTCGATTATGTCGGGTAGTCGATTATTTAATTAGAAATTAATTTATTAGGATCATTAGTAATCCACTATCTACATATATATATATATTGTAACAGAATCACATCGATCAAAAGCTTAATTTCCCTTTTATTTATATATATAATGGAAAATTCCTAAAATTCAAGATCGTCCACCTTCCACAACTGCAAGCAGAGAGAACATACAGACAAAAACAAGTCTATATACATACTTGATCAAACCTGTAAATATACAGGTATAGCCCCAGGTTATTTTGTCTGGTCAACTGTCTCTCGACTGCTGTAACATTTACAGAGTTACAGTGCTTGGATATTTATAAATTTTATTGAGATCAAAATACTGCACCACTAGCTTCACATGTTATTTCCCAAACACTACGACTATATTACTTTTTGGAGTGGTGAAGAACGAGGCAAAACAGATTTAAATCAAAAGATATTTAATACAATAGAAGAAATATTTTAAATCATTTACACACAATAAAAACAGATTATTTGCTATAATGCTAAAAGTAAAAATAAAATAAAAAGATCCTATAAATTATTGTACTTTTATAATCCTCACTCCGTGTATAAATAAAAAAGTTAAAGAATGTCTGTATCATTCAAAGTAAGAATTTGGCCATTGTCTAAACTAAAGGTATGTGCACATGTAAATATAAAATGTAATATACATATTTATCTAGGTTTATTGAGTCTCTGAAGTAACTTGAAATTTTGCTGACTGTCACGTTGAATTTCTCCACTTCTTTAGCAGGAAACGATCTCTCTTAGGTTAGATTTTGGTTGTGGGAACTCCTCTGTAATTAGGACATCAAGGACAAGGCAAAATGAACCCTCTGGCAGTCACTACATCAGTAGTTAGTTACATGTAGATGGGAACCTTTAGAGATCGCAAAGTTTGAATAGGCAAGCAATCACGACAGACCTTAGCCAGCCATTCTTGATGAGTCACCGATGTTAGAAATCATATCATGTTAATTATGGCTGCTTATTATCGGAGCAGTGTTTCCACCAAGGTCTCAACAAGAAGTCCTCTACTCTACTAATAATTTTTAATTAACAATTCCATAGTCCTTTATTCTATCGATCCTTTGTTTTTAGCTTTTATTCACACCTTTTCTTTCTGAATGCACCTTCGGTCATTTATATAGATTTGCCTTTACATAATTTTGTAGCATTATGTACATTTATTTCTTATTTCTCTTTTAATTTCACAGATTTTTAATAAAAAAAAATTTTTTGACATTATTGACAATCATAAATTTTTGCTCTGGATCATACTTCATATATACTCCATACACGCATTTCATTTTATTGTCAAATGTGTACTTTTATGACCCAGATCCTTATCTTTTGGTCATGTTTTAAATTTCTAATTTACTTTGACTTAAACTCTTTAAACTTTACCTTTTCTTCAAAATCATATTTTAGTTCATATTTCCTTTCTATTTCTTTATCACAATTAATTTTATTAATATACAATTTCAATATTTCTAACTTTAACTACTTTTTATCTCTCAAAATCTTGACTTTGGAGGGTAAAAGATAAGAATCTTTCGATTCTATTTCCCTCTCTTTTATTAATTAAAACATTTCTTTATTTCCTAAGTTTTGAATTTTTTTGCGGGTATTCCAAAACACAATATTTAATATTTTTTAAATGTTAAATATCTATATGTGAGGTCGCAGTGTGTCTTATCATCACAATATATATATATCAACAGATGGCGTTCTACCAAAAACACCATCAAGCGTATTTCGTTTACATAAACATCAGAGAATGCATTCACTATCTCTAACTTTAATTCCACTTTCAGATCATGATTTCAAGCTATATCTTGAAATCATGATCTGAAAGTGGAATTAAAGTTAGAGATAGTGAATGCATTCTCTGATGTTTATGTAAACGAAATACGCTTGATGGTGTTTTTGGTAGAACACCATCTGTTGACATAAATACAAGCATTAACAAGTTTTTAACTTGATTTTGTTTTTCATATATATATATATTGAAGCAGTCGATGTCTAATCACCATCGAGCTTCATGCTTCACCATCTACACTAACCTTCTGTGGGGTGTGTAATTCAGATCTCATTGTAAATATGTCATTCAGCCACACACTGTGTGAATAATGATTAGAGAAATTAGTAAAAATTAATTATGGTTAGTAATGTAAAACAGTAGTGTGCATGTTGCATATATGTATTGAAGCAGTCGGATCTGAGTTCGATCCTAGCTTCATGTTAGTTACCCTAATACTAACCTTAAATTTCCGATGCAATGGGGCTTTATACGTTCAATCCACGCTAATTTCCATAATGAATAATTTATTTCAAATGTGTATTAAAATCAATTAGTTTCAGTTTAAAATTGAGCAATTCTCTTAATAAATTCATGATAAAATATTCATGAATTTATATATATTACAATTGCATGGATTGTGCGTATATATTTGTAAATATTTAAATATATAATTTTCGAAAGTTTCATTGCGTCGGGAATACTTGTTTTTTTTTTTACTTTTAAATAATCTGTAAAGTTTTGCGATTAAAAGCTACATTCCTTCCATGGGCTTTCAAATTCTCAAAAAAACAACAGTAAAGTTTTATTAATTAAAAAAAGATAAGAATTCAATTTTTGATTAAAATCATTTCAGACTTTAAGAATTCATTTTCTAATTAGGAAAGGAATTCACAAATTAGTTTGAAAGCTTATCGAAGGAATGTTTTGGAAAACAACTAATTATAACAAAAAGACAGATTGATAATAAAATGAGCGCTAGCCGGAGGCATCAGGAAACAGTAGATATATAGCCCTGAAAAGTAAAGAGAAAGACTAGTTTTTGGTTGTAGAGTAGTGCAGTGAACTCTGTGTGTATAAAAATTGTATTTCATCATGATAGAGGGCTAGAACATCAGGAATCTGGCTACGGTTCCTAAAGTCCTGAGAAATCTTCAATGGAGCTGCTGAACCGTTTTCCGGATCGATAATTCTGCTAAAATAATGAAAGCTACTAAAATACTACTCCAGTAGTTAACCAATGATGCCTACGTTTTCAACAACTTGGAGGTGTAACTTAAGGACCAGCGGAAGGGGTAATATGAACGTTAAACTTTCTGGCCAGTTCGAACTTTATTTTATACTCCTCCTATTTAAGAGCTCTTTATTATTTAATGTAAATCTTTATAAAATGCTAATATAAATTTATATTGTAATTCTTTCAATCTCTAGTCTTTAAACTTTTTCTTTTCTTACCTGGCGGTTCGTTTAATATATATATGTTGGTGTGCTTTATTAATGTCGTATTTAAAAATTATATGCCAATAATCTTTCGACTCGATGAGCCCTTTGATTCCATTTGCCTCACGCAAATAATATAACATTAATTTCCAATAGTAATTCTCGCCCATTAGAACTAAATTTGAAAGTTCTATTAATCATCGAATCGAAAGAAAATATTACATGTTTATTATTTGATAATTGGCAAATAATAAACTATTAGCTTCATTTTTCACCTATGTCCCCAGCTACTAAGTTACAATTGTTTATAGACTCACAAAATGTTATAATATTGATTTCTTGTTCTACTAATATATATTTATTCGAATATAACCTTAAATGTTTTTATTGCCAAAAAGGGTCGATAAAGGGTTAAATGTATTTTAATTCCATTTTTGTTATTTTATATTAATATTCAGGAAGGGCACGATATTAAGGCATAGTTAACATAGTTTCCAATACTTTCAAATAGTTTTCTTAAAGCTCGTTTGACTTTAATTAATTGGTCAAGTCATCACGTAGAGCATTCTACATGGGTTTTATTTTCAACGATGACTACCAAGTCATCATCATCAAACGTTGCTGACGTAGGGCCATCTTCCGCTCCGTTAGGCTGGTCGGTGATCATTCTCTTATTTAAATTTTTCCAGGAAGAAAGTACTTCCTTTCCGATTCATTAGTCAAAGGGCGTAAGACTTGCCAAATGCAAGCCGCCATAAGTCTTCGATCATCGACTAGCGATCATCTTTAAATTTGACTCTCTGCCTCGTAATTCATCAAGCACCGTTGCATTTTGTCCCGGTAAAACCCGCTCCGTACTCGTAATTCGTGATGAAGTGATTTAAATTAAAGTCGAACCAATTCTCAAATATGTTTAATTAAATAAGTTTTCAAATAAAGATTAAAGTTATGCCTTAAAATACGTTTTGCTCTTCATGAATAGATTTCCGAATGTGAAGATAAATCTCATATTCCACCGTAATAAAATTAGAACAATCATTTCCGTTCTAAATAAATACCTTTATCCACCTTTATATTTTCTTGTTGGGGGCATAGACATAGAATTCCAATATTGCGTAATTTCCATTGGCATATGATAAGGACCGCTACTCTGATTATATTTATAAATGCTTTTAAAGACTAGAGGTAACTAATGCTATTTATATTTTATTGAACAAAACAAATTATTATTAGTATTAAATATTTTCTAACATACTTGGTTTCTTAGTTCATCATTCTTTTGATAATTATTTAAATGTTAATACTCGCTGTCTGTGTTGGCAACCCGAACATACATATGATTCGATTTATAAAATTATTCAAAGTATATAAATTCTTAGATATGAGTGTTACTCAGGAATCTCTAGTCCTCACCAACCGTTGAGCTAGTTCTTGGCGCATAGCACTGTGCCGTCGATTTCTGCTATCTGAGCTGTTGAGTTGGGTTTGAATTCGGTTTTGGTTAAGCTGAGTTTGAATCCGATTTGATGTGCGGTAGTGGTGGTTTTCGACCGGTACAGTATATGAATGAAGCAATAATTTTATTAATATTTATTGCTGAAAAATTAAATGTTTTCTTTGTATAATTGTAAATCTTTTTATATATGTGTGTATTAAAAGCATTGGAATGTAAAACAACATAAAATGGGGAGGGCACAAAATACCAAAATTATCCTTATCGATAATCAGATTTTCGTTAATTAAAATTATAAACCTTAAAATTCTTTTCTTAGTATGTTTTCAAAGCTTTAAAAATCTATCAAATGATATTTTGAGTCTTATCTGTTTTAAAAATATTTTAGTAATTAAATGTTTTTTAAGAGATTACAGAGATAGCTGTGGGCAACTGAGATTGCATTCTTGGTGGGGAAAAATGTAACTTTTTAGATCATGAAATAAGGGTCAGTTGAGTTTAGTTGTTTTTCGGTCAGTTTAATTTCGAAGCATTTCAGGACCTAAAAAAAATTTTTAAGAAGTCCATTGAGGTTCAGTGCTATGAACTGTGAGTAGAAAAGAAACAACCTTTCTCTCAGAGAACATTCTATCCCAATGCCATCAAGATTCCATCCATTTCACTGGCCAGTGCAGGATGACTGTATAATTGCCAACCTGATTGCCTACTGTTTGTAGGTGACCACTTTGTGTAGAGCTGCTTTAATAAGTAATCCTTTTGTAATATGCAATTCAACCTTTGTATTTTCATTCATATATTCATTTATGAGTTTTTATTAATTATTCTCTTAAACTCTCTCTCTCTGTAGCAATTTTAACTTATCTTTCATGCTTAATATGTGTTATATAACTTTGTGTGATTCCATTAATATTTAACTTGTTTTGTTTAATACATATATCTATAATTGATTTTTTTTAATATGCCAACAACCAAACTTGTAAGTTTGAAAAGGAAGGGGAATAATTGTTTAATTTAGAAAGAAATGGGAGCTTCATTTAAAATCTATCGATAAAGTTTCGTTTATTTAAAATTGAAATTGCTCGCTAGGTTTATTTTATATTTACTTCTGTTATTCACGGGTTTTTTTCTGAAATATTTTACTGTGGGTGTCTCTTTTACTTTGTTAATTGAATCAAAAGATCATGAACCTTAACATAAGTATTTCACCTGTCCTTATTGTCGCCTGTAAGGCTAATTCTATCAGTTAATACGTATATGGGAATCGAAATTAAATATAAAATTTTGTTAGTTTAATGTCATAGTTAAAGAGTTATTTTCAGAATGATTCTTTATTTAAGTATATTATTGCTCAGGAGTCAAACCATTTACAGGCTGTTGAATAAAGAAAGTATGTTAAGTTTCATGTACATGTATAATGCTGCTGGCGACCTTTCTTTTTTCTTATGGTGCTTCCACACTTTGATTCCTCTATTGCATTAGTTTTCAAAATCGTTCATAATCAGGGATACCATTCCCTGTGGAATGTGAGGTTTAAAAAGTTTTGATTGTGCTGCAGAAGTTCCATATAGCTGTCTGGGACTCAAACCAAACCTCTCCATAGATACCGTATCGTCAAAAAAAGGCGAACATATCCCTTTTCAGTATAAAATGTCTTAAAAGAATAAAGAATTCAAAGTACCATAAGATTCATATATCTCTATAGCATGCCAGCATCATTAGTGTTTTAATTAAGAGATTTATGCCTGTTTGACCTTTTATTAGGTGTTGGAAAAATAATGACTCATTCTTGAAATGCACTACACGTCAATTAATTATTGTTTATTTTGAGACTACTTTCTTTGAAAATATTAATCGATTCCCATAGATGTAAACAAATTTCTATTAATTATTATATCATGTATTCTTGTTAATGTAGTGCATTGTTTGGTTTTTATTTATAAAAGACGTTTCTTCCAAACAATGCCAATAAAAGTACACAAAATGATTTTCATAAGATAGATAAATGATTATAATTGGATATTTTGCATGTTTATCAAATAAACCATTTAGCACTAAACATGTCACGACCTGTTATATTCATTTTTCAGCATCCACAATGCCCATTTAGTAAAATATTAAATTGGTATATTAACTCCGCCAAGCTATAACACACTCCATAAAATGATATTTGTTAAATAATTATAGTAAATGTGATTTTATAAAAACAAATCCCAAGTTTTGTAAATAGACAATGTCATCCCAAGCATGAAACAATTTGTAACATATATAGGCGTTTTTCAATATTTTATTAAATATATAATTTCATGTAAATCCTGGTTTGTTTTCAATTATTTTCTAATGAATATTAAGAATTATTTTTTTTTGGCTAATAACAGCATTAATGAATAACTATAATAAATGTAATGACTGGGCTACTCTAATCTCGATCATCATCATCAGTATGATCTTATGCTCTACCGCTTTGCTTCTGGGCCTGGAATTAAAATAATTTTACTGTAGCATCAGGATTGTTGTTCATTGGCTCAGAGATTCGAAGAATAGGCCAATAGGATAGAATTCAGGATTGCTCCAGACCTGTGTATCTCGAGCATGATCGAATTTGAGGTACTTTGGTTTAAGATTTGAATCGTGTTAAGTAAGCATACTGTTTTGACCGGTACAATATATATATGTGTGTGTGTGTGTGTCTATGGTGTTATGTAATTTATAGGTACAACCATTTGTTTATTATTATTATTAGTCTTGCTTTGCTACATGCATCTCAGACCCTTCGGAAGTTTAAATATGACCAGTACAATCTTTTATTTTCCTTAATTTTAGACATATTTTCCTACTAGGGATTCTTTTCCAGGTATTGCCATTAAGATGTTTATGGGAAGTCCAGCACATCAAATCTATTATTATTATTCAGAGACTGGAGAGCCAGCATTTCTCATCATCTAGCTGTATAGACCAGGGATTTCTTTTATCAAACCCACCCAGAGGTTAGTAACAGACCTCATTTATTCTTTTGTTGTAATCTATAATATTATACTGCCACTGCCTTTATCATTATTTTGTAAGGTGATGTCTAATTCTTATAAAAAATAATAATAAGTAACTGATGTTTTAGGATAAAAATGTATAAAGATTAAATAGGCAGCCAACTTCTAAAACCTAATTTTTTTTAAATATTTGGAGACATATACACATATATATACACACAAACATAACCATACATTCATGAAGGAATGAACACATTTATTTTTTTTTATTAAATGTAAAATAAAATATATACATATACACACATATATATACATGAATGTAGATTTTAAATCATGATGTGACAAAATAAAAAAAAGAATATTTGACATTAAATTCTAATAACCACGTTTCTTTTGTTTAAAAGAGGAAAAAAAGAGTAAATCTTTGTTGATTTTGGGAACGTGGAAAAATATCTAAGTAACAGATTTTTTTTTTAGTTGTTGGTTTTTCTTGTTCAACTGAAGTGCATGAAAGTAAAGTTGTAAAGAATATTTTAAATATTATATTAGTTATTAGGATTTCCTTTCTTTATTAATATTAAAGTATTTAATATTTGGAATTTTATTATTGATAAGTGTAAAATGTTTTAAAAAAAAAAAAAAACATTATTTAATTGATGAACTTTCGTTCGTTCAAATAAATGCTAAGAGCATCATAGTTATTTAACATTGTTAAAAAATATAATTGCTATCAAATGTTTCTGGGATAAAATAAAATCAAATAATGATGAAATAGAACTTTATTAACATTATTTTAAAAGTAAAATCTTTATCATGCGTTTCATGCATATATAAATAAAACTGCATAAAAATAGCGTTCGCCTTATAATATAACATAAGCCTTGGAAAAGGATTCATATTTAATAATTTATATTGTGTAAATAAAATCTAACAATGCACTTTTGCTAATTGAGTGTCAGGGAATTTTTCTATCCTCTTGGTGTCGTTGACATGTGATGGAGGATCATATTTATTGGTATATATTGTTTAAATCAATGTGGAAAGATCTTGTTATGGAATGGAAATGCATGGCTTTAAAATCAAACGCCGAGGAATTCAATTTCGTCATGGCAATTGTAATGCTTAGAATGTCAACATGACTTAATATACATGAAGGAAAGAAAGACATTATCTGCTAAGAATACAGAAGCTGCTCTTGAAAATTTAATGTGCTATTGTTTTAAGGAATTCCAAAATTTCATTATATTTTATGTTTCAAATTTTTTTTTTTAAATGTATACTGAGAGTTGGGTTGTGAATTTTTCTCACTCTTTTATTCAAGTGTAGCAAACATTTTTTTTTAAAAAAAAAACAAAAGAACCCATTTGTTTAGATTTTTATAGGGTGAGAGAGATGCACAACTCAAACTATACATCAATATATTATATATGTTTGTAAATAAAATATTATCATAATTGAAGGTTTAAATTAAACTGGACAATGACTGAAACAAAAGGTAAGATTTTAAATATTTACATTTATTAGATAATTAATACCTTAAAATCAAACTAATTAATAAGTAAATATATATAATATTTTCTTAACTATACAAAACACAAATTAGCAATTCATGGACATAACCTTGAGGTACATTTAAAGGACATAAACAGAATGATAATTGTACATTAGTAATCTAATTTTATATTTAAAGTAATTAATACATTATTGTAAATTATGCACTAAATTTTATAATTCTTATTTCAACACATATTTTAATATTTAAATTACAGCTAGTCTTATTGTTGTAGAGATAAATTAATGTTTTATAATAATCATGTATATATTCTGTCGATTTATAAATATTATAACTATAAGCATGATCTGTTAATAAATATTTATTGTTTGAAGTTAAAACCTTTGTTTCTCTGGTCTCTAAATTGTCAAGCATCATTCATACTTCACTCACCAGAATAGCTATTATACATGCATACAGATTTTTAATTTATTATTAGCAATAGCCATTAAGGATCTATATAGAGGTCACATTATTGCCATCCTATTTAATTCCATCCTTGAGCAGAGTTAAAGGCAAATGTCTACACTGAGTTAGAACCCCGAGTAGTAATAGGACCTGTAAGTAGAGAAGGCTCTGGGTGTACTATCCTAAAAGGGTTTTACGGTCTGTTACATATTTTTGGCAACCCAAACATTTGGGGCATCAATTAATTAAATATCTTACCCTGTAGACTCCTGGTACATTTTTCGGTCCGTTACCTATTTTGGCATGCAACGTTTTGGGCCTGAAAATGTAAGTTCACCACAGATACAAACTACATACTGTTACATTTTTGACACCATCAACAGTGAAGCCTGTACACTGGCATACATAGACTTAATGAAAGTTGATTATCATGTCACATTCATAATAGCCAATTATTAAATTCATTCTAGTTGGTAGTCTGTTACATTTTGGCATGCAATGTGGTAAGCTTGAATACTTAGATTCACTGCATGTGAAAAGTTTTGTCTATTATATTGTGATACGCAATGTGTTGAGCTTTAAAGAGTTTGGTCTATGATATGTTACTGTATATTTTTAGTGTGACATAAATTGAATTTATGAGAAATTGTCCATAATTTCACTATAATCTGATTTATCATATTTTAGTTAGTCAGTTTATAAACTATAAATTACATAACCCTATGGATTAAATGGTGTGGCAACTTAGTGGTATAGTTAATTTAGTCAATAAACAATAAGTTCAAATAACTCTGAGTGAAGGTATGAATTGATAAATAGAGACCAAAACTAAATAGATGATCAAGAATCTAATAAGAGTAGGCAAGTGAAGCAGATAAGGAAAAAATATATAAAACCAGCATTAATACCAATGATATGTAAAATACTTAAGGTAACCAAAATCACATGAGATGACACAAGTTGGTAGAAGATCCTATGACATATTATAGAATATTATATAAAAAGAAATAATTTTGCCATAGAGTAGATATTTTAAAGAAAAGTGTTAGTTTATTTTGTATGTTTCTCAGAAGTGGGAGATATTTATCAAGTATGAGTAAGGAATTATATGTAAAGCCACAGGATGTTAGTGGCAATGAAGCTGAGCATGATCCTAATATGGAACAAGTAGGATCAGTAGACATGAATATGTCTGGGAGGTCAATGTGGAGCTGAGCATTCTTTCTCAATGCAAGAGGAAAAACAAATGATATCTCAAATTCAAGGAGACTCTAATGAACAGTCTGCTCAATCACCTGGAATTGGACTAACACAGGTTACAGAAAATAGTGGAGCCATGATGCAGATGCTCCAAACATTATTGGATCGAATGAATAATATGGCAACCAAGGCTGATATAAGCAATATGAGTGGTCGGATGAATGACATGAATGATCGGATGGATAGCATAAGTGGTCAGATAGATATAGTCAAGGCTGACATGAATGGTTGGATGGATAGCATGAGTGGTCAGATGAATGGTCGGATGGATAACATAAGTGGTCAGATAGGTATAGTCAAGGCTGACATGAATGGTCGGATGGATAGCATGAGTGGTCAGATAGATACAATCAAGGCTGAAATAAGCAACATGGTAACTAAGGCTGATATTGACAAATTGGATGAGGAGGTTAAGAAAAGAATTAGTGGCATTGAAATGAAAGTTTCTACGGCCATGGAGCAGTTATCTTCAGAGATGAATGAAGTGCATAATAGTAGTACGGAATTAAAGCGAAATGTAGAAGAGATTAGAATAAATATAGATGTAGTGAGCTTGCAGTGTCAAGAGCAATTTACTGGGTTTAAAGAAAACATTACCATCAAAATTGATAACAATATTAAGGAGGTACACCAAGCCCCGGAATCCACTAAAGAAGAAATGAGGCAGGGTCAAGAAAATCACAAGAAAGAAGTTCAAGGAGATTTGGAAGCCATACAGATGGAATTAAGCCAACTCCAGATTAAACAAAGTGCAGAAAATGGGGCTCAAGAGCAAATGATGCAAGCTGTGAATCATCATTTACAACAGCTTTGACATAAGATATCTTCTATGAAAACAGATGCTCTGTTGGGCAAAACAATGTTAGAAAAACTTATGGAGAGAACTACTGAAACACAGAGTCGAATCGATAGTTTAGATGAAGCCATGAAGCAACAGTCATCGAGGGATAAGTCCCAAATTAACTCAAAAATACCAATTCATATGAAACCACAATTAGGAAGGGAAAAGAAGATCAAAAATTACCGGGAAGATTGGAACAATGATGTGGCACATTTGAAAGTAGCTTTTAGTGATTTACAAGAAGCAAATGACCCATATGAAGAATCCACTTTTCAATCTCATATGATGCCTGAAGTGAATGGCCTCCATGAATTTCATATAGATGAAGCACAACCAGATGAATATCAAGCTGATGTTGATTATCTCCTCATGAATCCACAGATAAGTACACAAGAAATGAATAAGACTCATGTAACCAGCATGCAGATAAATGCTATTAACCAATTTGTGAAACTGAAGGTTTTTAAAGGTTTCAAGAATGAAGCTCTAATTGAACATTTGAGAAGCTTAAAGCTTTATTTCATGGTGAATAGAAGTTTGTCAGAAAGTGAAAAAATTATAATTGCATATAGTCACCTCCAAGGTGATGCTTTAATGTGGTGGGAGTCATTATTCCAGACCCCATTCACATTTGATGATTACCAGACTCTATTGGTTAGGAATTTTTGGAACAGAGATAAACAGGAAGGCATTCTGTATCAACTTTTCCAGGAAAAATATAGATCTGCACCCGGGGAAACACAAAGTTTTTTAGGTGATAAGTTACCAAGCTACATTCATTGAACACATATTGTTTTAGGGAAATGGAGATCATCCGAATAGTTAAAAGGAATTTACCTTTACGTATAAAGCAATCGCTGATGTATGCAAATGCTAAGAATATTGAGCAGGTTGCTGAATTGTTAAACAGTATGGATATGAATAATACAAATTTATCCATCAGGGCACCAGAGAGGAGGAAAGATGAGGCAAATGTTAATGCCTTATTTTATCATAAGAAAAAAACAACAATGATCCCAGACACTAGAAAGGAAAAGCCAATCAAATAAATGCACCAAATATGTGGTCACCCAAGAGGAATAGATTTAATAATGGAGAATCATTGAGAAATTTCCCTAGCACCCCAAACAGTTCACCAAAACCAGGATGCAGTAATCATGCATCCAAAACTAAGCAGAAACTAAACTAGAAAGATGCTTGAGGATTAGTTCCTCACCTCAAGGAACCAAAAATACAATGAGGAACAAGGTACCAATAGTAGATGGAGAAATCACCAATATGACATGTTCATGGGAAGACAAGGCACCCAACTTTGCCTTGCAGAGCTGTCCCATGATAGAGACTTTGTTTGAGGATTTGCCGATTAAAGCTTTGTTAGACACTGGTAGCCAGATTTCTGTCATTTCAGACCGACTGTATCAGAAGATTCTGAACAAAAAACCCCAGGTTAAAATCTTGTCCCTGAAATCTGTGCAGGTTACCATGGCTAACAATAGGAAGGCAAAGCTTGCACAGAAACAAGTTTGGATTGAAATAAAGTTTCATCAGGCAATCCTCTATCATGTGTTTTTGATATTAAATGGTTTGATCCATGATGTCATACTAGGGGCAGACTTCCTACACTTACACTCTTGTATTGTTGATTTCTCCAATAAAATAGTTAGGATTGATTATGAGGTCTTGGAGATGACATTGCTTCCAAGATATGGCCTACCTGAAGTTGATTGCGTTGTATCAAATATTCCTGAAGCACTTATAGACACTAAACTTGCAGAGTCCAATCTATTAGATAGCAAAAGTGCAGGAAAGTTACGATCTATCATTAATCAGTTTAACCCGGTTTTTTTGAAAATTCCAGGAGTTATACCCGGATTCCAACAGAGAATTAAATTGAAGGATGACCAACCATTTCAATCCAGATCGTATCCTATCCCGTACCAATATCGTCAGGAAATATCCAAACAGATCAACAAAATGCTGGAGTGGGGGATCATTTCCAAATGCTCTTCACCTTACTGCAATCCAGTTGTAACTGTGAAGAAGAAAGATGGGTCGATGAGATTTTGTTTGGATGCTCGGCAGCTAAACAAAATTACTGTTCCAGACAGAAATATTCCACTGCCCATTCACGAGTTGTTCGTGAGATTTGGAAACAAGAAGGTATTTTCTACCTTCGATCTGACTTCCAGCTATTGGCAGATCGAGCTTCATCCTGATGATCGCCAGTATACTGCTTTTCGGTACGAAGGTTTTACATATCAATTCAATAGGATGCCATTTGGGTTGATCAATAGTGGTGCTGGTCTAATTAGATGTATAGATAAGACCCTTTCTCCTGACAATAAGCGAATCATAACCATTTATGTGGATGATGTAATTATTGCATCATCCAGCATTGAAGAACATCTTCAACAACTCACTACATTTTTCCAGGAGTGCTTTCACAAAGGAATAAAAATCAATTTCAAAAAAGTACCCTGGCATCTGATCAGGTAGTCTTTTTAGGTCATTTCATAGGTTGTAATGGGATAAGACCTCATCCAGATAAGATCTCTGCTATTCAGGACTTTCCTAGGCCTACTAATAAAAAGCAAATTCGGTCATTCTTAGGTTTGTGTAATTTTTACCACCGTTTCTACAAAACATTTGCTGGCCACATGGAACCTTTATTGAAATTAATCAGGAAAGAAGAAAAATGGAATTGGACTGAAGAACAGGAGAGGGCATTTGAAAATATCAAAACAGGGTTTTTACAGCAAACAATTTTGGCTTTCCCTGATTTTGATAAACCATTTGTCATTCAAACTGAGAGTACTGGTTTCGGGTTAGGGGTAACATTATCCCAAATCCAGGAGGATGGTCAACCTGGCATCCTGTGCTTTATCAGTCGACTCCTGAAAGGTCCGGAGTTGAATTATATGGTAACTGAGAAGGAGGCACTAGCTATAGTGTGGGCCTTCCAGAAGTTCCGACAGATGCTTCTCGGATCTGAGGTGATAGTGGTCACAGACCATAAGAGCCTTGAATTCCTGGACCACAGCTATTTGACCAACAGTCACCTAGTTAGGTGGAGTCTGCTGTTGCAGGAATTTCATTACACTGTAAGGTATTGCAAAGGATCCGAGAACACAGTAGCTGATATACTTAGTCAGAATCCATGTCGGTCAGATCAAAACCATCTATCTGTAGAAGATGCCTACATTACAAATGTCAACTTAATAATTGATAGTAATGTAGAGGATGAGTTAGAAAGGTTGCCCAGATTACAATTTGAAGATCCGAATTTAAATTTAGTCATAAAAGCCCTAAAAGGAGAAGTTTTGAATGTGCCCAAGAATCTGACACTTTATAAGGTAGAAAATCAGATCTTGTTCTATCCAATTGATTCAAATACTGTAGAGTGGAAAGTAATGATACCTACAATTTTACGTACCCCACTCATAAAGTATATTCACTGTTTGTATGGACATTACGGTGCCCGTAAAACAGAACATACTATGAAAACTTGGTTTTACTGGCCAGGCATGTATAAAGATATCTTGAGAACACTCCAGGATTGTCTAGTATGCCTAAAAGCTAAGCCAGTAAACCAAAATTATAGCGAGGCATTAAAATCTATAATTCCTGAAAAACCAAATGAGATCTTGGCGATCGATTATTATGGACCATTACCTCCATTCAATAAGCAAAGATATCTCTTGGTCGCCTATAATCTCTTTTCAAAATATGTCTCTGCTTACCCTATACTCCAGGCTTATACCAGACACACAATCAGGGTATTATACACTCTTCAATTCCCCAAGATAGGAAAACCTAAAACTATTTTGTCAGACCAGGGAACACCTTTCCTATCTAAGGAATGGAAAAGATGGGTGGAGAAACTACAAATCAAACATGTGCTCACTTCCATTAGAAATCCACAATCAAACCCTTGCAAACACATAATGCGGGAGCTTGGCCAAAGGATGAGCATAGAGGGTGGGTGAAGCAGACAGAACGGGTAGTGAATTACATAAATTGGGGTGCAAATGAATCTACTGGATTCGCATCCATCCAACTACATTTTAACCAACCTATTCCTTCATTATTTGTAAAATACCAACCTCCAATTGAATGTCATCACTATGACATAGAAACTAAAATTCAAATGGCTCGACAATAGTTAATTAATAAATCCAATTTTAGAAATAAGAAGGGGAAAAAAAGCAGACATCACTTTAAGATTGGAGACAAGGTTTTTGTGAAAACACATAGCCCAAGTAAACCAATGGATAATGTTTATCATAAATTGTGTCAACAATATGCTGGACCATATGCTATTGTGAAACAAGCTGGCCCCAATGCATTTTGGTTAAATATTGATGGAGAGATAAAAGGAAATTATAATGCTCGGATATTAAAGCCATACAGTGGTTGTCAAGAACTGCCATGTACAGAAGCTTAGTTATTTGTAAACAGATGACCATGATTAAAGTAGATGAAAGTGAAGTTTATAAAAAAAAATGTAAATGGGTATATGCAGGTGTATTGTAATGAGAAAGACAGCATTGTTCGTGAGTAAATAGCTAGGTAGATGTGATGAGGATGCACTCAAATTAATGTTGAAACATTTTATTGAGGTATCTTAGAATTGGCTGAGATGTGGGAATTGACCCATGGAATGTGGGAATCCCATATTTTGTTCAGACCTTATAAAAATCCAATAAGACTCCTAGGGAGCAGGATATAGACTGACAAACTCAAATATGTGCCTTCTGGAACAGAGACACTTAACCAGTCAAATTTAGACAATTCAACCATCATATAGTTAGTAATTCTAGAAAAGATAATAGAAACAATGTTAATGGTGACAGTAATTCAATATTAAGATGAAAGAGATAAGGATAGGAGTCTAACCAAAAATGAGTAATATAAAAAAAAAGCAAATGTATATTGATGAGTAAATTAAAATAAGTACGACAGCATTAGAACTCTCCCTATTTAAAAAGAATAAAATTATCCAACACAATAAGCATCCAAACCTTTGTTTAGGTGCTAAAATTTTGACAATGGTCTAAATTTTAACCTTCTAAGGATAGGGGAAATGTAAGGTGATGTCTAATTCTTATAAAAAATAATAATAAGTAACTGATGTTTTAGGATAAAAATGTATAAAGATTAAATAGGCAGCCAACTTCTAAAACCTAATTTTTTTTAGATATTTGGAGACATATACACATATATATACACACAAACATATGAACACATTTATTTTTTTTATTAAATGTAAAATAAAATATATACATATACACATATATATATACATGAATGTAGATTTTAAATCATGACGTGACAAAATAAAAAAAAGAATATTTGACATTAAATTCTAATAACCACGTTTCTTTTGTTTAAAAGAAAAAAAAAGAGTTAAACCTTTGTTGATTTTGGGAACATGGAAAAATATCTAAGCAACAGATTTTTTTTTTTAGTTATTGTTGGTTTTTCTTGTTCAACTGAAGTGCATGAAAGTAAAGTTGTAAAGAATATTTTAATTATTATATTAGTTATTAGAATTTCCTTTCTTTATTAATATTAAACTATTTAATATTTGGAATTTTATTATTGATAAGTGTAAAATGTTTTAAAAGGGAAAAAAACATTATTTAATTGATGAACTTTCGTTCGTTCAAATAAATGCTAAGAGCATCATAGTTATTTAACATTGTTAAAAAATATAATTGCTATCAAATGTTTCTGGGATAAAATAAAATCAACTAATGATGAAATAGAACTTTATTAACATTATTTTTAAAGTAAAATCTTTATCATGCGTTTTATGCATATATAAATAAAACTGCATAGAAATAGCGTTCTCCTTATAATATAATGTAAGCCTTGGAAAAGGATTCATATTTAATAATTTATATTGTGTAAATAAAATCTAACAATGCACTTTTGCTAATTGAGTGTCAGGGAATTTTTCTATCCTCTTGGTGTCATTTACGTGTGATGGAGGATCATATTTATTGGTATATATTGTTTAAATCAACGTGGAAAGATCTTGTTATGGAATGGAAATGCATGGCTTTAAAATCAAACGCCGAGGAATTCAATTTCGTCATGGGAATTGTAATGCTTAGAATGTCAACATGACTTAATATACATGAAGGAAAGAAAGACATTATCTGCTAAGAATACAGAAGCTGCTCTTGAAAATTTAATGTGCTATTGTTTTAAGGAATTCCAAAATTTCATTATATTTTATGTTTCAAATATTTTTTTTTTAAATGTATACTGAGAGTTGGGTTGTGAATTTTTCTCTCTCTTTTATTCAAGTGTAGCAAACATTTTCTTTTAAAAAAACAAAAGAACCCATTTGTTTAGATTTTTATAGGGTGAGAGAGATGCACAACTCAAACTATACATCAATATATTATATATGTTTGTAAATAAAATATTATCATAATTGAAGGTTTAAATTAAACTGGACAATGACTGAAACAAAAGGTAAGATTTTAAATATTTACATTTATTAGATAATTAATACATTAAAATCAAACTAATTAATAAGTAAATATATATAATATTTTCTTAACTATACAAAACACAAATTAGCAATTCATGGACATAACCTTGAGGTACATTTAAAGGATATAAACAGAATTATAATCGTACATTAGTAATATAATTTTATATTTAAAATAATTAATACATTATTGTAAATTATGCACTAAATTTTATAATTCTTATTTCAACCCATATTTTAATATTTAAATTACAGCTAGTCATATTGTTGTAGAGATAAATTAATGTTTTATAATAATCATGTATATATTCTGTTGATTTATAAATATTATAACTATAAGCATGATCTGTTAATAACTATTTATTGTTTGAAGTTAAAACCTTTGTTTCTCTGGTCTCTAGATTGTCAAGCTTCATTCATACTTCACTCACCAGAATAGCTATTATACATGCATACCGATTTTTAAATTATTAGCAATAGCCATTAAGGATCTATATAGAGGTCACATTATTGCCATCCTATTTAATTCCATCCTTGAGCAGAGTTAAAGGTAAATGTCTACACTGAGTTAGAACCCCGAGTAGTAATAGGACCTGTAAGTAGAGAAGGCTCTGGGTGTACTATCCTAAAATGGTTTTATGGTCCGTTACATATTTTTGGCAACCCAAACATTTGGGGCATCAATTAATTAAATATCTTACCCTGTAAACTCCCGGTACATTTTTCAGTCCATTACAATATATATATATATATATATTGAATCAATGGATCCGGAAGTCTGATCCATGCTTCACAGCCTTATATAAACTTTCCAATATTGTAACCTGGATTTAGTTTATATCGAAATATCAACAGGATTTTGCATAAAAATATAAAATTAACGGGTTTTATTTTTTATATTCAAAATATGTCTTTTAAAGTAAAATTCAGTTTAAGCTCATTATTAAAATGTTCCATTCCAAAATTTAGGAATCAAACATATATAAATGTCAAGCATATATATATAAATGCAAGTAATGCAAAATTCTGTTAAAATAAAAGGTTATTTTATTAAAAAGCAATAAGATATTTTTCTTTTAATTTTGTCATTTAAATTTTGTTAAAATGTATGATTTTATTTTAAGATAAGCCTGCCAACATTTCTAAAGGAATGACATGTTTAATTAGTTAGTCCATTCAAGGCAATTAAAAATGGCCTTTTAATTAAATAAAATTCAAACTTAAATGCACAATTTGATAAAAAGAAATTGAAAGTTTATTTTTAATAAAAACTTACTTTGAAACAAAGGAGTGTAGGGGGCTTATCAAGATCTAAAATTATATGCAAACAATAGAAGTGTAGCTGACAAAAGATATAAAAAGGAGAGGAGAACAAAAGACTAAGCTCTCTGGTTCTTTTGCTGATTCAGGCAGATCCTGTGCTGTGAGTCATCATATTTTATTTCTAAAAGCAGAAAATATTGTTCCTGAATTCCTCGAAATCACTGTTAGAAGCATCAACATGCGACATGCTAAAAGTGATTGGCAGTTAGGCAAACAGCTTTGCCTGCTGCCAAGGTCCTAAGTCATCAAAATGCTGTGACATGCCAAAATAGAAGCCTGAACTATGTGCTAGTCTGTGTGACCATTCGATTAAAATGCTACATAATTTCCATTTCTTTGTCCGGACAAATCTCAACATCTTCAATCAAGCCACCATGTCGAGGGAACTGGATCCATAAACAAGGACTGGTAACTGTATAAAAATCTCCTCATAAACTCTATTACTCTACCATTTTCATAAATATCTTTCTAAATTGTTCCATTTAATTATATCTATAATGAACTGTTTTTATTAGACTAACATTAATTTTATCTTTTATCGTTGATCATTTATTTACTAAAATTCTTCCCCTTTGCTATTCATCATTTTAAAATGTATTTAAATGTTTTCTTGTTTTTATTTGCGGTGTAATTTTTTTTTTATTTGAAACTTTCCAATTTAAAATAATATCGGTCTTCTAAATACTAGTAAGATCCCTTTGTTTGACAACTTGATCTCCTCGATAATGCCTCTTTTGTCTGTCTTTAGCCCCATAATTATATCTTAGTTAGTAAAATGTCTTTAAATATTTTCAAAAGCACAAAGCAACTAGAAAGTGTTTTGTGGAAGATTTATCTTAATAGTGTTTTATCATGAGGATTCGAGTTAATAATTTTATTAAAGTTGGGAAGATATAGATTTAAACAACAAAATATTAAGTCATTACTCTGCCTGATTGACAGCTTATTTATTATATAATCCACTGGGGAATAGTGGAGGTAGTTTAAACATTCCTAATATTTTCAAATGTCATTTATTAAAATATGTTATTTAATATAAAAGTTTAAGTTTCTAATTTTCTTTCAAGGTCTTGGTAGCTTAATCTATTATTTTACTTATCAAATGATCCAGGCACACACAAACACATATTCCATATGTTTTTATGCACATTTAAGGTATTTAGTCCCATAAGTGTACCCATCCATGTCTCTCTCTGATGCTAAGCCTGGGCCCGGTAAGAAAATAATTTATGCGTGTCTCAGATAATGATGTTGGTTCATAATTAGACTCGAGAATAGGCAAATAGGATATAGGTCATAGTATTCTTGATTAAATATCTCGTGTATGGGCAGCCTCGAGGTACTTTCACCTAGTATTCAAACTGGGTTAGACCAACATACATCATCTGACTGGTACAGTAATTTTTTTTCTCGGATTCTGATGCCAACAATGTGGGCCGAATTTCATATTTTTCTAATTAGTAGTTTGTTTTTCTCAGATTCTGATGCCAACAATGTGGGACAAATTTCATTTTTTTGGAAATATAGGTATATATAGATGTAAAAAAAATTTTTCTTGAGTTTGTCTCCTAAGTGGGCCAAATTTCATTTTTAAGTTTGATTAAAAAGTTAAATGTATCATAAGGTAAATTTTTTATCTTTGAGTTTTAAATCTATTGAAATGAATATTTTATATTTAAAAAGTTAACACTCCATTAGTTTTTTACGAATATATATGGAGATTAAATATGTGAAGTAAAGCAAAAAAAAATTTTCTAATTAGTACAGTTTTGTCATGGCCAGTCGCCATATTGTTTTTTATAAAATATATAGTGTTGATGTGGTGGAAGTGTCAAATAAATACCCATTTTCCCACCCTTAAAATAACTTAAGTACTTTAGATTATTGTAGTATTGCTTAAAAATGAGCAATTTTGAATATAATAATGTTTTTTGATATATAGTGTATATATGGTGTGTTTATTTTAGTAAAAAGTTACAAATAGATCTTAGAATTTTTTTTCCATTTGTATAAATTTTTGTATAGAACTAATAGTTGATAACAATTTTTTTTTCCGTTAGTAGGAATTTTTTTTTCGTAGATCTAAAGTTTGATAAGTTAATTGACACATGTCAACGTACAGTTGTCAGCAAATATTTTTTTCACTTTCTCTGCTTTTCGTTTCTTTTATATATTTAATGTATAATTATAGTCATGCAAAATTTGTTTTTTCACTTAGTCTTCTCGCAAATAATATAGAAAAATAAGTTTTGTTTCAATAATAGCAAACTTAATTTTCAACTTTATAACAAGTAAATGCGTTAATGTTCGTTTTAATAAAAATATATATAATATATATTTCGTATAACATATGTCAGCCACCTTTAGCTAAGATTTTTTATTATTAGTTCAGATTAGGTAATTGGAATCATTTATTGAGTAACCATTTAGGTGAAGACTCTTTGAGTAACCATATAGGTGAAGACCTTTTAGTAACCATTTTAGGTGAAGACCTTTTTTAGTAACTGTTAGGTGAAGACCCTTTATATTTTAGAGTTTTAAATTGCTGAGTAGCCTGAAATAATAGTTCTATGTCTGCAATCATTGTTTCCTTGTTATACTTGTGACCAGCATTTACTAGCCTGAAATAATAGGAGTATGCGGTCTGCAATATAACAACTTTTCATAATAAAGTCATATAAAATATGATAAAAGAAATATTTATATAGGTGTATCAGTTTGTATATTTATATGTTGTCATATATATGCTTATTTAATGAAGTATATATTCATATATATGGGTGTATATGGTATAAATTCATTATAGTTTCGGTAAAACCTGTTTTTATGTAAAAAAATTTTATCAGTTTTTGATTCCCATGTGTGATCTTTAAAATTGCTTGATAACTGTTAACTTATTTCAGATAGTGACCAAAATGGTATTTGGTTTCGATCCCAGGTTCATAATTCGGAGTGGCAGTTATCATGGGATTTTATTTTAATTTTTTATTTTTTTGTTTTTTTTATCGTACTTTGGCTGTCTGAATTTATATTTTTTGTAATGACCAAAATGGTAGTGTGGTTTTGAATTCAGGTCATTCATATTACCTTACTTAAAGTTATACATCCTAGTTAAAATTTAAAATAGCATTTACTTATTCGTGCAGAGATTATTTTTTTATTTACTATAATCAATATGTGTAAGATATTTTAAAGAGAAGTGAAACTTAAAATAAATTTTGAATTGCATTAAGCTTAATAAACCTTTATCATTGTGTGCTTGGATCATTATCCATTAAAATGTATATTTGATATGGCCATTGCCTTGTTGACTGGCGCCCTCTATCAAATAAATTTGTCAGCAAGTGTAATTACTCATATCAGTTTACAAATAAACCATAACCATAGTAGATGATCAAAATAACAATGTATTCTTAGTGAGCCAAAATACAATTAAACATGTCATGTATATTTGCTCACATATTCCCTTTTTCATATATAAAAAGTTGTATAATGTAAATGCATTTTTTTAGTTGTTTCAGGTGTCAGAGAAAGCCAGGGTCAAGCTGTAAGTTGCATTATTTTTGTCTATTGAATTAATTGCTGCAACTTTAAGAGTCAAATATATATATATAGAAGTAAAGTGAGAAGTATCATGTTGTATAAATATTAAAAACAGATGCAGACAGGGCAATATTTTTTTCTTCAAGTACAAAGTAACATATTTGAGCATTTATTAAAAATATGACCTCGTGAGGTAGGCAAAGTTGAATTTCTATATAGATACAAAAAATAAAAGAGATAGTTATAAAGAATAAAAATTATAATATTGATTTATTTTACAAAGAAGTAAAATTTTGTTTTAGTAACAAGTATAAGAATATACAAAAGTATAAAGCAGCTACACATGTATAATAAAATGATTAGTTTTTTTTCCTTGTTGTCTCTAGGTTAGTGGAGACAGTTATAATTGTTTATAAAAAACTAAAATAAGTCATAAAGAAAAGGTGTTATTGTTGAATAACAAAATAGCCAATATTAGGCAAAAATGGAGGAACAGAATAAAGGCGAAGATTATGACAGTGATGAGGTAGTATTTAACCTTCCCGAAATTCCAACATGTAGCCATAGTGGTCAAGAATATAAGTTGGAAGCTCTCATCAAAGAAATGAGACAGGATAGGAAAATGATGATGACCATGCTCCAAGAATATATGGAAAATACAGTACAGAGATTAAACCGATTAAAGGAGAATATGGAACTCCATCAAAAGCAGAGTACCATGACAAGGCCATCACCAGAAGATGATACTCATGTTAAATCATTAATTAAATAATGAATTATGTAAGGACATTCACCACTTGGACTTGTCAATAAAACAGGAAGTGCAATGTGGAGAAGAACATGGACAACTGAATAAGGATAGTGAAAAAACAAATGATCAACAGCCATTGAACCTGATCCAGATGCAACACGGCAATCAAATCTTTACTCCAATTATAATTAATCCTGTAACATTTCCTGTGGCAAAGTTTATCCACATACAATGTTTTAGAGAGGAACCGGGTGGAAACCCTAGACACCACCTAGATAGTTTAAAGATGTTTTTCAAATTGCAGAATATGACTGAACAAGAGAGTGGCGATCTTCAGTCATCATTTAAAAAAATGAGTGAGAGACTGGTGGAACACTCTGTCTAAACAATCACTAACATTTAGGGAATATGAAAAAGCAATGATGTCTATGTATTGGAGTGCGGAGTGGCAGGAAGGTCTAATATATTCCATCATGCATGAATGATACCTAGCTAACCATCAAGAGACATATGCTCAGTTTTTCGTTAGGCAGGTAAATAGAATAAAAGCGCTAAGTGCATTCAATTATCCGGAAATGCAAATAGTACAAATGATTACACATTACATGCCATCTTGGAAAAAAAAATGATGATAAGTAGTCAAGTGCAGAATATTAAAAGTACGACTCACATACTGACAGCTATTGAATATGAAAATCTTGCTGAAGATAGAAATGTAAAGGAAGTAAAATTTCAAAATAAAACTACAACCAAACAAAAGATGACAAACCTTTCAAGAGTAGAAAATAGGGAAGTAGTGATGTCTCATACAGTAATTGTCCAAAAAAAGGATAACAAAGAAGACAATACGCACAAATGGAAACCCAGTCATTCAGGTATACATAAATGACAATAAAATACAAGCATTAGTTGACTCAGGCAGACAAGTATCTATTGTATCAAAAAACTAGCCACGGAATATGAAAGCAACCCAAGATACTTAAAGTTTCCCATGCGCCCTATCCAGTTAACACTGATTAATGGAAGAAAAATGAATAGTGAATGATACCAAATGTGGTTTGAGATTACAATTGGAGGCAAATGCTTTAATCATGCCTTCTTGGTAATGGAAGGGTTGTATGACTTAGTATTAGGTTCAGATTTCCTTCAGCAGTATCAAGGGATCATACATTACCCAACGAGGAAATGCATTTTAGAAGACATACAAATCCTGTTTACAACAGTGGCTCGAGATAATCACCCTATTGGCAGTTGTGTTGTACAAGCGATCGATGGGGAAATGATCAAACAAAAAGTTAGCACATCAATGATTAAGAATAAGGAGCATAGTCAGCAGTTACAACAAATATTACAAATATATGCAGTGGTATTTTCTGGTGTACCAAAAAAAATTAGAGGGTATAACCACCGAATTAGGCTTTGGGAGGAATCATAGCAGCAAACAAAAACTAACCCTATCCCATTCCAATACAAAGAGGAAGTGGATAAACAAATAAAGCAGATGCTGGAATGGGATATTATCGAACAGGCTGTTGGTCATACAATAACCCATTGATTGTAATCAAGAAAAAAATGGAAATGTGGGTTTGTGTTTGGATGCGCATCGCCTAAATAATGTAACCATTCCGGAATGTGATGTGCCACTGCTGATGCACGAAATATTTGGCAGCTCATAGGAAAAATGGTATTCTCGATTATGGACATGACAGCTAGTTATTGGCAAGTGGCATTTGGACCACCGTGACAGAAAATATACGGCATTTTGTTACAATGGCCAGACTCACATGTTTAAGAGAGTTCCATTCAGTTTAATTAACAGTGGAGCAGGCCTCATGAGATGTTTGAAGAATGTTTTATCCCTTCAAATACAGGAACACATGGTTTGTTACATGGACAACATTGTAATCACCTCAAAGGATATCAATGAACATTTGCATCATTTGAAAAGCTTCTTCCATGAATGTGCATGTGAAAATATAACCATCAACAACATGGAAACGAGTTCAGAGTTGAGGAAATTGAATTTTTGAAGCATGTTGTAAATAGTCAAGGTGTTAAACCCCATCCTAAAAAATAGAAGCTATAAAGAATTTTCCAACTCCCACCAACCAAAAGCAGGTTCGAACATTTTTAAGATTATATAATTTCTATCACCACTTTTATCGGAGATTTGCTTATGACACCACACAGCTAATTGAGTTAATAAAGAAGAGCAGTAAAAAATAGGAGTGGAAAGAGAGGCATAAGCAAGAAATGTATAAAGTGAAAGATAACTTCCTGGAAACAGTTAACTGCCCCTTTTACCTTCAAACAGATAGCAGTAGGCAAGGTTTGGGTACGGTATTATTTCAAATTGGGGATAAAAATGAGCATCATGTGTTATACTTTATTAGTCAAATGTCAAAAGGGGCAGAAAAGCATTATACAACAACAGAACAGGAGATGTTAGCAATAGTGTGAGTATGCCAAAAATTGAAACAGTTTTTGTTGGGATCAGAAGTGGTTATTATAACTGACCACAAATGTTTGGAATTTCTGAACAAGAGTTTTCTGAACAATGACAGATTGATAAGGTGGAGCCTGATTCTTCAGCAGTTTCGATACAGTGTTATGTATTGCCCGGGATCACAGAATATTGTGGCTGATGTTTTAAGCCACCACCCTGTGCCCATGGCCACTCATAATCCAGATTTAGGAAACCAGACAATGAAGATAATGATGACCACAGCAGGAACTGCAGTGGAATCTCATCTCCAGAATTTAGCATATTGGCATGCCCAGAATGCTCAATATAAGAAAATAATTGACATCACTACATCTAAGATGGCAATGAGTAGATGCTATAATCAATACAGAATCACAGATGGGATCTTTCAGATTAATACCAAAAGCCCTCACAATCCCTGGAAAATCATAATACCTCACAAATTGAGAAACCAAATTATTACCCACATCTAATCAGTCGGTGTGACATTATGGTCCTCGCAAAGTAGAAGCAATAAAACATCAATTTTATTGGCCAGGAATGTACTCACAGATCTTAGGTGTGTTAAAAACCTGAGATTTATGCTCAGAGCAAGGCCCCAAATCGATTGTATGCAGGAGAGCCAGAACCTATCCTTGCATCTAAACCAAATGAGCTACTGGCTGTAGACCATTATGACTCATTATCAATGTTTCGATGATTCCAGTATCTGTTTGTCACATATGATGTGTTTTCGAAGTACATGAAAGCATACCCAGTAAGGATGGCAAATTCTAGAAGAGCAATAAAGGCACTTTGGGAAAACAGTGGCCAGAGGTAGGGAAACTAGTGATATCTGATCATGGCACAGCATTTACATCTAAAGAATGGAAGACATGGATGGCTAAACAAAGAATTCAACATAGGCTAACTTCCGTTAGAAATCCACAGGCTAACCCTTGTGAAAGAGTCATGTGAAAAATAGGGCAACTCTTTCATGCATATATACCAACCATCAGGACTGGGTAAATAAAACTGAAAAAGTGGTACAGTACATTAACAACACAATGAATGAGTCAACGAGATTTACTCCAACATGCCTGCATTATGGGACAGCACATCCTCAGTTATTTAAAACCAAAATGTCAATGGAAGAGAAGATAGATAAACTACAAAATCAAAAGATAGCATATGAACAATTAAGATGGACAGCACTGCATCGGAAGAATAAAAAATGAAACCAGCAATATCAATTTAGTCAAGGGGAGCAAGTATGGCTGAGAGACTCTAAGCCAAAAAAAAAAAGTTCTTCCCAATATATCAAGGACCATACATGTTGAAAAAAGAATGCAGAAGAAATGCTTTCCTTTTAGAAGATAGAAATGGCATAAAAGGAGTGTATAATGTGAGAAACATAAAACCTTGCATACCACCAGATCCTGGAAAATTCAGAAATTAAAAAGATAGATAAATACCTGGTTAGATTAAAAATAACATGGACCCAATTTAAGATATATGATATTGAACTATGGATAAACTGTTAGTTATATACTAAAAAAAGAAAGACTGTTAGTTAGTTTATAAAATAAATATTACAGCAAATAAAGAGTAGGCTTGAACTCACCTGGCACAAATTTCTATCTCTGACCTGAAGCAACTGCATTTTTTAAACATTTTTTTCTCACTAATTATTGGGAAATGAAGCAATGGATCCGGAAGTCCGATCCATGCTTCACAGCCTTATATAAACTTTCCAATATTGTAACCTGGATTTAGTTTATATCGAAATATCAACTGGATTTGCATAAAAATATAAAATTAATGGGTTTTATTTTTTATATTCAACACATATTAAATTAGTTAATAGCTTTAAAATATGTCTTTTAAAGTAAAATTCGGTTTAAGCTCATTATTAAAATTTTCCATTCCAAAATTTAGGAATCAAACATATATAAATGTCAAGTGTATATATATACAAGTAATGCAAAATTCTGTTAAAATAAAAGGTTATTTTATTAAAAAGAAATAAGATATTTTTCTTTTAATTTTGTCATTTAAATTTTGTTAAAATATGGTGTATGATTTTATTTTAAAATAAGCCTGCCAACATTTCTAAAGGAATGGTATGTTTAATTAGTTAGTCCATTCAAGGCAATTAAAAAAGGCCTTTTAATTAAATAAAATTCAAACTTAAATGCACAATTTGATAAAAAGAAATTGAAAGTTTATTTTTAGTAAAAACTTACTTCGAAACAAAGGAGTGTAGGGGGCTTATCAAGATCTAAAATCATACGCAAACAATAGAAGGGTAGCTGACAAAAGGTATAAAAAGGAGAGGAAAACAAAAAACTGGGCTTGGTTGTTTTGCTGATTCAGGCAGATCCTGTGCTGTGAATCACCATATTTTATTTCTAAAAGCAGAAAATATTGTTCCTGAATTTCTCGAAATCACCGTTAGAAGTTTCAACATGCAACATGCTAAAAGTGATCATAATTTGATGAACATAAAAATGATTGGTGGTTAGGCAAACAGCTTTGCCTGCCCCTGGGGTCCTAAGCCATCAAAATGCCATGACATGCCAAAATAGAAGCCTGAACTGTGTGACCATTCAATTAAAATGCTACATAATTTCGATTTACTTGTCTGGACAAATCTCAATGTCTTCAATCAAGCTACCATGTTGAGAAAACTGGATCCATAAACAAGGACTGGTAATTGTATAAAAATCTCCTCATGAACTCTTTATTATTCTACTGTTTTCATAAATACCTTTCTAAATTGTTACATTTAATTATATCTATAATGAACTATTTTTATTAGATTAACATTAATTTTATCTTTTATTGTTGATCATTTACTTACTAAAATTCTTCCCCTTCACTATTCCTCATTTTAAAATGTATTTAAATGTTTTCTTGTTTTTATTTGCAGTGTAAATTATTTTTTTCATTTGAAACTTTCCAATTTAAAATAATATCGGTCTTCTGAATAGTAGTAAGATCTCTTTGTTTGCCAACTTGATCTCCTCGATAATGCCTCTTTTGTCCACCTTTAGTCCCATAATTATATCTCAGTTAGTAAAATGTCTTTAAATATTTTCAAAAGAACAAAGCAACTAGAAAGTGTTTTGTGAAAGATTTATTTTAATAGTGCTTTATCAAGTGGATTCGAGTTAATAATTTTATTAAAGTTGGGAAGATATAGATTTAAACCGCAAAATATTATGTCATTACTCTGCCTGATTGACAACTTATTTATTATATAATCAACTGGGGAATAGTGGAGGTGGTTTAAAAATCCCTAACATTTTTAAATGTCATTTATTAAAATATGTTATTTAATCTAAAAGCTTAGTTTTCTAATTTTTTTTCAATTTCTTAGTAGCTTAATCTATTATTTTACTTATCAAATTATCCAGGCACGCACAAACACATATTCCATATTATATGCTTTTTTATGCATATTTAATGTATTTAGTCTGTAAGTGTCCCCATCCATGTTTCTCTCTGATGCTAAGCCTGGACCTGGTAAGAAAATAATTTATGCATGTCTCAGATAATGTTGTTGGTTCGTAATTAGACTCGAGAATAGGTGAATAAGGCAGAGATCATAGTATTCTTGATTTAATATCTTGCGTATGGGTCACCTCGAGGTACTTTTGTCTAATATTTGAACAGGGTTAGACCAACATACATCATCTGACCAGTATATATATATACAAACCTGAAATGTTCTCTGCTGTGATGGCACGTCCTTCACAAACCAATCCTGTTAATTAGTTAAATATGATTATCTAATTTATTTAAAATGAACTACCTTGCTTTCCACATTCATTATATACAACTGATTTAAATGTAATGTATTGTTATTTATATATAAAATAGATTTAGTTGTAATCTCTTAAAGAGGGCTAATGATATTTCATTGCTGATTGGTTCTTGGCAGACCAATTAACAAATTTTTACATTGTTATCAAAGCTGCATCAAAACTAATTCAAGAAATATAATAACCTAGCTGTATAAACATAACTTGACTTATTTTGTATAACAATAACCAATTCCTTAATAAATTCCTATATTATTATTTTAAATTAGCTTAGTTTGTCATCACTCTGAATCTTTAATGTTAATTACTGTATTTATTTATAATATTTCCTTGACTTAAATTTACTTCTTTGTAACATTGCCAGAAAGAATTATAATTATTATGGTTCAAACCATTAGTAATCGATATCAAATCTCACCTATACTGTTCTGCAATCATCAGAATTTATTAAATCATTAATTTCTCATATAAACCCTTTATTATTTTGAGTCTCTATGTGAACCATGACCTCCATCTGGGACAGAATAAAACCAAGCACTGCTAGTGAAATCACAAATGTTACCCATTAGTCAGAGAGGCAATAATTCAGGCAAATAGGTTAGGATTCACCATTGCCCTGACATCTGTATCTTGTGCATGTTTGGATTCAAGGTCCTTTTGCTTAAATTATTGGTCTTGAATACATGATTTTGAATGGCACAATACCTTGTTGGTAATATAATTTATTGCTGATTGTTAAATTTAGCTTAACACTCACTTAATTTCACTGAACTGTAATGTTAAAGTATTTAAGCTTGGGACTGCAAATTTCGCTGCCTGCAGTCCCAAGCTTACATTCCCATTTTAAGACATGCAGTAACCCATACATTAATGATAATAGAATTTTTTGGCTGATTTTTTTTTAAAATTAGCTTAAAGTAGCTTAATTTAACTGAACTGTAATTCTAAAGTAATAAGATTCATCAAAATAAAATAAAAATTTCCTGCTTGCATTTTCAAGCTTATATTCCCAATATAAGACATGTAATATCCCATACATTGTTGGTAATAAAATAATTTGCTAATTTTCTAAAATTTACCTTGAAGTAGCTTAATTTAACTGAACTGTAATATTAAAGTATTAAGATTCATCAAAATAAAATTTTTTTGCCCTGCCAGCCTTTCCAAGCTTACAATCCCTTTATAAGACATATTAATAACTTATACATTCTTGGTAATAAAATTTTTTTCACTGATTTTTTTAAATTTATCTTAAGTAGCTTAATTTAACTAAACTGTAATGTTAGTGTATTAAGATTCCATCAAAATGAAAAAATTGTCGGGTCTGCATTCCCAAGGTTACATTCCCAATATAAGACATACAGAATTCTGTACATCCATTAGTTTTCTTATTATATTATTTTCATTATACAGCCACTGCACACTGTAAGCATGTAACCTATAATAAGATAGATGTTAAATGATATCCATGTGTATCTTCTTAAGGTGTGAATAAAGTTGTTATTTGAAATTAAAATGTGTTGCTCATTTTGTGAAATTTAATGTAAACTAGCTTAATATAAATGAATTGTAATGTTAAAGTGTTAAGATTCATCAAAATAAAATAAAAATTTCCTGCCAGCATTCCCAAGCTTACAATCCCATTATAAGACATGTAGTATCCCATATATTCTTGGTAATAAAATGTTTTGCTCATTTTGTTAAATTTAGCATAAACTAGCTTAATTAACTGAACTGTAATGTTAAAATATTGAGATTCATCAAAATAAAAAATATCCTACCTGCATTCCCAAACTTATACTCCCATTATTAAATGAATACATTCTGGTAATAAAATTCAAAGCAGATTTTGTTAAATTTACCTTAAACTAGTTTAATTTAACTGATAACATAATGTTAAAAACTAACACACATGAAAATAAATTTTCCCAGCCTGCATTCCCAAGCTTACATTCTTATTATAATGCATGTAGTATCCAATATATTTTGGTAATAAAATTTTTTTGGCTTATTTTCTTAAATTTAGCTTAAAGTAACTTAATTGAACTGAACTATAATGTTAAAGTATTAAGATTCATCAAAATAAAAATGTTTTTCACTGCCAACATTCCCAAGCTTACATTTTTATTTATCCTATACATATTTTGTAATTTTTTTTTTTGCGGATTTTGATAAATTGACCTTACACTAGCTAATTTAACTGAACTGTAATAAGATTCATTGCATTAAAAAATTTCCCTGACAGCCTTCCCAAGCTTACATATCCATTACAAAACATGTAGGATTCTATAGATTCCTGTTAAAAATGTTTTTGCAGATTTTGTTAAATTTAGCTTAACCTTCATCAAAATAAAAAAAAATTTCCCTACCTGCATTCCCAAGTTTATATTCCAATTATAAGACTTGGAGTATCACATACATTCTTCGTAATAAAATTTTTTTATGATTTTGTTAAATTTTGTTTAAACTAGCTTAATTTAACTGAACTGAAAAGTTAAAGTATTAAGATTCATCAAAATAAAATCAAAATTTTCTGCCTGCATTTTCAAGCCTATATTCCCATTATAAGTCATGTAGTATCTCATACATTCTTGATAATATATTTTTTTGCTTATTTTATTTAAATGTATATTAAACTAGCTTTCATTCCCATGATAAGACATGTAGTATCCCATACATTCTGTGTACTAAAATTTTTTGGTGACTTTGTTAAATTTAGTTTAACCTAGTTTAATTTAACTGAACTATAATGTCAAAGTATTAAGATTCATCAAAATTTAAAAATAATTTCCTTGCCTGCATTCCCAAGCTTACTTTTCCATTATTAGACAAGACATGTAGTATACCATATATTGCTGGTAATATAATTTTTTTGTGATTGTTAAATTTAGCTTAAATGAGCTTATTTTAACAGAATTGTAATGGTAAAGTATTAACATTCATCAAAATAAAAAACTTTTTTCCTGCCTGCATTCCCAAGCATACATTCCCTTTATAAGACATGTAATATCCCATACATTCTTGGTAATAAAATTTTTTGATTTTGATAAAATTAGCTTAAACTAGCTTAATTCAACTGTACTGTAATGTTAAAGTATTAAAATTCATCAGAATAAAAAATGCCCTGCCTGCATTCCCAAGCTTACATTCTCATTATAAGACATGTAGAATCCCATACATTCTTGGTAATAAAATGTGTTGCTGATTTTGTTAAATTTAGCTTAAACAAACTTAATATATCTGAACTGTAATGTTAACGTATTAAGATTCATCAAAATAAAAAAAATGTCCTGCCTGCATTCTCACTTTATTAGACACATACATAAAATTTTTTGCAGATTTTTTTAAATTTACTTAAACTAGCTTAATTTAACTGAACTGTAATGTTAAAGTATTAGGTATATCAAGATTAAAAAAGGGCCCTGCCTGCATTCCCAAGCTTACATTCCCATTATAAGACATGTAGAATCTCATAAATTCTTCAAAATAAACTTTTTTGCTGATATTCTTAAATTTAGTTTAAACTACCTTAATTTAACAAAACTGTAATGTTAATGTATTAAGAAACATCAAAATAAAATAAATATTTCCTGCCTGCATTTTCAAGCTTATATTCCCTTTATAAAACTGTAGTATCCCATACATTTTTGGTAATATAATTTATTGCTGATTGTTAAATTTACCTTAAACTAGCTTAATTTCACTGAACTGTAATGTTAAAGTATTAAGATTCATCAAAATAAAAAAGGTTTCCCTGCCTGCATTCCCAAGTTTACATTCCAATTATAATACATGGAGTCTCCCTTACATTTTTTGAAATAAATTTTTTTGATTTTGTTAAATTTACCTTAACCAAGCTTAATCTAACTGAACTGTAATGTTAATATATTAAGATTCATCAAAGTAAAAAAAATTCGTACCTACATTCCCAAGCTTTTACTCCCATTATTAGATGCTTATATTCTTGATAAAAACATTTTTGCAGATTTTGTTAAATTTACCTTAAACTAGTTTAATTTAACTGAACTGTAATAAGATTCATCAAAATAATTTTTTTTTACCTGCCTGCATTACCAATGTTAATTTAAAAAAGCTTATATTTAACTGAACTGTAATGTTAAAGTATTAAGATTCATTAAAATAAAAAAAATTTCCCTGCCTGCATTTCCAAACTTACATTCCCATTATAAGACATGTAGTATCCCATACAATCTTGGTAATAAAATTTTTTGCTGATTGTTTTAAAATTTACCTTAAACTAGCTTAATTTAACTGAACTGTAATGTTAAAGTATTAAGATTTATCAAAATAAAAAAAATTTCCCTGCCTGCATTCCCAAGTTTACATTCCAATTATAAGACATGGAGTATCCCACACATTTTTCGAAATAAATTTTTTTGCTGATTTATTTAAATTTAGCTTAAACAAGCTTAATCTAATTGAACTATAATGTTAATATATGAAGATTCATCAACATAAACAATATCCTACCTGCATTCCCAAGCTTATACTCCCGCTATTGTACGCATACATTCTTGGTTATAACATTTTTTGCAGATTTTGTTAAATTTACCTTAAATTAGTTTAATTTAACTGAACTATAATAAGATTTATCAAAATAAAAAAAAAATCCCCTGCCTGCATTCCTAAGCTTACATTTCCATTATAAGGCATGTAGAATCCCATACATACTTGGGAATAAACTATTTTGCTGATTTTGTTAAATTTAGCTTAAACAAGCTTAATATATCTGAACTGTAATGTAAATCTATTAAGATTCATCAGAATAACAATAAATTTCCTGCCTGCATTCCACAGCTTACATTACCATTATAAGACATGTAGTATCCCATACATTCTTGGTAATAAAAAGTTTTGCTGATTTTGTTAAATTTAGCTTAAACTAGCTTAATCTAACTGAACTGTACTGTTAAAGTATTAACATGCATCAAAATAAATTTTCCCTGCCTGCATTCTCAAGCTTACATTCCTATTATAAGACATATAGTATACTATACATTCTTAATAATAAAATTTTTACTATTTTTTTTTTAAATTTACCTTAAACTACCTTTATTTAACTGAACTGTAATGTTACCATATTACAATTGATCAAAATAAAATAAAAGTTTCTTGCTTGCATTTTCAAGTTTATATTCTCATTATAAGACATGTAATATCCCATACATTGTTGGTAATATAATTTTTAGCTGATTATTAAATTTAGCTTAAACAATCTTAATTTAAGAGAACTGTAATGTTGAAGTATTTAATATTCATGAAAATAAAAAAAAATTTTCATGCCTGCATTCCCAAGCTTACATTCCCATTATAAGACATGTAATATCCCATACATTCTTTGTAATAAAATTTTTTGATTTTGTTAAATTTAGCTTAAACTAGATTAATTTAATTGAACTGTAATGTTAAAGTATTAAAATTCATCAAAAAAATGCCTTGCCTGCATTTCCAAGTTTACATTCCCATTATAAGACATGTAGAATCCTTTACATTCTTGGTAATAAGATGTGTTGCTGATTTTGTTAAATTTAGCTTAAATTAGCTTAATCTAACTGAACTGTAATCTTAATACATTAAGATTCATCAAAATAAAAAAATTTCCTGCCTGCATTCCCAAGCTTATACTCCCATTATTAGATACATACATTATTGGTAATAAACTTTTTTGTAGATTTTGTTAAATTTATCTTGAACTAGTTTAATTTAACTGAACTGTAATAAGATTCATCAAAATAAAAAATTTTTGCCCTACCTGCATGCCCAAGCTTTCATTCTCATTATAAGACATGCAGGCCCGAATTTAAGGTGATTGGAATGATTGGGTCCAATCAGGCCCCGCATCACCACCAAAATTAACAAAAAGTTATTTTTCGAAATTTAAACAAATTGCTTTTGATGATAAAGGAAAATTATAAATTATTCAAATAATTAAAAATATATTTATTTTATGTTTGCATTGATGGATGAAATTTATTATTGTGTTTATTATAATATATATATACATTATAATATAGAAAACGGATAAGTCGTGTCGTTTTTGACTAATGTTTACTTAATCGGATAGTACTATATTCTCTCTCAATTATTCTATTCTATGTGCATCTAACTCGGCGCACTCACATTCACATTTTGGCATTAGTCATTGTTGCACTGCACTTGCTATTAAGTAGATGTGGCTACTATCAAATGTCAATTGTTTATTGCATTTGCCATTCTCTATCCATTTAAAATCTTCAAATTTTTATGGGAAAATGTTAGAGCAATGGCATTTCCAAACTTGTTTATTGCTCTCGGAATATATTTAACAATTCCAGTGAGCGTTGATTCTGGAGAGAAATCATTTTCCAGGCTAAAACTAATAAAAAACTATCTGAGATCGACAATGAATCAGGATAGATTAAATAGTTTAGCAATTATGTTGATTGAAAGTGAAGAACCAAACAAATTGGATTTTCAAACTATTTTAGAATTTACAGAACAAAAACTTAGAAATATGTAAATTCATATATTTATATTCAATGATGTAAATTTATATTCAATAAAATGGAATTGTTTTTGTATTTTGTGCATTTTTATTTTTTAATGTATGTAAAAGTTTACCTATCTTATGATCCTTGATATTTGATTTATATATATATATATATTGAATTTGCATTTTATTTAAATATTTAATATATAAAGGGCCCCGCAAAAAAAAATCCAATCAGGCCCTGCACTTATTGGATCCGAGCCTGCATGTAGTATCCCATACATTCTTGGTAATAAAAATTTTTTGGCTAAATTTGTTAAATTTTGCTTAAACGTAGCTTAATTTAACTAAACTGTAATGGTTTAAAGTATTAAGATTCATCAAAATAAAATAAAATTTTCCCTATTTGCATTCCCAAACTTATATTCCCATTATAAGCCATATAGTATCCCATACATTCTTGGTAATAAAATTTTTGGGTGCTTTTGTTAAATTTAGCTTAAACTCGCTTAATTTAACTGATCTGTAATATTAAAGTATTAAGATTTATCAAAATAAAAAAAAATTTCTTTCCCTGCAGTCCCAAGCTTACATTCGCATTATAAGACATGTAGTACCCTATACATTGTTGGTTATATAATTTTTTTGCTGAATTTGTCAAATTTAGCTTAAACTAGCTTAATTTAACCAATTGTAATGTTAAAGTATTAACATCCATCAAAATAAACAAATTTTTCAATGCCAGTATACCCATGCTTACATTCTTATTTATCCCATACATTTTTGGTAATAATTTTTTTGCAGATTTTGATAAATTGAGCTCACACTACCTTAATTTAACTGAACAGTGCTAAGATTCATTGAAATTAAAAAATTTCCCTGACTGCCTTCCCCGGCTTACATTGAAATTATAAAACATGTAGTATCCTATAATTCTTGTTTAAAAGTTTTTGCTAATTTTGTTAAATTCAGCTTAAACGAGCTTAATTTAACAAAACTGTAATGTTAAAGTATTATCATTCATCAAAATAAAAAAAATTTTATACCTCCATTCCCAAGCTTACAATCCGATTATTAGACATGTAGTATCCCCTACATTCTTGGTAATAAACATTTTTGGTGATTTTGTTAAACTTAGTTTAAAATAGCTTAATTTACATGAACTGTAATGTTGAAGAATTAAGATTCATCAAAATAAAACAAAAATTTATTGCTTGCATTTTCAAGCTTATATTCCCATTATAAGACATGTAGTATTCCATACATTGTTGGTAATATAATTTTTTTATGATTGTTAAATTTAGCTGAAATGAGCTTAATTTAACTGAACTGTAATGTTAAAGTATTAACATTTATCAAAATTTAAAAAAAAATTCCTGCCTGCATTTCCAAGTTTACATTCTTATTATAACACATGTAGAATCCCAAGCATTCTTGGTACTAATTTTTTTTTTTTGCTCATTTTGTTAAATTTACCTTAAACTAGCTTAAATTAACTGAGCTGTAATGTTAAAGTATTAACATTCCTCAAAATCAAAATTTTTTCCCTGCCTGCATTCCCAACACTACCTTCCCATTATAAGACATGTAGTATCATGACAATAAAAATTTTTGCAGATTTTTTAAAATTTACTTAAACTAGCTTAATTTAACTGAATTGTAATGTTAAAGTATTAAGATTTATCAAAATAAAATAAAAATTTCCTGCCTGCATTTTCAAGCTTACATTTTCATAATAAAACATGTAATATCCCATATTTTGTTGGTAATATAATTTATTTCTGATTGTTAAATTTAGTTTAAATTAGCTTAATTTCACTCAACTGTAAAATTAAAATATTAGGATTCACCAAAATAAAAAAAATTTCCTTGTCTACATTTCCACTTTACATACCCATTATAATACAGACTATCCCATACATTCTTCGAAATAAAATTTTGTGCTGATTTTGTTAAATTTACCTTAAACGAGCTTAATGTAACTGAACTATAATGTTAATATATTAAGATTCATCAAAATAAAAAATATCTTACCTGCATTCCCAAGCTTATACTCACATTATTCAATGCATTCATTATTGATAATGAAATTTTTTGGAGATTTTGTTAAATTTACCTTAAATTAGTTTAATTTGACTCAACTGAAATAAGATTCATCAAAATAAAAAAATTTCCCTGCCTGCATTTCAAAGCTTATGTTCCCATTATGAGGCATGAACTATCCCATACGTTCCACGTAATAAAATTTTTTGGTCATTTTGATAAATTAAGCTCAAACTATAGCTTAATTTACCTGAAGTGTAATATTAATGTATTAACATTCATCAAAATATAAAAATTTTCCCTGCCTGCATTCCCAAGCTTACATTCCCATTACGAGACATATAGTATGTTATATATTCTTGGTAATAAAAATTTTTAGTGATTTTGTTAAATTTACCTTAAACTAGCTTAATTTAATTGAACTGTAATGTTAAAGTGTTGGATTTATCAAAATAAAATAAAAAGTTTCTAGCCTGAATTCCCAAGCTTATACTCCCATTATTAGACACATACATTCTTGGTATTAAATTTTGTGCACATTTTATAAAATTTACCTTAAACTAGTTTGATTTAACTGAACTGTACTAAAATTGATCAAAATAAAAAATGTTTTACCTACCTGCATTCTCAAGGTTACATTCCCATTATAAGACATGTAGTATCTTATACATTACATGTAATAAAATTTTTTGCTGATTTCGTTAAATTTAGCTTAACCTAGCTAAATTTAACTGAACTGTAATGTTAAAGTATTAAGATTCATCAAAATAAAAAAAAATTTTCCCTGCCTGCATTCCAAGTTTACATTCCCATTATAAGACATGTAGTATCCCATAAAATTTTTGCTGATTTTGTTAAATTTTGTGGTAGTGTTTGGTGATGTATACTGTGGCTACCAGTTGATGTTGCAGAACCCCCAAGAAGACTGCAAGTGATAAATTTGTATGCAAAAATGGATGAAATCATTGACGGACAAAAAAAAAACAAAAGAAAAAAGGGTGAAATCATTGATGGTAAAAAAACTAAAAATATAAAATCGCTGAAATCATCAATGGACAAAAAAATACAAAAAAAATGCTGAAATTATTGATGGAAAAAAATAAAAAAATAAAAATCGCTGAAATCATTGATGGACAAAGATGAACATTAAAATACTGAAATCTTGATAGACAAAAAAAAAAAAGACTGATATCATCGATGGAAAAAAAAATCACTGAAATCATTGATAGACAAAAAAAACAACAAAAGAATGGTAACGTCATCGATGAACAAAAAAAAATCGCAAAACCTTAAATAGACTAATACATCATAAGGACTTAAATATAGTTCTACCCACTCCAAAATGAAAAATGGTGGTAATACAGTACATTTTTAAAAAAAAATTCATCTGACTTTCAACATTATTATGACTGAAGAGTATAATAATTAACAGATTAATACTAATTAAGTTATTAAATATAGATAATAAAAGTAGCTATAAATATGTAAACAGAAATTGCTAACAAATATACCCTCCCATGGAGAAATAAACTGAAAAATGGCAGTAATACAGTCCTTTTTTAAAAAAAAAATTCCTGTCTTTCAACATTGTAATGATATAATAATTAACTGATTAATACTAATTAAATAATTAAATATAGATAATAAATGTAGCTGTAAGATATAAAAACAGAAACTGGTGTGTGACTTACAGATACACCCTGCCCCTTTTGCACATAGCATTAAACAAAAAATGGTGATGACTGAGTACTTTTCAAAAATATATTAAATTTCATCAATATTTAAAAAATAAAAGACTATTTGCAAACATGCCTATGCGTTATATTGTTTAAACTAAAAAAATATACTACTATGGAACATAGTAGATGAAATGTTTTGATATGTAAAGAATACCATTTCAATATTAAAAGTAGCAAAATGAAATGTGATGTAGTAGATTTCTCATATTAAAAAATATATAATCGCTTGGCTAAATAAAATGTGACATAAACACAAACTCCCCCTACCCCTGACTAATTTCTAAATTGGATTCTTAACATCCAAAAAAATCCAAGTACAACACACACAAAAAAACCACAAATACTTACAAGAAAAGTACTTACAAAAGAAAAACATCATGGGTAATTTGAAAGTAGGCATAAATGACATTCAATCTTTGAGAATTTGCATGAAAGTTATTTGGAGAAGCTTGTTGAAACATTGTAGATGATTATAAAAATACAGGATGGCATTAAAGTAGACAAAAAATTCAAACTTTGAGACTTTGCATGAGTTATTTGGAGAAACTTGTTGAAACATTACAGATGATTATAAAAATACAGGATGGCTTTAAAGTATACAAAAATAAAATTCAAACTTTGAGGCATCAAAAACAGTTGTAATGGAGGAATATTTTTTAAAAGTACACAAACAGATCAAAAACTTTGCTCAAAATACATAAATTTTAAATAACTACACACATCAAAAACAATTGTCACGATGTTAAATAACTAAATTTTACATTAAACTCTGTTCTGAATCAATCATAGTATAATTCATATATTTTCCACCAAAGATGAAACAAAATAGGTATAATTTTATCAAGTGAGTTTCATTTAGTTACATTGATGCACACTTTTTGAGAGAACAAAACATTTTTGCTTTGTAAAAACTCCACTGCCTCATCTTCCGTTTTTGGGAGATCCCACATTTTCATCATTTTGACTAAGCAAAGATAAAACACACTATACCTACTTTAATTTCAGCACGGTTTTTTGAAATGTTACCTGAAAGATTTGTGCATGTTTCATCTGCATAAAAAAGTCCATATTAACACCATCAAAAAATATCAATAATCGCAACAAATTGTATTTCTAGCACACAGAAAATAATTAATAGGGCCTAATAAAACTAAGCAAGTATTTCAAAAGACTAGTTCAGTTAGATTTTGATTAATGTGAAAAGTCTATTATATCATTAATGTGAAAAGTCTATTATATCATATTTCTTTCTTAGAAATTTATAGTACAGTCCATCACATTTTTTTAATGCCCTATCTTTTGTAACCATTTTTTCAATACAATGATTTAGAAAATGGTGTTTCACTGGTTAACACTTTTGCTGCATTAATTTTAGTTACATTTTTGGTTGCAATTTTTTGAATGATTACATTTTTAAAATAATTGTCACATTTAACATTATGATTATTTAAGTTCAAATTCACAATTGAATTTGAGAAAACTACACAAAGCATAGGTAACTGTATTACTTACTAATTTTTTTTATTAATACTAACATTTTCTTAAAATGTACATTTTCTTAAAATGTACAAAGATTTTTGCTATCAGATATTTATGTTTTTATTTTTTGGTACATATTTGCAACCCATTAAAAATTTAACATGACAAATGCTGGTATACAGTAATCACCCCAAATATGTATGTGTGCTCAATATACATTCCTATTACATGAGCTTTGGGTTTTGTTTTAATATATTATTACCATTACTGCATACTGAAAAAGTATTTAGCCATCATCTTGTTTGACCTACTATGTCCCATAGTAGTATCTTTTCAAAGTTCAAATCCTCCCAAGTGCATGTATATTCACTTAAATTCATCATAAATAATCTATAGAAAGGTATATTTGCATGTATGTGTGTCTAGATAGGTCTAGTATACATTAACTGTAATAATTATACCGTATGTTTAATATACATATTGAACCAGTCAGATGTAGTGACTCTCCTGTTTTACCTACTATATTACATAATAGTATGTATTTCTATATTTATCTATGTTTGAGTACACATATATTAACTTTATTGTCACATTAAATATAGGGGTGTGTGTGCGTATTCATTATTATATAATTATGTATACATATGTGAATGAGCATCTACACACATACAAGTTATAATTTGTAAAATTACATCTAAGGTAAACCTTGTATGTGTAATGGGAACATACATATATATGTGAAAAACCTAGTAATGTAATAGATTTAAGTGCAGTACCATTCTTTTTTATTTTAGAATTAAATTATTATAGGCTGATGTGTAAATTAATCTTATTTTTACATATAAATTTAGTCAATTAAAATCAAGTGAGTTGCACATGTGTAAGTTATTTAGGAGTTCTAAAGTTTGTTTTCTAAAATCCTTTTGCTGAATCTTAACCTAATTAGTGCTTTAAAAAAAGACAGGGGTAAGAGATAAAAAATAACAGGTTATGAATCTATTTTAAAATCAACTTCAGTTAAAAAAATCTGGGAACTGAAATTGATAACTCAGCAGGATTCACCGTCTTTGGTAAAAAAAAAAAATAGTGTAAATCAAATAATTGAGAGAAAAATAAATTATAAACAAGTTTAAGAATAAGCAGTGTATAAACTAAAATTTCATCTTTGGCAAAACTTTGCTTTTTTTTTACTTTCATTTCTTTTTTATTAAAAGTTATGTGATTTAATCATGTCCATTGTGGGTAGAAGACAACTATTAGTACTGTTAAGTTGAGATGGGAAAAGATGATCCACAACTCCTGCTCACTGATGGAGAAAGCAATCTTGACTGTGCCTACCATGTCAGCTAGAAGCAGAAAGAAGACCGGTAATAAACTTTTGCAGAACTCTATTTCAATTCTAAAATCAGGCTAAACTTAAAAGCTAGCTATCCTATTCTGTAAATGTGCACAACAAAAAATCTTTCTCATCATTTAAATTTCTTAAGCTATGAAATAAATCTAATCTTGTAAGTCTTGCTTGATCTTATATAACTTTAAATTCGTCTAAACTAAATGAAACTCACTTGAAAGGCCTATACCTATTTTGTTTTATCTTTGTTTGAAAATACATGAATTATGCTATGATTGATTTGGAACGGAGTTTAATATAAAATTTAGTTATTTAACATCATTACAATTATTTTTTTTATGTGTGTGTATGTACTTTTTTAAAATTGATGTATTTTGAGTGATGTTTTTGATCTGTGTGTGCACTTTTAAAAAATATTCCACCATTACAACTGTTTTTGATGTCTCAAAGTTTGAATGTTCTATTTGCCTACATAGAAACTATCCGTGTTGTATTTTTATAATCATCCGCAATCTGTTTCAACAAGCTTTTCCAAATAACTTTCATGCAAAGTCTCAAAGGTTGAATTTTCTTTTTGTCTACTTTAAAGCCATCCTGTATTTTTATAATCATCTGCAATGTTTCAACAAATAATTTTCGTGCAAAGTCTCAAAGTTTGAATTTTCTTTTTATCTACTTTAAAACCATCCTGCATTTTTATAAGCATCTGCAATGTTTCAACAAGCTTCTCCAAATAACTTTCATGCAAAGTATTAAAGTTTGAATGCCCTTTATGCCTACTTTCAAATTGCCTATGATGTCTATCTTTTGTAAGGACTTTTTTTGTAACTATTTGTGGGTTTTGTGTGTGTGTTGCACTTGCATTTTTTTGAATGTTATGAATACAATTTAGAAAATGAGTCAGGGGGGAGCGAGTTTGTGTTTTATGTCACATTGTATTTAGCCAAACAATTATATTTTTTAATATGAGAGATCTACTACATCACATTTCATTTTGCAACTTTTAATATTGAATTGGTATTCCCTTACCTATCATAACGTTTAACCTACTATGTTCTATAGTAGTATATTTTTCTTAGTTTAAACCCCTCCAAGTTAGTGTATATTAATTAAAAGCAACTTAATAAAATGATAATAATATCTGTTGTTAGATACCGCACAAGCATGTTTGCAAATAGTCTTTTATTTTTTAAATATTGATGAAATTTAGTATATTTTTGAAAAGTACTCAGTCATCACCATTTTTTGTTTTAATTCAATGAGTGGGAGGGGGAAGAGTATATCTGTTAGTCACACACCAATTTCTGTTTTTGTATTTTATAGCTACTTTTATTATCTATATTTAATTACTTAATTAGTATTAATCTGTTAATTATTATATTCTTCAGTTGTTATAGTGTTGAAAGTCAGAGAAATTTTTTTAAAAAAATGTACTGTATTAACGCCATTTTTGTTTTAATGCTCCGTGCAGGTGGGGGGAGGGTAGATGTATATTTAAGTACTTACTATGTATTAGTCTGTATTTAAGGTTTTGCAATTTTTTTTGTCCATCGATGATTTTAGCATTTTTTTTTGTCCATCGATGATTTCAGCGATTTTTTTTTTCCCATCGATGATATCAGCCTTTTTTTTTTTTTGTCCATCAATGATTTCAGTGATTTTTTATTCTTATTTTTTTCCCATCAATGATTTCAGCCTTTTATCTTTTGTTTTTTTTTGTATCCATCAATGATTTTAGCCATTTTTGCATAGAAATTTATCACTTGCTGGCTTCTTGGTGGTTCTGCACTGTCACCTGGTAACCACAGTACATGTAACCAAACACTACCATTAAAAATATATAATTAAAACACAAAAATATTAATATGTAATAAAATACATTAATTTACATATATATTAACTTAAAAAGGAATAACTATATATTTAAAAAAATTAAGCAAGATATTTTAAAAGTGTATATTATTTTCAAAATACTAATTTAAATAATGCTAGCTTGTTAATAAAATATCTAAATCAATGAATTAATTCTTATTTCAATTACTAAATTAATATTTAATATAAATATATTTTAAAAAATTGTGGTTATAAAAAATTATAAATAAATAATTATTAAAGATATAATTTAGAATATAAATTAATTAAACAAACATTTTTAAATATAATCAAAAAGGATGACTAGTGATCTTTTTATTTTACCATAGAATTTTGAAATCAAATATAGTATATTTTTATTTAATACATTGCCCAAAATAGATTCTAATACAATTAGAATACCTATTATTCAAAAATTTTTAATACTCAAACAAAACTTTGAAGTACTTTTTTAAACTTTTACAATAAACTAAATTAGTTTTATATATGTATTTACAAACAAAAAAAAAGTCCAATAAATTCCTAAAAATTAATAAGCCTAATTATAATCAGCTGATTGTTTTTTCTTTTTAATCCAATAAATAATATATGATTAGTGCTATAATTAATCTTTTAAAAAAATTACAATGGGAAAGCAGGCCTTCACATTTATATTATATTGTTTAAAATTTTAAATAGAAGTACAAAATATATGTAATTTGTTTGCAACATTTTCAAATTTTTTATTTAAATCTTTTTTTTAAGTTTACAAATTTTTAAATTCATTTATAACTTATAACACATATTATCAACATGTTTATGCCAGTTCCATTCTTATCTATATCAGATTAATCAAGGGCTTTACCCTCCCACTAAAAATATATAAATATTCTTTCATGACTACATTGAAAGGTTGGCTTATTAGTTATGGGCCAGTTATCTCTAAAAGTTCTTTGCTCACTTAGAATATCTTCAGCATCCTGAAAAAATTTTCAAGATTCTTCTAGATTTGAACTTTATTTCATAATTATGCCACTAACCATTATTTTATAAATTTTTAAAATCATTTCTTACCATAACTAATATTTTTGAAGCTATATTTAAAGAAATTTTCAATACATCCTTAATAAATCCATCTGTTTAGTCAATATAATTATTGTTATTATGACTCCATGTACAAAAACAATTTACATCTTTTTGTTATTTATGATGTAGTGAATTTTTTTTCAATTAAATGTCTATGTTTTGTATTATTTTATTTGTCAAATGTTGTATACAAGCTTCATTGTTTTCACTTTGCTTCAGTTTTAGCAAATACTAATAGTTTTTTTAATTGACTCATTGATTCTCATATATTCAAAAGTTCATGTACATATAAAACTCACATGATAATGCTTAATGGAGAACTATGTAAAAAGTTATGATGTTAATAGTAAGTTCTATCCTTTAATGACATCATCATCTATATACCAATAAAACTATAAAAACAAAGCTAATCAATAAATTCCATGTTTATCACAAAATCAAAAAATGTAGAAATAATACTATTTATTTATAAAACAAATCTTAAAATATTATGTTTAATGAATAAACAATGATTTAAAAAACAGTATTTTCAATAAGTGTGCTCAATGAAAGCATTCTGCAAGACACTGAATTAGCATTGATAAAAAATGCTAATTTAATTTATTCTAATATGTTTGCATTAATGATATTGAAGATAATTGCATTTCAATACATTTGTTCACTAAATATATTATTTTCAGGTTTTCAAACATATATATATATATTTGTATTTTAGACCTTTATTTGGAAAATATAAAACTTATTGCTTGGCCTTTTTTACTATGTTCACATGTGGTTGGTGGTTCCATAAATATATGAGAGAAGAAAACATAAACTCATCTTTTCTCTGCTAATTTAAGCTTATAAATAAATGACATACATAAAGAATATTAAACAAGGCTGAAACTTAAATTCATTAATGTTGTAACAACTTCACTTAAATAATTTAAAATTTAAACTATCAAGAGAGAATAAACAATTAATCTTTCAATTGCCTATTTCATTTAGATCTCATAGCTAATTTAAGTGAGACCAAAATGCTATTTACGGTTTTTGGATGTAGCATGCACCATCTCTCGGCTAATTTTGGTCACAATTTCTTCATTTTAGGCTTATTTTATAGGAAATTCAAAATTTAAAATTGTAGTTCTAAAAACATCTGCATATAGCGTTATATTTTGGGGGAAAAAATCAATTTTCTTTGCTGGCTATTGATGCTAAGACCAGTCTCTTTTCTCTGATTGTATGCCTGCCAAATCTAGAAATTGTCTTGTAGGCATTTCTAAATGACAAATTCAGATTTTGATGTAAATAATTATATTTATTGTAATTTTTTACATTCATAAATAAGATTTTATATTACTTTATCAAAATATAAAGTCTGATTCAAAAAATTTTTTATATTACAAGAGAAATAAGCTCGTGAATATAATCATTTTTGAAAACAGTTGTTTATACCTAGCAACTCTAATTTGAATAATGGGCATTTCTAAATAAATCAAAATAAAATCTTTTATGCATTCGTATTTTGAAGTAAATAATTATATCTATCGTAATTTTTTACATTCATAAATAATATTTTACATTACTTTATCAAAATATAAAGCTTGATTCGAAAAATTTTAAATATTATAAGAAAAATATTTGTAGAAATGATAGCTGTACAGAAAAGTAGATTATTTTGACAGCTTCAGGCTGAATAATGGATTGGTTGAAATATAATTCTTTTGTTTTACCACTGGCTATTTTTTAAACATTTTTTATTATATTTTTCTTCAGTTATTAACATTATTTTTAATTTTTCATTACATTTAACCAATTTGAATCCAAAATTATTCAATTTTTAGAAACTGAATTAAAAAAATTCTGTGTATTTTAGATTAATATTTTAACAATAGAAACCGACTGGAAATGAAACTGACGAATAATATTATTCTCAGATTTAAGTAGTGGACCAATACAAAAATTAGACAAAGATTAACCCTTTTAAATAAGTTGAAAGAATCAGTAATCACAATATTTAGAAAACCCACATGTTAGTGCTCACTAGAGAAAATAAACAAAAAATTAATACCTACCAATAATGCAATATTCAGTTCATTCCATTTAGTATAATTATTCAGAATGACAAAGCAAGAATGAGGCCACCTTTTGTTTGCTTATAAATAGACAATATATATGAACAATAATTAAAAAAGAAAAAAGAAATTTAAGTTCAATGAGATGTTATATCAAAAACACTCAAATCAGCCTAAATATAAACTGTCAAGTTTGTATAGTCCTTCATTATGTATTAAATAAGCAGAAAGAATGTGGGTTTATTCTTTCTTTTGTTGGTAGAGTGATAGATTTTATAACTTAAGATTCATGGAACATGACCAGCACTGTTACTTCCAGTACTCAGATTTCTTATGAATTTCTGAGAAATAAAGCCATTTTATTACTGGTTATTATAATTTACTTTAGGATTACTTTTAATGTTTCCTATTATTTGTTTTTCGAAAAAAAATCACTTTTTTCTGTTTTTTTTCTCTAGACATAAACCACAGGTGAATTAAGAATGCACACTATTGAACAACAATAATAATTTTATTTTCAGTAAACATTGAAATTGAATTTCTTAAGTGTCTAATTTTTGATCTTCTATATTATCTAAAAAATGCTAAGCAATCCTCTCAAGTAACATTATGGAATTGCACATTTGTTTTATTTTCTATGAAAAGCCCAACTTTCATTTCTATCTTTCACATCTCTACAATGATATTGAGAAGACTCTAATTGGAAAAATTTTACTAATCTTTTTAACAGATTATAGTTGTAATATATATAATCCAACTATAGAACATATAAATTCTCCTAAATAGATTCCAAATTCACTTATCCGTATATTTACTGTTAAGTTGATAATTGATTGATTTATTAATTTCTGATTGTAGTATGTGCATGTTATGTTTTTAGAAATAGGTAGAATAATGATGCAGTAGCTATATAACTAAACCATGATAAGTTATTATTATTATTAAAACAGACAAAACTCTCTCCATACAGTAGTGCCACTCAGTACCAACCAGAGTAATCAATGGATGCCAGAAGGCTTGTGCATAAAATCCCTATCTAGTGCCTACTCATCCAATATCTCCAGACTAGTTTCTGGCTTGTAGCCTTTGTCAGTGGAGAGCTTTTTGGAATCCATTGATTACTCTGGTTGGCACTGAGTGGCACTACTGTATGGAGAGTTTCGCCTGTTTTAATAACAGTTACGTGCTAGCATAAGAAATAGTGATCATGTGATGTTTCATCATCATCATCATCAACCGTTATCAATCCACTGCAGGATGAAGGTCTCTCCAAGTTTAATCCATCTTCTCCGATCTTTAGCTTCTCTTCTCCACAACACCCCAGCACATTTTCTTATTTCATCCATCCATCTCACATGTGGTCTCTTTCTGGGTCTTTTACAATCTCTTGGAATCCAGTTTAAAATTTAAATTGTCCACCTATTATCATCTCTTCTAGCAATATGTCCAGCCCAACTCCATTTCAATCTTTTAATTTTTTCAATAAGGTCAGTAGCACCTGTTTGTTGTCTTACCCATACATTGCGTTTTCAATCTCTTCTTGTTACTCCCAACATACATCTCTCCATACTCCTTTGAGTGATCTGAAGTCTCTGTATTGCTCTTCTATTAAGTGTCCAAGTCTCAGATCCATAAGTAAGAACTGGTAAAACACATTTGTTAAAAACCATCCTTTTCAAACACATAGGCATATTTCCTTTTAGTATCAAGTTATTTCTACCAAAAGCGCTCCAACCAAGTTTAATTCTATGATTAATTTCCCTCATTATGTTTCCATCTGTATTAATAATCTGACCAAGGTATTTGTAACTGTTAACTTCTTCTAATTCTTCATAATCAATCTTTATTTTCATATTTTGAGCAAATCGATTAAACATTACTTTAGTCTTTTTAACATTTATCTTTAGTCCTACTTTTCTACTTTCATCTGCTAACTCCTGCAACATTTCCTGCAGCTCTGAAGCGTTATTTGCAAAAAAAACTACATCATCTGCAAAATATAAATGACTTAAATACTCTCCATTTACTTTCACTCCTTTAGTTTCCCATTTTAATCCACAAAATACTTCTTGCAGCACTGCTGTAAAGAGTTTTGGAGATATGGAGTCACCTTGTCTTACACCTTTCACAATGTTGATTTTTCCAGTATCATTATGTAATCTAATTGTTGCTGTTGCATTTTTATAAATATTCTTTAAAATATGACAATATCCTGGATCTATACCTTGATGATCCAATGCTTTAATCACTGAAGAAATGTGTATAGAATCGAATGCCTTTTCATAATCTACAAATCCAAAACATAATGACAACTCATATTCGTTTGTCCTTTCTATGACTTCTCTTAATACCTGGATATGATCTATTGTACTAAAACCACTTTTAAATCCAGCTTGTTCTCTTGGTTGGTGGAAATCCAAAGTTCTCTGTAGACGAGTTGTAATTATCTTGGTAAAAATTTTATATAAAACTGATAAAAGGCTGATAGGTCTGTAATTTCTAATATCTTCTTTATCACCTTTTTTAAATATTAATATTATTACTGAATTCTTCCAATCTTCCGGTACATCTTTATCATTTAGACATTTGGTATATAACTTTGCTAAAATTGTTTCTATTTCTTCACCTGCTTCTTTTAATATATCGATTATAATTCCATCATTTCCTGGAGCCTTTCCTTTCTTCATAAACATAATTGCATGTCTCACTTCTTCATTTAAAATTCTGGGCAATTCGGAAGATGTAATAGATATAGGAGGTACTTGTTCTTTATTACTATATAATTCTTGATAAAAATCTTCTACCAATTTCATGATGTCATCTCTCTTTTTAGTAATAATTCCATCTTTTTTTCTTATTGCAGATATAAATTTCCTACCAATACCAAAATGTTGTTTAACATTTTTGAGACTTTTATTTTCTTCTACAGCTTTCCTTGCTATTTCACAGTTATACTTTCTTATATCATTTTCAACTCTTTTCCGTACCATTTTACAAAATTCGAGATATTCAATTCTTTTTAATACATCATTTTTGTATATCTTCATATTCCTTTTTTTCTTCATAAATTCTCTAGTCTCAGTAGAAATTTTATTAGTCAATTGCTGCTTTTTTCTACCAGCTATGTTTGTTGCAGTTTTTAAAAGTGTATCAGTTATTTTCATATTAATTTCATTCAAATCTGTATCATGTTCAAAATCTCCTAACACTTGAAACCTATTTGTAAGTTCTAATTTAAATTCATTAGAATGGTTCTGAAGATTAGGAATATCAACTGTAAATATTGTTTTTCTTAATAATTTTTGTCTTTCTAGTTTTACATTAACACGTAACCTACACCTTACTAATCGATGATCACTTCCTGTGTTAAATTTATTAAGAACATTACAATCTTGAAATATGTATTTTCTGTTAGTCAAAATATAATCCAATTCTGCTGTACCTTCATTTGGATGCTTCCATGTCCATTTCCTTTTAACATTTTTCTCAAAAAATGAATTCATAATATAAAGTTTTTATTATTATTCCAGCATCTTAATGTTTAAAACTACATAAAATTTTAGTTTTTTATATTATGTGATAAGAGAAAAAAAAAAATTAGAAAAAAAAAACTAATATGAAATGGGATTATGAGATCTTTGCCTTGGTGTAAATTATTAAATGATTGGTACTGAACAATTATGATTTTTTTGAAACTTCATTCTCATAATATTATATGCTGGGTAATCTGAAAGAATGGATGGATAACAGTCTTCCCTCCAAGTAACTTGCTTTTGTTTGTAAAACCAATGTCCCTACTTCAAAAACTGACTTCATATTGTATGATAGACACAAAGTTAAAAAGTACAAACATTTAAAAGTACATTAGTAATTTTTGTTTGTCACTTAATAGACTAGAGATTATGCAACAGTGAATATTTGTGTATTGTAATTACAGTCCAAAATAATTTATGAATGTATTGGTTTTTTAAAAAAAACGAAAAAAATATAATTTTAAAAAAATAGCTAAAAGTATATAGCAGAGCGTGGTTTCGATCCACGGACCTCTGGGTTATGGGCCCAGCACGCTTCCACTGCGCCACTCTGCTACTTCAGATGTTTGCGCTAAAATTATGCATATATTATTAACGACTCTTTAACGCTTAAGTTCTTTTTTATGAAAGATTTTGGTGAACATAGAATTGAATATTAATTACAAATTTGTACGTAATTATAATTGACAAGCGTAATAAATATCTTTAATATTAAGTTAAACAGAAAAAAAGATAATTTGATTATGACATTAGATATGACGAATTCCGATTTCATTTTCCTATTTGCTGATTAAATTCTCTTTAATTATAACATAAAATATTAAATTATAAAAAAAACACAGACACATTTTGATTATTTATTTTAAAAAAACTATTTATGGTAAATATTATTAATATAAAAATATTACAAAAACTTATGATACAGATATAATTGTGGTTTACGTACTTTCTGAGTAGACATTAGTAGTAAAATACCAGGCATAAAATTGTAAAATACTTTATTAACACTGTAAAATGTATTAAAACACTTTTAACTTTTTTTTTCAATAAATTAGTTTTTAAAATAATTTTAGATTGTCTTAATTTAATTAAAATGATTAGCTTATGATTTTTGAAATTAAGTTATTAGATTTAATAATTAAATCGAAAGGTGTAAATAATTGTCTAAACACAGTATAATCTTTCGACCAATATATTTTATTTACCGTCTAAGCATTAGGTTACTGTACAGTGAAATGACTGTTAAAACCAGATTTAGAGGCTAATTTAAATTAAGTTAAGAATTTTGCAATATTGTACGATTTTTTCAAAATGTCAAGAATTTCTCATTTAAATAAAATTCTCCCAAAAGTTGCTATTTATGGAGGTGTTGTTTCTCTTATTTCAGTTGGTTATTTTCAACATAAAATTCAAGGTAAAGTTTGATATACGGTAAATTTTATAAATTATTTTAAATTATAATACTATACATATTTTCATTCAAGCTATGCATATAAATTAAATTTTGTGTTTGAAGGCTGCTCGAATAAGCGGCCGTTAAAATAATACAACCAAGCTGTATTACTTTATTGGTGAAAGTAGTTTACACCATTTTAATATTTGTATAACTGCTATGTCTTAATATTAACTTTCTTGAATAAGAATAACAATATTTCTAAATTCGGTAAAACTGACTTATAGCGGTCTCGACACTTCGCCCTCTATTTTTAAAAAAACTTAACTACTTTTTTTTCCTACTAACTATATCCAACTTTAATCAGTGTATGTAACTATATCTAGGTATAAATGTTAATAAAAAAAATTTAAAAAAAACTTACATTTTCATATGTAGTTTTCACTTTGCTATATATATAACTGTAAATAAATAAACCAAATGTATCCAATTTTAATCAGTTTAACAATAAATAAACTATGTCTAAATATAAATATTAATATAAAAAAATGTAATAAAACTTACATTTTTATGCGTACTTTTCACTTGGAATGTATATCTAGCGGTCTTTACTGTATATATAACTATAAATAAATAAAGTATATTAACTATAAATGTTTTTACATAGAGATGAATAAATAAAAAAAATGAACTTACATTTCCCTGCAGGCAGAATCCGTGTTTCGAACTACGTTATTCTCACTATGTAATTGCAAAGTATATCTAACTATAAATGTATTTTTTACATGAAGATTAATAAATAAAATGTAATAAAATTTACATTTTTATGCTCTATTTAGAGAAGATAAGTGTCACCAATAAAGTCCCTTCTGTCAAAATTATGAACTACTTTTTTTGCCATGCGTAATTCCTCCCTCCCCCCCCCCCCACCGTCCATTTACTTTTTTGCCGAAAAAAGATTCAAATCAATGTTAAAACAGTTGTTCACAATTTGACATACTTATTTTTAACATTGATTTGAATCTTTTTTCGGCAAAAAAGGTAAATGGACAGGGGGGAGGGGGGACTACACGCGGCAAAAATTACACATGACAAAAGTAGTTCATAATTTTGACAGTAGGGACTTTATTGGTGACACTTATCTTCTCTAAATAGAGCACAAAAATGTAACTTTTATTACATTTTATTTATTAATCTTCATGTAAAAAATACATTTATAGTTAGATATACTTTGCAATTACATAGTGAGAATAACGTAGTTCGAAACTTGGATTCTGCCTGCAGGAAATGTAAGTTCATTTTTTTTTATTTATTCATCTTTATATAAAAACATTTATAGTTAATATACTTTATTTATTTATAGTTATATATACAGTAAAGACTGCTAGATATACATTCCAAGTGAAAAGTACGCATAAAAATGTAAGTTTCATTACATTTTTTTTTATTAATATTTATATTTAGACGTAGTTTATTTATTGTTAGATAAACTGATTAAAGTTGGATACATTTGGTTTATTTATTTACAGTTACATATACAGCAAAGACCGCTAGAAGTGAAAACTACGCATGAAAATATAAGTTTTTTTTAAATTTTTTTTTATTAACATTTATACTTAGATATAGTTATATACACTGATTAAAGTTGGATACAGTTAGTAGGAAAAAAAGTACTTAAATTTTTTAAAAATAGAGGGTGAAGTGTCGAGACTGCTATAAGTCAGTTTACCCTAAATTCTTTTCCTTCCAAGTAAAGTAACTAACTTCACTGCGATTCAATTTCTAAACTAATTTTAATAACAAAACACTATCCATCTGATAATATAAATACACATCATTGTATGTTATATATAATATAATATTAAAACCCAGTCAACACTTAGATAATCCCAATATCAATAACAATCAAAACTGTTGTCAAGGCAACCCCGCTTGAGAACCTTCACGAGCCGAAATCCTGGGTCTGGAAATAAATGCCCCCTAATTTCTTCCGCTGCTTCAAACTAGTTGCATGAGCTCACGAGAGAGGGGAAAAGATATTGTTTTCTTTTTCCCCCTGCTCTTAATCCAGGTGAAAATTTTTTTATTTTCTATTAAGGTTTTTAAAACATTAGATCCTTCTAGTATTCAATTGTTAATTAGTTATTGCCAATTGAATTCCTACGAAATCAAATTTTACTTTTTAGTTTATTTTCATTATTTAATTAATGTTTTAATATATTTCGTGTTATTATGTAACAATTTTTACACGCTAGTTTTAAGTCATGTAAATTTTAGTACTAATTTAAAAGCACATTTTAATGTTACTTAATAAATATTCCAATCCTCCCCTTATTCCAGAAATTCTTCCATTTATACATAATCCTGTAATTTTTTAGGTTTACATTTATTCCGTTGGGGTCTGGGTGATCTTTGCCTTTCCCATGATACGATACTCCCTTTTCTTTCAGTTTCACATTGAACTTGGGGTTGTAAATTTCTCTTATCTTTTGGCCTCTGGATTTATCTTTTCACCTTGTTTTCCATCGGTTTTGCTGATACTTAACTATCTGGTATTATTGTTGGATACAGCCTCGCTTCTGTAGTTTGGTGATGGAACATGGTTATATGTTGCTTGAATTCTTCATCATTTTTGTTTTGAATGGTTACTATTTGTCTGGATGATTTTCCTGTAATTGTACCCTCCATCCATTTATTTTGCAGTAAATTGTGTATCCATACTTCACCAATTTGAAAGGTTTTTTTTTTTTTGCCTTTATGATGGAAATGCTCATCCTTCTTTGGCATTAATGTGTCTAGTTTAATGCACAAGTTTCTGTGCATCAGCAACTCCACTGGTGATTTCTTTGTAGTTGTTGAAGGTGTTGAGTGTTGATGCAGCATTGTGTCATATAATACTTCATGCATGATGCTACTCGGAGATTTTCTTTTTGCTTTTTTTAATTGCTTGGATGGCCTTCTCAGTGAGGCTAGATAGTGCATATTGTACCGGTCGAAAAACACACATCGATCCAACAAACCATTGAATACAGGTAAAGTACCTCTAGTCCGACCATGTACAAGATAGATAAATCAGGTACATCGTGAAATCTGCCCTATTTACCTATATCCCCAGGTCAAAAATCTAATCAATAGCCTTTCTCAATGATACGATCGAATTCCTTTACTGTCGAATTCCTTTACTGTCACCGTCCCAGCAGCTGGGTCTCAAAGCATGAGATTCAATTTAATTATATATTTTAGTGAGAACTTGGGTGATTGGTTGATAGGAATATTTAAAATCAAAAATTATTTCAAACAAAAGTAAATAAAATGATTCGAGAAACACTGGAAGTTTGTTTTAGTTATATATATATATTTAAAAATCATTTAGCATTTTACATTAGTTTAACTCAAGCTCTAAAAACAAAAAATACAATCTTTAAATTAACTTTATAGTTAAATGAGTTCATGATGACTTTATTTATATTAGCAGTTAACATTGACATTATTGAGTTTGTACAATTTATTTTGTGAAGTTTATACACCTTCACTTTTGTTTACATTTATTCTCCTTTTAAAATAACAAAAATTATTTTATAATTAAATGATCACAGATTTCAAAATTCCCTGAGCACATTTAGTGCAAGCTTATAATATAGCGGTAGGTTTAAACATCTGCCTAACGCACATATATAAGAATGACTATTTTAATGAATTCTTTATACAAGATTTCTAAAAAAACATTTCTATTGAAAAAAAAAAACATTAATTAAATAGAGGATTATAAGAAGACTAATTTGACGTCTTACTCCACTAACAGATAAAAAAAATTGATTTCATTTATCTTTATAAAAAAATAATAATTTAGATTTTTAATAACTAATGTTTTATGACATTAGTGGACCTTGTTGGCATAGCTTACAAATAACTTTAAAACTGTAAGCGGTTATAATAAAAAAATAGATCAGTTAATTATCAAGCGAACAAGTCACTTTAGTTGGACTTACAACTAAAATCATACCTATAATAAAATATAACATGAATTAGCCAAAATCAAATGATTTTAACTAATTACACAAACGAACAAAAGAGTCGATTACTCAGGTCGAAGATCCTTTCAGTAGAATCATTTCCCTATGGCTTACGTATTAGATAGGCAAAAGAAACTGTCGGGTTAATAAATATGCAAATGCAAAGGAGAGAAGAAAACATACGAGCCGGATTACGGACAATTGTATGCCTTTTCCAACAAAAAATAGAAAGGGAAATTGATACATCAACATGTCGTGTCCATGTATCGATAGGAGATAGGACTTATGGTGAACCCTCATATTTGCCTCTATGCATTCTGCTGACAAACCCAACTCTATCTCAACCATGCTGTCCGATTCACAGACGTATGCGAAAAATGGAAGCTAACTTCAAATCACCAAATCAATGACCATTTTAGGTCTGTTCATGAGACTCCAAGCATTCTTTATTAATCCGAGATATTATAATTATTAAATAGGAACAAATTATAATTAAATAGCCTTAAAATGATCTAATACTGCATAGAGACCAACCTGCGTAACCAACTATTTTATATAAATATTTAACCTACAAGAAAAACATATATATAGAAATAAGGGAATTTAATTCTCGAAAAAAATCCCCTCTTTCCTAACTTAAAAAAAGGCAAGATAATTAACTGACGCTATCCAGCGGCGCTGTTACTAGGGCAAAATCTATAGCATATTTTATTCTGTTTTGAATTGCAGAAATATAAAATAATAGAATCCTATTCTGGGAAATCTATAATAAAACTAATTAAAGAAATTACGGCATGTTTATTTTGAAGTATATATATTTGACATAACTTCACTTGCGAAATAAAAATAGATCAAAATTATTTTATTTTAATTAAATCATTCTTTCTAGAACTCCCTCTAATAAAACATAATTTGCTCTCTTAGCAAATTACTCTGAGCCCCCGCGAGTGAAGCTTGTCAAAATACAAAAAAATTAAAGCATGAAATAATCTCATGCTAAAAATTAATATAAAACAAATAAATAAATTCACATTCAACAATTAAAATATTAAAAATTATTGTGAGCTTGAGTTATTAAAAAGAAAAACATTGTAAATAATTTAAAAGAAAAGGTTAAATAGACAGTAACCAAAAATTCTTAATAACATTAACTTTTGACATTTTTTTTAAGCTTTACAAAACTACATTTATATTCTAATGATAATTTTTAAAATCTTGACAACAGGATTTAAGCTCTTCGGCATTTTACCTGGAGTTCCCCGTATGAGTGCACGGGCGAACATTGATGGCTGGTGGCTTTGAAGGCAGGTTCTGGCAGCAGCATAATCAGAGATTTCAGGTCTCAGGAAGGGATGGGCAGTGATCTTCCCTTTTAATACTCACTCATCATTTCTACTGGCATAGAGACGTTCTGCAACTTTCTTTCTCTTCTCTGTCTAGTTTCTCTCCTCAAAAAGGGCCACTATTTATCACTTCCTACTCATATTCGATTTCTGCTGCCTCAGGTCATTTTCAATTTTAAAAACAATCGAAATCATTCTTTTATTCTAATTTTAGAAAGTTTGTACCTCGATAAGAATCAATATATTTCAATATAATTTTATGTTAGTTCTTAATTTAGATAACAATGTAGAATCTCTTCTAATTAATGAATAGAGATTCCACAGTGAATGGATTTTTGGTAATTTATCAATGCTTTTAATTTAAACATTTATTTTAAACTTCTTATCGAGGTACAAATCTTTTCAAAAGGCCATCTTGGATTCTTGAACTAAAAATAAAGCATTTTAAACATACATATCTAAAATATATATATAAAAAATTCAACATTAATTATTTGAATTCTTTTTTTCTTTTAATAATATAAATGGAATAACAGTGTTAGTACAATTATATATATATATGATCCAAAGTAAATTATAGGATTTATTCAGGGTAGTTAAAAAAATGTTTAAAAAATGTTTTTTTTTTAGAATAATAATAAAAGCAAATGTTAGTAAAATAAATAATTAGGTGGATCAGACTGTGAAACGGCAAATCTGAATCAGATTTACCTTTTCAATATATGTGTCTAATTCCATTGTTTTTAAAATATTCTTCTATCTCTTGCACTGTAAATCTAATGCCATTATCCATAACCATTACTTCCAGTAATCTCTGACATGAGAAAATCGCTTTTAGAAATCTTTATTGTTTCATTAGCATTTGTATTTTTGACAATGTGGTACTCTGCCCATTTTGAATATGAATTTACAAGTACTAATAGTATTTTGTCATTAATAGAACAATGGTCCATGTGAAGTCTGCCACAGTTTATTTGTTTTAAACCAAGGTATATATTCCTTTGGTTTCTTGTTGCTCTGTGATTGACAAGCTAGATATTTTTTAATATAATTATATTTATTGTTATTCATGGCCACCAGATATAGCTACGTGCTAAAGCTTTTGCATGTACTACTCCTGGGTCATCTTTGTTTAGCAACTTTAATACTTTATTTTTTTTTTTTTGAAGGTATAACCACCCTGTTCTTCCTTTCGAAGGTATAACCATCCTGTCCCCATTAATATGCACACTTTACTAAACTACAAATTATTTCTATTAGTCCAGATGGTCCATGCGATGCATTGTGGTTTCTTTGTTGGCCAACTATTCCTAATTCAGCTGTTTAGTAGTTGGTATCCTTTATTTTTTCTCATCCATTTTTCCACTGTACTACTGTGAAGTATCTTAGACTGCGTAGCATCTATATAATTTCTATGTCATTCACCTGGGGATCCTGTCTGGGTTTCTAGACAACACTTGCATACTGTATCTTTTTTCCCTTCTTATAGACTTACTGATAATCATATGATGCCAGTATATTTCTCCATCTTAGCATCCGAGGACTAAAATTATCGGGAACTAGACTATTGCTTGCAATATACCTAATAAAGGCTTATGATCCATTATTATTTGAAATGATCTGCCATATATATTAGTGAAATTTCTTTAGCCAAATATGGTTGCCAAAACCTTTTTATCTATCTGGTTGTAGTTTTTCTCAGCTTTTAGGCAATGGGATGTTCTCCATTATAACATGGACGGCATAAAACCGCTCCCACCTTTCATTCTGGAGTGTCTGTGGTTAAAATTTTTTTTTGATTATTGTCAAAATGGATTATAATTTTTCTGATGACAGTAGTAGCCTTTTAGTGCATATAAAACAATCATCATGGGTTTTTAAGCACTGCCACTTTTGATTTTTTCTCAGTAACTTGAAAAAGGATTTTGCTACTTTTTGTTTGTTCTGTAGGAACGGTTCAAAGTAATTGATTAGGCCTAAAAATGCCTGCAATTCTTTGACATTCTTTGGTTTTTCTGTCTTTTCAACAGCTTTTACATTTTCAGGTGAAGGACATTTACCTTTGCGAGAGATTAGATGCCCTAGAAAAAACAATTCTAGTTTTCCATACATTTTTGGGTGGATTTACTCCGAAATTATGTAATTTTGTGCATACCTATAATCAGCTTTTGACATAAACTCTCTTCTGAGTCTGCAGTTATTAATATATCACAAAAATAGGGTATAACACCTCAAATCCTTGCAATAGCGTATTAATTTTTGCCTGAAATGATGATATGCCAAACAGCAATCTACTGCACTTGAATAACCCAAAAGGTGGGATCAGCCTTGATATTTTGGCAGTTTTCTCTGTACTGTGATCTGATGGAAAGCTGAATTTAGATTAAGTTTTGCAAAATATGATGCTTTTTAAAGACTCACTAGTACCTCTCTTACATAAGACTTAGGGTATACCCCCTTATCACATATATGTATATGCCATTAGGTTTTGTAATTACGACTATAGGTGTAGCACAGTCAGCCATTTCTTCCAGGGTGAATATGCCTTTATTAACCAATGACTGAATTTTTTCCTCTACTTTTGTTCTCCAATGACTGAATTTTTTCCTCTACATTTGTTCTCTGAGCTAATCGTGTCCTTCGCACTTTTCAAATTGTGGGGCATGCATTGTCAATTAGCTCAACCTCTACCAGGCTTGTAGCTATCATACCTAACTCCTCAGTAAATAAGTCTTGGATATTTATTTATTAACTTCTCTTTCAAGGGAATTTTTTTATTATGATGATAACTTAAATTCTAATTGCTTTAAATGGATCCTTGCTTATTGTATAGCTGAATCTCCCTTGTACTATGTAAAGTGGCAATCTAATTATTTTATCGCAGTATCTAACTGATGTCTGTACTTGCCTTAGTAAGTTTAGTGCATTGTTGCTTATGTCACAAGCTTTTATATTAGTTTTTTTAAGTTTTAACCTAGCATCAGCTGTTGATAGTGCTTTCCAGTCTACGTCTGATATTACAGATATCGCCAAGCTGCTATCTATTTCCAATTTCATATTTACTCCACAAACTTCCAATTCAATTATGAATTGGTGCTGTCCCTCCATATCCGTATTTTTACCTCCCTTATTCTTTTGGCCCCACATTTTCTCTTAGTTTAACTCATTACCAGGTTTTCTGCACATGTATGTTTTGCACCCCTTAAAACTACATCTAAAACATTTCTCTCTACTACAATTTTGCTTTATGATTATTTTTACCACAGCAGTAACATGCTATTTTGATTTCCGTTTTTGTGAGGGTTACTACATTTTTTCTCAGTTTTAAGAATCTGCATATTTAGACTATCTTCAGTTTTATTTTTAAAAGCTTGAGCTTGCTCACTTATTAGCTCATAAGCTATGCCTTTTTGAATAGCGCTCTGGTATTTTAAATCAGTATCATTTAATAGTTGTTCTCGCATCTATCATTGTACATACCCCAGAGTAATTGATCAAGGAGTATTTCTTCTCCATAATTTCCATACCCACAATCCTTAGCTAGGTCTCTAAGGGCCAAATTATAATCTTTTATTGACTCCTCTTTAAACTGTTTCCTATTTCTCAGTTTTAAACAAGCTATGTGATGGGATGGGATGGCTGAGGAGCTCTTCATATTCTATACTATCTGGGGGGGGGTCATGAATCTTATTAACAATTTCTATAACTTTTCCCAAAAAACACAGAAATGCTGCAACTTTTCGTTTATTGTCTTGAATACCATTCAAGGTAAAATAGTTTTCTATCTGTGTTACATATAATGTCTATTCGGAGACATTTTCCACATCAAACTCGCCTATGGCTGTTTGTCCAAACGACGACATCATAGAATGATTATTATTACTAACCTTTCCTAAACTAAATATTCCTCTAGCTAGATTCAAACTAACAACTGTGCCAGGTTTTGCTATGTCTTAATCTTAATTTTCTCTTAAGGCTAGCAATATGATTTCTAAACTTTTACCCATCTAAATAAAGTAACTAACCCCATTTGCGGATCAATTTCTAAACTAATTTTAATAACAGAACATTATAATTCTTATAATATAGATACACATCATTGTACATTATACATAATATATTATAAATGCATATAAGTTTAATTACTCTATACACCATTCCTTAGACACTTTCGAGAAGTATAGTCCCTTGCTTAATGACACTTAATACTTAATTAAAATTACTATTTACCCAATTGCAAATGTCTTCTGTAGACTTTTCAGGTGCATATAAATCATAATGTGATCGGGGTGATTTGTTTGAACTCTAGTTGCCTTGAGTATCTTTAGGAGCTGAGATCCTGGGTCTGAAAACAAATCCCTGCCGGTTTCTTCTGCTGCTTTATATCATTCTGCAAACCAGTTGCACAAACTCACAAGAGAGGGGTTTGCTCTACTTAAATAGTTTTTCTTTTCTCCTTTGTTTTCTGGAGTAATCTATCTTTTATTTTTATCCAGGTGGAAGGTTTTTATTTTCTATTAAGATTTTTTTAAAACATTAGATTCTTCTAGATTGCAATTATTAATTAGTTATTGCCAGTTGAATTTCTATGTAATCAGATTTTTACTTTTTAGTTCATTCTCATTAGTTAATTAATGTTTTAATTTATTTTTCTTTATTATGATGTAACTAGATTTACACACTAGTAAATTTTAGTATTAATTTAAACATACATTTTAATGTTACTTAATAGATTTTAGAGTTATATCATGAACTCTAGTAATCCTTTTACATCACAGAAATATATAATTTTGTTATAGTTTTTAAATAATCTCATGTCAGTGAGATAGTAAATAAAAGCTATTTAAAAATAATGCATTGATTTCCAAGGTGTTCAATACTTTTTCATTCCTTCATGCACTTTTAATAATAATATAATACTTTAGTATGTTATAGCTATAAGGAAAACTGCTAACCAATTAAAACTGGCATGATATAGTAAAAAATATTGTGAAAAGTACAAAGAGGATGCCAATTCTCTAGAGATTATCATATTGGAGTTTGATCTTTTATAAATCCTTAAATAATTTTTGATAGTGAAACTTTTATGGGTGTTTTACAATATGTGCACTCACACATATTTTTAATGGAATGTTATATTTATTAAATTTATCAATTGTTATGCATTATCAATAATGGGGAGAGAGGTCTGAATCTGTTACTATTACTATATACTATAACATTATTTACAATATATTTAAGTCATTACAACTTTAACTTGCTAACAAGTTAATTAAATTTCCTTTTAGGGTCATGAATTATTAGAAATGAAGCATGCTTTTGCACAATTTTATTTACTGGTTACTATTATTCATTGACAGCTTAAGAGAGAAATGAATTAATGTGAAAAGTTTACGAGAGCAACTGATAGCATAATTGAAATAATTTCAAAATGCTATAGTTAACAATAAGTTAGTTACTAGTTATGAAAGTCCAGTATATTATTAAAACAATAATCAAGTTCTGGATATTTGCTAATAGAATTTGAAGATAATTTAAGTCAGATGGACTATACTTAGGATTATGTATTCTTGATTGATGACAATTTTTTGTTCCTTTTATATTGTTTTTATTTTTAAAAGTGAATTTAAAAAATTTACAGATTATAGTAATATTATTTGCCATGATTGGGCCAAATGACATATTTTTTAAATAATCATAAAAGATTTTAACAATAATGAAGTGATAACCTACTTAAGTCATATACTGTAAGATTGAGTAATTGATAAACACCAGATGATAGAGTGCTATAAAATTCCTATCTCCAGAATATTTTTTGACTTTTGTTTTTATTAGTGTAGATTATGGTTCAAAGCTGAATCTAATGCATACTCCTTTATACTATTCAAGCTAATAATTGAAGTTTAAAAAAACCTCTGAAGTTTTAAATGCAGATTAACTTATTTGCATAATTATATAAATTTGACCCCTGCTCAGTTGCATACCTTTTGGAGACCTCAGTTTTACACCAACTGCCTCACCATCTATATTTGAACCACAAAGGAAAGCAATATTTTTAGCTTACTTTTGAGCCATAAGTAATCAATCAATGGATTATAATATTATAACATTTTCTTTTCCAGACTAGTTTCTGACTTTTGCTTTCATCAGTAAAGACTAAGATTCAAAGTTGGATCTAATCCACCTATATCTAGCAGCCACCTTTTACTCCTTTGACCTATTCATGCTAATAATCTGGGGTAAAAAATCTTAAGGTTTTAATTCCAGGCAAACTCACCTGCATAATTATATAGTTCTTACACCAGATCAGTTTCTATATATATTTACCTATTCATGCTAATAATCTGGGGTAAAAAATCTTAAGGTTTTAATTCCAGGCAAACTCACCTGCATAGTTATATAGTTCTTACACCAGATCAGTTTCTATATATATTAGAGACCACAGTTCTGTATAACCAGTAGTGTTATGGGCACCAGCATGATTGTATCTGTTTTTAAAAATTTTTTAAAGTTTCTGTATTGCTTGCTTAATATTTTTACAAATGTATCTATTAAACACTTCTATTCCACCATACACATTTCAAATTTACAAATAAATAATTATAATAACTTAATATTTTTATTATGATGTGTTGCAACATGTGAAGTGCCTCCTTATATATATATTGTACCCATCCATTTTGATACAAAGAATGTTAAATAGGTTATAAAAGTGCCATTTTTAAAAAAAATAATAATTTTAGGGTCTTTGATAAGCCGTAATTATAATTATATAAGTAAAAGGACTCGAACTTGGTAAAAGAAATACGCAGATAGATTATAAAATGTTTCAAAATTATTTCAAGTATAAAAGTAAAAGATATATAATTTATTATTTCACAAAAAGAGTTGATTTATATCTGCTATATTTAAAAAAAAAAAAATTAAAGATTTTATAAAAAAGGATTGATTAATTGTTTAATAAGTATTGTAGTAAATCATTAATTAATAAGTCTAGCATAAATATTTAATAAAGTACTTAATATGTTTTTAAATAATTTAAAATGTTCAATAATTATTATTAAAAGTTATAAATTATATTATGTGATGCTCTGAGTGGATCAATTTTATTTATTATGTTGTAATAAACAGAAAATTACATTCTAATTTACTTTATTATATTAAAAATTTTATATAATGCATTTTAATTATTTATTTGAAATATATTACAGACACTAAGTTAAATTTTGTTACAGTATGTCTGGAAAAGTTATCACGTGACTGATATGTGTGGGTGCTTTCCAGGGTTTTAAATAAAGTTTCAAATATTTTTTTAAAATTGAGGGTAAAATTGATACATTCTGAACATTATAAATAAATTTAAAGACAATATTTTAAGTTAACTTTTAAATAATATTTCAATTAACTTTTAAATAACATTTCAATTAGTAAAGTGACTAAACATTGATACATTAAATTTAATATTTTATTAACATTTATTGTTTTATATCATTTAAAATGTTCTAAATTGCATGAATAAAGTTATGAATATTGTAGATTAAATATTTCTGTTAATAATTTTTATTAAGAGATGACTCATAATTAATTTACTTTTTAAAACTACAAAATTTAATTTGTATGTAAATGAGTCAACTTGTCTAGCTTTATTCATCCAATAGGATTACTGGATAGAAACTAGTATAAATAGATAAATCATTAATGTCTAGAAGGATAATATCAGGTAATAACTGAATAATAATGAGTAATAACTGGTTATAACAGGTTATGTAACATAACAAGGATTCATAAAAGTAATTAAATTATATAAAGTTAAATTTTAAAATAATATTATTTTTCTCTAAAGTTTTAAAAATATAAAGGATTAATTACTGGTGGCACATAATGTGTGAATAGAAAAACTACTATTCTCTATCGAGAACAGTCCGTCAGTTTGTTTTTTTCAGTGAATATATAATGAGAATAAAAATATCAGAGTTATAGCAAATTTTTTTCCTAATGACTAGCTTTGTCATGGCCAGTCGCCATATTTTGTTTTTTCGTATAAAGTATATAGTTTCGATGCGGGTGGAAGTGTCAAATAAATACCCACCCGTCCACCCTTAAAATAGCTTAATTACTTGACTACTATTGCTTAAACATGAGCAATTTTGGTATAATATTTTTTTCAAAATATAATGTAAATACAGCAGTGTTAATATTAAATAAAAATTACAAATAGATAATAATTTTTCCGTTTGTATAAATTTTTGCGTAGATCTAAAATATGATAACAAATTTTTTTCTGTTAGTAGGATTTTTTGTGTGTAGATCAAAAAGTTTGATAATTTCAAATTGACACGTGTCATAGAGCAATGTCAACAAAGATTTTTTCACTTTCTCCGAATTTCGGTTCTTTTTATATAATGAATAATTATAATCATGCAAAAAAAATGTTTCACTTTTAATTTTGCAATTACGTTTCCTCGCAAATAGTAATATATAAGTATAAGTTTTTTTTAATAATATCTAACTTAATTTTCAACTTGATAAAAAGTAAATGCGCGTTTATTCGTTTTTAATAAAAACATATATAAAATGTGGGTAAAGGTTTACTATAATGGTCTATTATGTTTGCCCTCTATTGTTTAAAATTTAAACTAAATTGCTTGAAAATCTTACGTGTATGCTATTATATTACAAGTAAATTAAAATTTAATCATATGTAAAAGATAATAAATAAAAAAAACCTTTTTAAAGAATTTGAATGTTGGATTAATTACACGACATTAATTAAAAGAATTACTTTTAATTTATTTGAAAGTTAAGAATGTTTTACTTTGATTGATTACCCTTTGCAGTTCGATTGCTTTTTAATTAATCATCTTGTTTATCTGCAAAGTTCCTTCATTAATTAACCTTCCTATCTAAAAGGATTTGTTTACATGTTGTTTTAAAAAATAACACAGCTATTAAAGTATATTATTATTTTAAATTAATGAAGTATTTTTATCTTCACGTATATATATAACTTACGTATGTATATGCGAAAAATTATACACATATATACGTTTAAATATTAAATCTCTATTTACAACATTTACTATTATTATTTTGTGTGTATGTATATGTGTATTTTAATTATTATAAAACAATCAAAGCATATACTTTTTTTATTTTAAATTCTTAAGTTGTAGACAGTTTAAATTCTTAACTTTCAAAGAAATTAAAAGTAATTCTTTTAATTAATGTCGTGTAATTAATCCAACATTCAAATTCTTTAAAAAGGTTTTTTTATTATTATTATCTTTTACACTTGATTAAATTTTAATTTATTTGTAATATAATAGCATACACGTAAGATTTTCAAGCAATTTAGTGTAAATTTTAAACAATAGAGGGCAAACTTACATAGACCGTTATAGTAAACCTTTACCAAAATGTGTTTCATATAACATATATGTCAGCCACCCTTAGTTAAGATTTTTTTCATTCAGTTTGGATTATGTTTTTGGAATCATTTATTGAGTAACCATTAGGTGAAGACCCTTTTAGTAACTGTTTGGTGAAGACCTTTTTTTTAGTAACCGTTTGGTGAAGACCCTTTTAGTAACCGTTTTGGTGAAGACCTTTTTAGTAACTGTTAGGTGAAGACCCTTTACATTTTAGAGTTCTGGATTGCTGAGTAGCCTGAAAGAATAGGTCTACATTTTCAATCATTGTTTCCTCGTTATATTTGTGACCAGCGTTTACTAATCTGAAATAATAGGAGTATGCGGTCTGCAATATGACGAATCTTTTGTAATAAAATCATGTACATGATGATAAAAGAAATTTTTATATAGGTATATTTGTTTGTATATTGATATGTTGTCATATATATCCTTATTTAGTGAAGTATATATTCATATATATGGGTGTATATTGTAGACATTCGTTTATAGTTCGGTAAAACCCATTTTTATGTAAATGTTTTTAAACAGTTTTTGATTTCCATACGTTGTCCTTAAAATTGCTTGATAATTGTATAACTTATTTCGGGTTGTGACCAAAATGGTATTTGGTTTTGAACCCAGGTTCATAATTCGAAGTAGCGGTTATCATGGAATTTTATTTTAATTTTTTATTTTTTGTTTTGTTAATCGTACTTTGACTGTCTGAATTTGTATTTTTTTTGTCATGACCGAAATGTTAGCATGGTTTCGAATCCAGGTCATATATTAGCTTACTTAGTGTTATACGTCCTAAGATAAAATTTTAAAATCATATAAAACATAGCATTTACTTATATGTGCAGAGATTTTTTTTCGTTTAGCAGAATCAATATAAGAAAGGAATTTTTTTTAAAAAATAAGTTAAGCTTAAAATAAATTTAATTACTTTAAACTTTATAAACCTTTATCAATGTATGCTTGATCATTATCCGTTAAAATGTATATTTGATATTGTTATCACCTTGTTGACTGGTGCCCTCCTATCAAATAAATTTGTCAGCAAGTGTAATTGCTCTTATCGGATTACAAATAAATCAAACCATAAGTATAGTAGATGATCAAAATAACAATGTATGGTGAACCAAAATAATTTAAACATGACATATGTATATTTTTGCTCACATATTCCCTTTTGATATATAAAAAGTTGTTGTATTACTGTAAATGCATCTCTTAGTTGTTTCAGGTGTCAGAGAAAGCCGGGTCAAGCTGTAAGTGTATTATTTGTGATTATATTGTGACAAGAACACAGCAATAAATAAATTGCTGTGACATTAATAATGAAATATATATATATATATAAAATATAGAAGTAAAGTGAGAAGATTCATATATATGTAGAATTAATATAAAACAGACAGACAGGGCAAGATTTTTTTTTTTCATGTATAAACCAACACATTTGGGCATTGTTTAAAATAGGACCTCGAGAGGTAGGCAAAGTTGTGATTTATAAATACAATACAAAAGTAAAAAAGTTAGTTATATAAAATAAAAATCATAATATTGATTTAGTTCAGGGAATAAAAAAAATTTTGTTTTTAGTTTAAGCTATAGTGAATATACAAAAGCATATAGTAGCTAAACACTTATATTAAACTATAATTATCTTGCTTCGGTTTTTTTTTTTTGTGGTCTCTAGGTTAGTAGAGATAAAAGTAATTCTCAAAAAAAAACAAAAAAAATAAAGTAAGTTATAAATAAGGTGTATTGTCAAATAAGAAAATAATGAATATTAAAAGAAATTGGAGGAACAGAATAGAAACGAAGACTATGACAGTAAGGAGGTAGTACTCAACCTTCCCAAGATGTCATCATGTAGTCATAGTGACCAAGAATATGACATGGTAGCTTCTATCAAAGAATTTAAAGAAGAAGAAAAAATGATGATGACCATGCTCCAACAATTCATGGAAAATAGAGCACAAAGGTTAAACCGTTTAGAGAAAAATTTGGAATGCCAGCAAAGACACATTACAGTGATGAAAGTATTACCAGCTGATGATACACAAGTAAAGTGGCAAGATCAACAAGAACAAGATGATACTGATGTTAAATCTTTGATTGATGCTGAATTATGTAAGGATATTCACCACTTGGACTTGTCAATCAAAGATGAAATGCAAAGTAGAGAAGATAGAGAGAGAACAAAGACTCTTCAGACTTTGAATTGGATAAATAAAACTGAAAAGGTGGGACAAGACACTAATAATAAAATGAAGGACTTGACAGGATTTATTCCAACACATTTGCAGTATGATAGAGCATGCCCTCAGGTATTCAAAACCAAAATGCTACTGGAAGTGGAGAAAATAGATCAACAAGAAGACCAAAAGATAGCGAGTGAACGATTAAGACGGGTGGTTCTGCATCGCAAGAAGAGAAAACGAAACCAGAAATATCAATTAAGGCAAGGGAAGCATGTATGGCTGAGAGACCTTAGGCCAAGTAGTACAGTGTGGAGAGAAGTTAAAAAGTTTTTTCCAATATATAAAGGACCATATGCATTAAAAAAGAAGTGTGGAGGAAATGCTTTTTTTTTGCAAGATACTCATGGCATAAAAAGAATGTATAATTTTAGAAACCTAAAACCTTGCGTACCACCAGATCCCGGAAAATACAAAAAATAAAATAAAATATAACTTGTTAGATTAAAAACAATACGGACCCGACCTTAAGTATATGACAATGAATTACAGATAGAAAACAAAATAAAGACTGTTAGTTATATAAAGTGTGCAAATGTTACAGCATATTAAAGAGTTAGGCTTAAACTCACCTGGCACAATTTTTTATCTCTGACCTGAAGCAACTGCATTTTTTTTCTCACTAACTATTGGGAAATGAAGCAATGGATCCGGAAGTCCGATCCATGCTTCACAGCCTTCTATAAACTTGCCAATATTGTAAACCTGGATTAAGTTTATATCCAGGTATCAACAGGATTTTGAATTAAATATAAAATTAACATGTTTTATTTTGTACATTTAACGCTTATTAAATTTAGTTATTTACTTTAAAATATTTCTTTTAAAGTAAAATTTTGTTTAAGATTAAATTGTTATTAGAATTTTCTTTTCAAAATTTATTAATCAAACATATATATACGGAAGCGTATATATATATTGTGCCCTTTTCTATAGGTCAGTAATAGTTTATAACAGTCAATTACTAAAAATTTTAAATTTTAGAATATGTTCTTTTAATACATTAATGATATTAAGTCAATTATATCTTTAAAGTACAATTTGAAGCTAAAGAGAATACGTAGTATATAAAATCATTTAAAAATAGTTATATAAAGCTTTAAATATTGTTTCATATGGTTGTAAAAGCTGGCCATATTAAATAACACAGCTATAAATATTAAAAGTATATTTAATAAATTCGATTTTAATAGTTTAAAATTGATAATTTAATAAATGCTATGTTTAAATTTATAATCATATTTAATAGTCAAAATTAATATAGTATATTTTTAAAAATAAACTTTATGATGGTGAGAATTGTATTTAATTCTATATTTTCTAAATTGTTTTTCCAAAGTTTTTATAATTATATTATTAAATATAATAAGTGTATCAATTATATAAATCTAGGCAGAGAAATTGATTGAAAATCATCTGTCAAAGTTATTAATCATGTGACTTGTATACTAATACTTTCACACACATGCTTGTTTGTATTTAAAGTAACGAAGTTTAAAATATTTTAAAAGTTATATTATAGAATTGGATAGAATTATTGCCTATCATAAAAGTAAATAGTATTAAACATTAAGTTAACTATCGTATGTAATGTTTTAAGTAATGTAATAAAGACGAATACAGATATAATAAAAATTAAATATTTTGTTTAAATAAAAATAGATAAAGGGAATAGGTTATTAAAATTATTTTAAAAGTTATTTTAAATGTTTAAATAGTTTTAATAAAATAATAATTTATTCAAAAGTAATATTTTAAATAATATTTTAAGTTCATTACGTCATAATTTCTAATTTTGAAATTTAATTCTACTATAAACTAAAAATATGTAAATTTGTTCTCAAGCTAAAGTAAGAATTAACCAATAGGAATGCACAGGGATATAAGTGGAGATTAATAATGTATTGAAACCAGAGAAAGGTAAATTATAGCTATCAAAGAGATAGTATTTTTAAATTATTATTTTAGTCCATTTTAGCGCTCTCTCATAATTTATTTGAATAAACTAATTAATATTTTAAAAGTAACTTGCAAAAAAGAGAGTGTAAACTAAAAAAATATTTTAATAATTTTGTTTAACATGCTTTGTTAAATTTTTTAAAGTTCCTTTATCAGTCGTATTTTATCTAAAAATTTAACCTAAACTTCACAATAAAAATGGATATACTACGAAATAAAATGGATATAAGTTGTAATGCTGAAAAAATATTTGAAATATTTATTGATACAGCTTTATTAATACTTCACCGGAGAACTGTTTTGGTACATAAAAAACCACAGCTCGGACATTATACGGAGTCTAAAAAAATGTATTGAAACGTATTATTTATAAGCTTATCCAAGATTTATTTTTAAATAGTAATAAGACAATTATATCTCATGAATCATTTTATAGAATATTATATTCAAAGGAGTAAAATGTTATATACCTTCTGAAGGTAACATTTTAAAAAAATATTTTCAAGAATTAAAGAAAGAACCCAGGAGAATATGTTACAGAAGCGTTTTTTGATATTAAAATATCCGGTCTTAGAATTATTTAAAATGTATTTAGAAAAGATTTGTTTAAAAGTACTTGAAGTTTTTTTTTTTATTTTTAAAAGAGATTTATAAAAAAAATACCAAACGAAAGTTTAAATGTATCAAGAAGGAAACATATATAAAAAAGTGAACACATAGTTGAATAAAAGATGGATCCATGGAAATACAAATAGTACTTAAAAGTTTATCGAATATTTTTAAAGTTAAATTAGATGGATTGATGCATTGGATATGCAGAGAATATTGGTAGAGAAGATTAAGAAGCTTCACGGGATTAATTAATATTATGATTTAATAATTATCATCCTAAATACTAAAACCAAGGATTATTTTCTATAAATTTTACTAAATGGATTAATAATTATTTTATTTTAAACTTTAACGCGCTTGGAGGAGAACATTTTTAAAAAACTCTAGAGAAAATAATAAACATTTTGGACTTATCAGGAACTATCGTCAAGAAAATATGTAATTATAGTTTTGATTCCTTTTATTTTGTTAACCTAGTTTAAATCTAAATTTTTATTTAAGATTAGGAAAAACATAAAAACATTAATTTATTAATATTAAAATTTTATAATATAACAATCTAATAATTTAGCTAAAAATATTTTAATATAAAGTGTATGGGTGTGAATTTTTTATATATCTGCAATGCTCAAGTGGATAAAGGAAGCCTACTGAACATGATGACTAGATAAAGGTTATTGGTAATAATAATAACTATTGATAATTTATAATGTATATTTTTTTTGTTTTCTTTAGATCATCCATAAATAGGAAGAATGAAGTGCAAAAGTTTTTTGCTTATATGTACCGCATTTCATACAACATTTTAAAAAACATTATGAGATAGGATTGATTTGAAAATATGCATACAACGATTTTTTTTTATTAGTGATATAATCCAACATAACAAATAATTATGTGATTCTTTTAAAATTTTCATGTTATGGGATATTCAAATATTGTCTAAGTAGATTGTATATGATTAGACATATAGAATAATGAAGTAAGCAGACTTTTCTTATGAGACAGCTAGATTGTTTAACTATTAATGAATTTTATTTATTGTTTTGTAAATGCAGATAGTTATTTATCGATGTAAGATGTGGAAAATCTTGAGAAATAATGTTGAGATAGTGGCTTGGAAGTACTTAGTGAACAGGAAACCAAGATGATGTTTTAATAAATAGGATGTTATAAGGAATGGAAATAATATTTAGTCTTTATGTGAATATCAGCATAGTTAACAAAGCCCTATGACTGATACACATTTTATTTGGACAGTATTTATATTTCTTTAAATATTTGATGTTCTAATACAGATGAAGAAATAGCTTTAACATCGTCCCTGTACTAGAGGATATTAGGCAGGTAAATGTCATACCTCTTCGCACTGTGCCATGTTTTTGAGATATGTTAAGAGTAATACTCTAGCTTTCTTCCTTAATCCTATGCATCTGTTTTCGCTATCTTTATTTCATGTAACTGCATCGTTCAGTAAGATATGTTTAAGAGAAATGGTAAATAATTTAGAACTTAGGTTATGCTATCGTTTTGTATAAGATTGGTTTATTTGCTTAGAAGGAATAGGACATTTTAACTTAAAATTGAAGATCCAAAGTATCCTAAGGAAAGAAAAGAATCATAGAATATATTTTGAATTTTATTTCGGAAATGAAATATAATTTTTTTTAAAATAAGGTATCTAAACAAAGATATTTTCTTTAAAGTGATAATAATTTTTAAATGCTTTAGTATTGTTTTTTTTTTAAGAGAAAAATAAGTATTGCATATTTTAAAATACAATAGTGCAAAGTAAATTATGTAAACAATATGCATAGTATATTTTTTGTTTATTGATTAACAAAAATATATTGATGATTACACTTATATCATACTAAAGTAAGGCTTAAAGAAGAATATATTATGATTAGTAAACATTGTGTGATAAATACTAAAATCTAGTATTGAATTTTGGATAATATTTTGTGTAACATCTTTGACTTTGCAAGATGAAATTTTTTTTATATTTTGAGAAATCCATACTCATTATAAAATTTTGTTTTCTATAGAATGTTTTCTAAGTATGAATTTTTTAAAATAAGATAGTTTAATAATATTAAGGATAAAATGCTGTTGCTAATAAAGTAGATAAATATATTTGTAATAAGTTAACCATAATGAGAAACCAAATAGTAACATTTTTTTTTAATTTTGTCCTAAATCTAAATAAAGATATAATTGAAATATAAATTATTTTTTTATAACCCGGTAGATCAAACTGTAAAGTAAAAAAGTTAAGGATATCCACTGTAAATAGTGTAAATAAATTGTTTATTTATTTGTTGTTAGTAATAAACTTTGTTAAATTTTGTTATTTTAAAAATTTTGTGTCCGAGTTATTTATTTCTCCACATAAAACACGATATATGCATAATTATTGAAACAAATATATAATTTTGCACAAAAGATAAATAGAGAATTATTTTAAGAATTTTAAATATTTTATTGGTATTCATTTAATTAAATAATCATAGTTTTACGTTATTTTATTAGTCATAAATCAGTTATTACAATATTATATTAAATTATATGCTATCAGTTGCCACACACATTTTGTTTATCAGATTATTAAAATGCTACCACGTATTTATTATATCATTACATGAAGATATAAGATCATATTATATTATTTCATTATTTTATTATGGTAATAAAATTATAGTAAAAAGAAAAGATTTACAGAATTAGTTAAACAATGAAGAATATTATTACTGTTATTTATTATTATTAGTTTCAGTGTAGTAGATTATGACATAAAATCCCTTTTCATATTTTACTACCGTATTTTTATTAACTTAGAATAAACTTTATGAACCTGAGATTATTTTATTGAGCTAGATTATTACAAATAGAAGATTAAGACTTAATTATTAGTTTAATCTTAGTGAGTAGAAGTTATTAAAGTCGTAAGAATACTATGAGTTTGTTATTTGAAATAGTAATAAGGGGGGATAGTGTTCTTATGCCATTGAGGTAATATCCTGTGGGATATTGGCTCAATGTAATCTATCTTGTCACCTGTATTTTCACTTCAAGTCTCATGAAAATATTAAATATTTATTTAATTTATTTTATAAACTGAACCTTATTCGTATTTTAAATTTGAGCTAGTGAAATATTTTAATTTTAATGCTGAATATTTTAGTTATTAATTATTAACTGAGATAGAACCCATTTTATTTCATATCATATATTATCTGGAAGTGAGGATGCACGAGATTACAGGTTAGAATATATATATATATGATTAAATGCAAAATTCTGTTGAACTAAAATGTTATTTTATTAAAAGAAATAATTAGAGATTTTTATTTCAATTTTTGTTAAAATATGGCGTATGATTTTATTCTAAGATAAACCTGCTAGCATTTCTAAAGGAATGGCATTTGTTCAATTCATTAGTCCATTCAAGGCAAATTAAAGATGGCCTTTTTAATTAAATCAAATTCAAAGTTAAATGCAGAAATCTATAATAAGAAATTCAAGTTTATTTTTAGCTAAAAGTTACGTTGAAACAAAGGAGCATAGGGGGCTTATCAAGATCTAAAATCATACGCAAAACAATAGAAGAGTATCTACAGAAAGGTATAAAAAGGAGGGGAGAATAAAAGACTGATTATTCAGCCCTTTGGCCTTCAAGACTGATTATTCAGATTTTGTTTTAAAATTATTCAGATTTTGGTTCCTGGCTTATTCATGACATGTTCCTGAAATTATTATTCAGATTTTGCTTTTAAAAATCGTTCTTCTGATGCTTTTATTCAGATCCTGTGCTGACCTGATCAGATTTGGTGCTTTAAATTTTGTTCCTGAAGAAACTCTGCTGAAATTCGCTGAGATTCATTCTAAAATTATTATTCAGAGATTGACTCTGAACATATTGCTAAACCTTGCTATTGAAGAGATTGAAAAATGTATTTTTGAAGAGTTCTACCTCTGCTTCTACTGATCTGATTTCAAACATGCGACCCATTAAAATTTATATTAATTTGGTGGATGTGACCATGTTTGGCAGCTAGACACAACAGCTTTGCCTGCTGATGGGGTCCTAAATCCATCAAAATGCCATAACATGTCCAATCAATAGTAAACCTGAACTGCGAACCATGTCTGTGCCTTTCATGAAAATGCTGCATAATTCAAATTCCTTTATCCAGACAAATCCCAATGTACGTAATCAAGCCACCACATCGAGGGAAATGGATCGAAGGAAGAAGGACTGGTAACTGTATATATCTCCTCATGCACTATTACTTTACCTTTTTGTTAATTAGAGAAGATATTAATTAGTATTAAAGTTTATCGGCTTAACGTTTTCGAGGATCCATGCCTCATATTCATAGCCTTCATAAAATGTATAGTAAAATATGCAAATACAAATATTCAAATAAGCTAGTATTACGTAGCCCATTTCTTCGAGATCTTGAAGCAAGTATTCTTTCTATTAATGGCATGGATGTTTCCATTGATGTAAAATGCCTCCTTTATTTTTCTTTTGTGATCATTTGATTCTGAGCACAATATTATGGGATTGGCGGGTGTGAAGTTGTGTCCAGATTGTTTAGCATGCTCCAAGAATACAGAGGACGTGTTGCTGTTTTTCTGAGCTCTGTTAAATGTGTAAATATGTTGACCCAGTCTAGTATTGATTGTAGCTTTCGTTTCACCATAATATATAGCATGGCATCCAGCCTGAGGGCAGGCAATAGAGTACACCACATGTGGGGTGAACGATCGATCAATGTGGTCTTTAGAGTTGTTAAGCAATCTATTAGAATTAGGTGGAGTTCTAACTGCTATGTTAAATTTATCGTTTAATGCTTTCATTAGTTTGTTAGATATTTTAGGAATGTAGGGGATTGTTATTCTAGGTATTATGGTGAAACGAAACCTACAATCAATACTAGACTGGGTCAACATATTTACACATTTAACAGAGCTCAGAAAAACAGCAACACGTCCTCTGTATTCTTGGAGCATGCTAAACAATCTGGACACAACTTCACACCCGCCAATCCCATAATATTGTGCTCAGAATCAAATGATCACAAAAGAAAAATAAAGGAGGCATTTTACATCAATGGAAACATCCATGCCATTAATAGAAAGGATACTTGCTTCGAGATCTCGAAGAAATGGGCTATGTAATACTAGCTTATTTGAATATTTGTATTTGCATATTTTACTATACATTTTATGAAGGCTATGAATATGAGGCATGGATCCTCGAAAACGTTAAGCCGATAAACTTTAATACTAATTAATATCTTCTCTAATTAACAATTATATATTTTACATATAGTGAGAAGTAAAGCTATATTTACCTTTTTATAAAATACTTTTCGCTAATTGTTTCTGTAATTTATATTTATAGTGTAACTGTTTTTCTTTTATTAGACTAATATTATATTTATCATTCGTGTGATCATCTATTTTATACTTAAATTTTTCCCTTCGCTATTTCTCATTTTAAAATGTTATATAAATGCTTTCTTATTTTATTGCGGTTTAAATTATTTTTTATTTAAAAATATTTCCAATTTGAAGTAATATCTGTCATTTAAATACTAGTTAAGTTTCTTTTTGTTTGCCAACTTGATCTTGATAAAGCATACTTTGTTCACATTTTAGTCCCATAGTTATATATTGGTTATTTATAGATATCTTTTAATATTTTAAAATTGTTTATAAAGCACAAAGCAACTAGAGAATGCTTTGTGAAAGAGTTATTTTAAATTTGCTTTATCGAGGGGACACGAGTTAATAATTTTATTTAAATTGGGAAAGCAATACTTAGACCACAAAATATTATGTAATTGCCATCTGCCTCATTGTAAAACTATTTTTCAGTAATTAATCAGGGAATAGTGGAGATTGTTAAAACTTTTCTAATATTTTTAAAATTACGTTTATTAAAATATGTTATTAAACTAAAAAGCTTAAGTTTCCTAATGTTATTTCAATCTTTTATTAGCTTAACCCTTTATATTACTTGTCCAATGATTCAAGCATGCACAAACACTTAATTCATATTATGTGTTATGCACATTTAACTTATTCTGTAAGTATTCTCGTCCATGTCTGTCCCTGATGCTAAGCTTGGGCCGGGTTAAAAATAATTTTTGCGTGTCTTGGATATGTTGTTGATTCGTGGTTAGACTCAAAAATAGATGAATAGGGCAGAGGCCTTAGTATTCTTGATTTTTATATCTCGCGTATCAGTGGCCTCGAGGTACTTTCACCTAGTATTAAGAACTAGGTTAAATCAACATACATTTTCCGACCTGTGCAATATATTTTGAATTTGTTCACTAATACAGATAACAATGTACTGTATTATATTTCCATGGACAGTGTCATTTATTTGTTGTCAGTAAGAGCTAAGGAAGCCATGACATGATTTTTTTTAGGTATTTAACTAAGTCATACCTAATGGTTTTGCACTGTTTTTCCATGTGAATTTTCTTATTCTATTGAGTTGTTACTCTAGTTGTTTTCTTTCACATCCTGTATCTTATCGTTATCAATTTTCCAGTTGTTTTTATATCGTATAGCTTAGCATTAAGAAAGTGAAGTAATGGATAAACTTTGGAAGTTGGATTGTTTAAGATAAAAGCAAGATAGGTTTATGAATAAGTGTTTTACAAATGATATCGAATAAGTAATGTCCAGTACAAAAAGATATCAAAGGAATGATTAATATTCCTCAGATTTAGAATCTCAGTGATTTAAAATTGATAAGTTTTGAGCAAATGCATATTTTACTGTGAACGAATGATAAAAGATTAAGAGAAATATCTGAATGTTTATTTTTAACATATGCAAATATACAATTATCTGAAGATAGTACCAAGCAATATAATTTATTACATGATTATTATTTTTTTTTATATAACATATTGTCAGAGCAAAATATATCACCCCCCAAAAATGGAGTTCAGTTAACTAAGATATATTTTAAAGATATTTTATATATTTATTTTAAACTGAGTTAGAGAAACAATATTTCTCTTATCAAATTGGAAAGGTAAATTTTCGTAATATAATTTTGGACATATGAACATTCTTGAATTTTATGTTGATATTTTTTTATATATGTAAAACTAGGTTTAAAATTTCATATAGCCAAAGTGAAGGCTAATATATATATTTTTTTTTATTTATCTTGTTTTGATTTATTATACATATTATATTTATTACTGGTAAGATTTTATATTTAATATTTTATTTTCATAGTCAATATTGTAAATTAATTATTTAAAGTTGTAATTATAAATTTTATTAAACGCTCAGTATTATTTCAGTAATAGTTTTAACAAGGCTGTAAACCTTAGCAATGAGCGTCTGAAAAAATCGTCACTAGGGACCTCTGTAGGTCTTTAAAACACATGCTTATAGCTATAAGCATGTGTTTTAAAGACCTACAGAGGTCCCTAGTGACGATTTTTTCAGACGCTCATTGCTAAGGTTTACAGCCTTGTTAAAACTATTACTAAATTAATTATTTTAAATTTATAATTGTATGTAAAGTTATATAATGTTTAAGTCAAAAATAAATTTGTTAATGTTTATGAAAATTTTCATGTCAAATATTATTTTATTGATTTCTTCATCTTCACAATACATGATCACAGAAATTAAACAAGTCATATAATATATTTGCACATTATAAATTTTACGAATTATTTAGAGGGTTATTGTTAACCAATTTAATATTATTTATAATCATAGCTTACTACCTAAAATGATTTAATATGAATTGAGCATATTTTCATATTGCCACTCCCTTCAGATTACATTGTATTTTTCAAATACCACATAAGTAAATCAAATTTGCATAATGAATAGGATTATTATTATAATTTATTTTATTATTAGATTTTGATCATAAAAATAAGGTACTAATAAAATTAATTGTAAAAATACTTTAGTTGTTATTATTGTTAGTAATATTATTATTTATAGGGGTAATTAAATATAATGTAAAATCCTTCATCACATTTTAACTACATGATTTTTTTAGTTAATTCATTTATTTTATATTTAAAGGACCTGAGATTATATTTTAAAGATAGAGATTTAATTTATTAGTATTACGTTGAAATTATTTAGGGTATTTCAAAAACATAGGAATATTACGTTGTTGTGTTATTATGTGAATTTAGTAAGGTATATTCTTATGCTATTGAGGGTATATATTTTGGGATGTGTTCTCAATGTTTACCAGCTGTTATACCCTGCTAAAGGTCTTATGATTATTACTTATTATTTACTATAATCGAACCACATATTTTTAGAACTATAAAGTATGGGCTAGTTTTAAAGATAGGTATTTGTATTTGAATACTCATTTTATTTACTTTTTTATATTTATTAAGTAAGAGCAAGCCGGAAGATATTATTAGATACTATTTTATTATATTAGGATGTTGGTTAGCAAGGGTACAATATATATATATATTGTACCGGGTTCGAACCATCGACGATCCAACATACTCTACTCGCTAAGTTTATCTGGGTTTATTCCTTATTTATAATAAATTTATAATCTTATATTATAAATATTACATGAACGAACCGGCACATTCACGCAGAGTGGAGAATATTATTGATAGCAGAGCTGTCAACAATACCCACAATCAGACCAAGCTATGCAACGCATAACATGATCACATTTCCAGATCATGACCCACCTTGACTGCTAGATTCAAACCCCTACTATCCAAACATTTTATTTGTTTCGGAGTAAACCCCAGGCACCAAATAGTTTCTAAACTAACATGTTCAGACAGTAGGCCCATAATCCAGCGCTCGAAAAATTCCTTAACTAGCTCAGTCTATTTTAATTCAATAACAACTTATTCCTTAAATAGTGGCAAAAGAATTGACCGACAAAATTAAGCTTTAAGTTTAAAAGACAATTTATTTAATTAACATTTATTATACTAATTATAAATACTTTTATAAATCTTATTTAATGAACACAACACTGGTATTATGATCACGCATATTCTTAATTCACACACTATATTATCATATAACAAAGCATTAAATAATATTTGATATTTAAAACACATACATCAATAGTTCGTCTATGTATGCTATAGAGTTCATATACTTGACTCTTGGAGGCTTCCACTAATGTGATGGCTACTTTAGAAATGAGAATAAGAAAAATGTTATTACCTAGGATTTTAGAATGTAGATATTTCTTGCTGTTTGCTGCTTCTAATGAAATATTTCTAACCAGTTAGATTTGAAGTTTTCTTGTGGGGATTTGATGCTTATTATTCCAAGGCATTTTCTTTAAGACAATTAGATATCGAGCGGCTTCAGATTGTTATGCAGGCATTACTTTTATCGGGCTAGTTGGCTGTTTTCATCAGACTCAGGCTAGAGAAAGTTGTATGTTTCCGAGGTTTCTAACACTGCATTTTTGATTCTGGATACATAATAAACTGACTGATATAACTCACTGATAGATTGTACTGGACTGTTATCTCAACTGCTCACTATTGTAATCTCACCTGCACGATCTAAACTGTTATTTCAACTGATTGTCCGATGAAAAACTGGACTACTTATACTTAAGACTTGTTGTCATTTTGATGTCTGCCAGCAATATCTGTTGTCAAAATTTTTTCCTTGTTTTTAATTGCATTCCTCAAGATAAGCTTTTAATCCTGTTATTATAGATGTTAATTAGCAGCCATTGCAAACGTAGTGTTGTTTTTTGTTTAACTTAAGAGCCATTGCTGTGTTTTTAATGATAATTTTTTATATCCTTTTTTTTATATTTACTATGCATACATTTATTATATTTACAATCACACATATATATTTTATTAACAAGCTCACATTAATTTGTCATTTACACACGTATATTTTAATCTAACCTCAACACTAGTTTTAAGATTATGTTTTTTTCCTTTAACTTAAATAAAAAAAGATTTATATTTTAAACTTTTAGCTTCAACTTTTTCTTTCTTTTTTTCTAATTAATCATTTATAATTTTTATGAACAATATTTTCTTTAAACTAACAACAATAATAAAAAGAATTCTTTACTTATTTGAAAATCAACTTTTAATTTTCCCTGTAAAACTATGAATAAATAGTTTTTAGCAAAAACTCTTTAAACTTCTTTTATAAACTTTTAACTTGATGTTTCTAAAGCAAACATCCTCCCCCCTTTTAATTAATTAATTGTAACTTTTATTTTGACTACTAATAATAGGAAAAAAACTTTTTGACTTTTAATTTTTTGCGTTTCAAAAACAAACTGCAATACAAAACTCTTAAACTTTTACATACTATTTTCTTTTAATGAATAATTTTATTTTAATAATTTTTTAAACAAAATTATTATATGTACCAGCCACGATATTGGTACATTTTTGACCATTTTATCTCTGAGAACTTTAATTCTTTATTAAATCTTAAATTATTTATTATTTTTCTAAGTTTACTTTCTAATATCTGATACTTTGCATGCTAAGGGCAATCTTCCATTATACTTTGCTTCTTTTGGATGCTGGCAACATTGCTTACAATGATCCTAGTGCTGAATAACGACTATGAGGACAACACTTTTGTGATACAGGGATTTTGAATGATGCAGATGCAGAGTTGCTGGCTTACACTGACTTACTCATATTGGAAACAAAGCTTCATTTGCCAGCTTTTCTACCAGAGTTTGGAATGAAATATGAAATATACGAAATATGGGGACTCTCCCCCGAAGAAGTGACTTGCGACTTACTCTGGTTCCCATTATGAATTTATAAAGAGAATGGGGATCTTCCCCTGAGAAGTAATCCTTGACAGTCAATTACAGGTGCTAAATTTTATCCAGCTGATAGCTTTAACTCATCCTCATCTAAAACTTATTTCAATACTATCATCATTCCCTTTAATTTTAAACCCTTATACATTCCTAATATAACTTAGATCAACTTTATATTTTATTTATTTTAACCTTACAATATTATTTTTAAATCTATACAACCAATATCTTAAACATTTATTTATATTAATCTTGCAATATTATTTTAAACCATTACTTTAATATATTTATTTAACATGCATGTATTCAGAAAACTATTTTATTTTATTGCTCTTCATTATTATACAAATACTTTTATTTATTTTATTTGACTTGATTACTTTAAACCATTTATTTACTTCCTTTTATTAACTTGCGTATATTTAAAAACTTTTATTTTATTACGATTCGTTTTTTATTATTTTCTACAGATATTTTATTTATTTAGTTAACTTCTTTATTCTATGTATTTTCTTTATTTTATTTATTTGTTTAATTCTACAAACATTACTTTTAAATCATTAATTTGATCTATTTATTTCTGAACATTTTTCTTTATTAATATGTGCATGGAGAAAAAAAATATTTTATTCAATGAAGCCTCTAGTTATTATTTTATTAAACAATCTATTATTTTAGCTTTAAATAACAGATTCTCTGATTTAGGTTTATCACCATCATCAACAAGTTTCCTTTTTAAATTCATTATCCATTTCCGGTCTTTTATTTCTTTCCTTTACTATTCCGCCCGATTAATAACTTTTAAACTATGTCAGGCAGTTCCTTCTTTCTTATATTTTGATTCATAATTAGCCACAAAGTATAAACTGTTTGTTTATTTTAATTCACTAACATAAATTATATTCCATATCCTCACGTCTATCCCTCAATTAAAATTTGTTGCTTTAACTCTTTCCCACTCTGTTCTATTTTCTGCTTTATAGATTAGAAAATCTTTAAGCTTCACAGGCCTCCATATTTTTCCTAACCATGAATATTTTTTCCTATTCTTGTTTTAAATCTACGCTTAAGCCAAACCTTTAACTTAACCTTTTTAAATTATTGTGAAAACTTTTCTACGCTATCTTCTACCTTGAACTTATGTCTCTCTTTTATTTCTTGATCTACATTTGTTTCTACTTTATCTGTTGTTACGCTATCTGATTCTAATTCAATTTTCATGTTTTTTATCATCTCAACTTTCTGACTTTCCTTAGTTAAATCTAACTATCATTTCTTGGTTCTTCTCTACCTTTCCTGATATCTCGCAATTCATTTCTCTTATTTCTCTAATTATTTCTACTTTGAACTCTTACCACTCTTTCATCATTTTCATCATCATTTTCATTAACATCTGCATCTCAGATATATATTCTTTTTCTATTTCCTCCATTATTTGAAACAATATTTCTAATACGAACTGGGTTTTTTTCTTTTTAAACAGAATATACAACTGACTCCACCCCCTTGTCCTCTTCTCTCTACTCGTTCCTAATGCTTTAACTCCACCCAATATATCTAACTATCTTTAATTTAAAAGAGTAATTTATTTTAAATAACTTCCCTATCAAAATCTCTTTTCATTTTAAAGAAGAAAAAAAATTTCAGTCAATTCTTTTTTAAAAAAAATAAACCACTTTACAATTCTTGATTTTATATACACAATTTAGCATTTCTTGGATTGTTTACATTTCTTTAATTAATTGACATGATTATTTAATCATATTGGATTCTTCCCCATGTTGGGAGCCAGTTGTACCGGGTTCAAATCATCGATGATCCAACATACTCTACTCACTAGGTTTATCTGAGTTTATTCCTTATTTATAATAAATTCATAATCTTATTATAAATATTATGTGAATGAACCGGCACGTTTGAGCAGAGTGGAGAATATTATTGATAGCAGAACTGTCAACAATACCCACAATCAGACCGAGCTATGCAATGCATAACACGATCACATTTCCAGATCGTGGCCCACCTCGACTGCTAGATTCAAACCCCTACTATCCAAACACTTTATTTGTTTTGGAGTAAACCCCGGGTGCCAGATAGTTTTTAAACTAGCATGTTCAGACAGTAGACCCATAATCCAGTGCTCGAAAAATCCCTTAACTAGATCAGTCTATTTTAATTCAATAACAACTTATTCCTTAAATAGTGGCAAAAGAATTGACCGACAAAATTAAGCTTTAAATTTAAAAGACAATTTATTTTAATTAACACATATACTAATTTTAAATATTCTTATAAATCTTATTTAACGAACATAACACTGGTATAATGATCACGCACATTCTTAATTCACACACTATTATATAACAAAGCATTATATAATATTTGATATTTAAAACACATCAATAGTATAGAGCTCATATATTTGACTCTTGGAGGCTTCCACTATTGCGGTGGCTACTTTAGAAATGAGAATAAGAAAAATGTTATTACCTAGGATTTTAGAACGTGGATACTTCTTGCTGTTTGCTGCTTCTAGTAAAATATTTCTAACTGGTTAGATTTGAAGTTTTCTTGTGGAGATTTGATGCTTATTATTTAGAGGCATTTTCTTTAAGACAATTAGATATTGAGCAGCTTCAGATTGTTACGTAGGCATCACTTATCAGGCTAGTTGGCTGTTTTCATCGGATTCAGGCTAGAGAAAGTCATATGTTTCCAAGGTTTCTAACACTGCATTTTTGATTCTGGATACATAATAAACTGACTGATATAACTCACTGATAGATTGTACTGAACTGTTATCTCAACTGCTCACTTTCAATTGTAATCTCAACTGATGATCTAAACTGTTATCTCAACTGATTGTCTGATGAAAAACTGGACTATTTATACTTAAAGCCTGTTATCGTTTTGATGTCTGCCAGCAATATCTGTTGTCGAAATTTCTTCCTTGTTTTTAATTGCATTCTTTGAGATAAGTTTTTAATCCTTTTGTTGTAGATGTTACTTAGCATCCATCGCAAACATAGTGTTGTTGTTTTTTGTTTAACTTAATAGCCATCGCTGTGGTTTTTAATGATAATTTTTTATAGCCTTTTTTTTATATTTACTACTGTAACGATATATAAATATGCCATTACATTAATTTACAATAAAAACTTTAAGTTCGCAAATAAAAATAAATTTATTAAAAATTAAAAGCTAAAAAAATTAAAGAGTTGTTAAACATATATATTCGCACAGATGCAAACTTTAAAAATATTTTTTTTAAATTAAAAAAAAAAAAGTATTTGAACGTACTTTTTTATGGAAAAGTACAAGATCGAACCCTAATGAAAATGGTGGATTAGTGACGTTTTGTTCATTGAATCCAGAGGATGATTATAAAAGGAAAAATATTGAAATTAAGAACAGTTCCAGCTTGATTATGTTTGAGAGGTGTGATAGGACGCACATATCACCCTCTCTCTATTTTAAAAAATGAAATGACGGTGATACTGGAATGGAACCAGCTAAGGCCACTTCCAGAACATCAGACTGATCTTCCAATGGGGACATTGTGGGAATTGGTACAAAGAACCATGACTCTTCTACTGTAAGCTATTGAAGTGAACAATTTTAAAATTTAAAAGTAATTAAGAACTTTCGTCAAGATTTGACAAGTTTAATAAACAAGCTAAATCTAATTTTTGTAAAATGAACTATAATCTGACTTTTGCAAATGAATTATTGTTTTTTTTTCCAATTAAGTTTGCCAAAAATCATTTCCATTTTTTTTATTAATATTTATTGTAGAAATTATTAAATGCATTAAATTTAAGTTGGGCATGGATGCTTGCTTAGATTCATTCACATTTAATTATGTTTTTGTTTTCATATTTGTTTAAAATATATAGACATTCGGTAAATAATGATATCTTACATTGAATATCTAAAATGTATTTATTCAGATGTCTTTTTAGTTATTGGTGTCAATGCGGCATCTTATGATGAATGCCATTGGGTTTCTTGTGAATTCTCTCTGCAATTACATCAGTGACTTTATATTTTGATCATTTATGTTTATTGTGAAATGTTTTTGAGTGTGTAATCTATGTAATCGATCTATGCTCAACATTAAAAACAAACTTTTAGAAAATTCATCTGTGCAAATTTATATAAATGTTAAATTTAAGTTGGGCATGAATGGCTATATAGATTTGTAAAGTTATATTAATTAATTAGGGGAGGGTAATCTTAGGTTATTTGTTTCGTAGTTAAATTAGATCAATGGATTGGATATATTGGTGTATTTAGTAGATGTAGTATGAGGTTTGCACGTGCAGGATCTCCCTTATATGCTGCACTCCTCGTTTTGTCTATGGAAGGGAATAGTAAGACGGAAAAATGCAGTGCCTTGTTATGGAGTTTTTTTTTTAATTGTTCTCCTTGCCATACAGATGTAACATTCCTGTATTGGACAAGAGTCAATGTCTTCTCTAACCATGCTGTACAGATGTACATTCCTGACAGTATGGTATATATTTATGTTGTTGTATTTTCATGCTACATTGAATACATCAATGTATCAGATGGATTGATGCCGGTTTGACTGCGAACTTTTGGCCTAAGGATAAATAAGGGATAAAAAAAATTTTTTCAAATACAATCTATGTAGTCTATTCATACTTGACAATCTTAATAAAAAATATTAAATTCATTTGTATGGACAATCTTAAAATTTTAAAATAATAATTTAAATTAAATGATAATATTAAAATGTAAAATAAATGTTATTCCTCAAATTTAAATGTTTATATATGTGCATAAATAAAAATGTTTGTGTGTTAATTACTGGCAGTGGCTTATTTTATTTTTTTTTTATATTTAAAATATTTTCTGATAAGAATCTATATTTATAAATCTCTGCGTCTCAATGAGCTAGTGACATTGGGCTAATGGTTGGAATAAAAATATATGTAAAATAAGATCTTAACAGCACATATCTCCCTACTCTATAAATTTTCTAGGTTCTAAGTAGCCTAGTGGTGCTCTGTAGTGGCAGATACAGTAAGACTAGCTTCAATCTTCTCCCCGATCGTTATACTACACATACATTTATTATATTTTCAATCACACATATATATTTTATTAACAAGCTCACATTAATGTGTCATTTGCGCACATGTATATTTTAATCTAAACTCAACACTAGTTTTAAGATTACTTTTTTTTTCTTTAACTTAAATAAAAAGTGATTTATATTTTTAAACTTTTATCTTCAACTTTTTCTTTTTTTTTTTCTAATTAATCATTTATCACTTTTATGAACAATATTTTCTTTAAACTAACAACAATAATAAAAAGAATTCTTTACTTATTTGAAAATCAACTTTTAATTTTCCCCGTAAAACTATGAATTAATAGTTTTTAGCAAAAACTCTGTAAACTTCTTTTATAAACTTTTAACTTGATGTTTCTAAAGCAAACACCCTCCCCCCTTTTAATTAATTAATTGTAACTTTTATTTTGACTACTACTAATAGAAAAAAAACTCTTTGACTTTTAATTTTTTGCGTTTCGAAAACAAACTTCAATACAAAACTTAAACTTTTACATACTATTTTTTTTAATGAATAATTTTATTTTAATAATTTTTTAAACAAAATTATTACATGTACCAACCACGATATTGCTACTATATATATATTCTATCTCCTAACATCAAATAATTGCAATAAAGTGAAGTCTCCACCATAATACAAATAAACTATGATAATAGAAATATCAGAATAATCTAATAAGTATTTGGAAATTATTGGAATAAATTTTGTCAATTTCATGCCTATATTCATAAACATTTAATGTTTAGTTATGTCACAGCAATTATTTAAAATGAATGATAAATATAATTGATCTAAATAAGAAATGTTCCTTTAAATGACTTGTGCTGTTTGACTGACGTTTATGAATATGGTGGCTAATTTCCTATTATAAAATTAACAAAAAAATGTCAAAACTCCTTTTTTTTGGGGGGGGGTGTTTTCTTTGTGGATTTAAAGTTCTCAGAAATAAAACCTATTTCTGTTTTTTTTTTTTTTCATTTGTAATGTATGATTGAGAAGAGGATTATCAATATTCTGAATGTCACCACTGTTTACATCCTCAGGATTTTTTAAATTTCAGATTATTGGCTTGAATAATACAAAAAAGTAAAAAATGGTTGCTATATGCATAAATGACTTAGATCCAACTTTGATTCTAGTTTTCAGTGACAAAGACAATGACCAGAAATGGAACTGGCAACAAAATTTTTATAGCACTATAACAAGTAGTAATCCATCGACTAATCAAAGGCTAAAATAGATGGTTCTATATTAGGATGAAGATAACTGTAGTAGTCGTGTTTTTAAGGTTTTTAAATTTTAAATTATTAGCTTGAGTAGAATAAAAGATGTCTGCTAGATATATAAATGCATTAGCTCCAACTTTGAATCCTAAAATCTTCACTGACAAAGACAAAAGCCGGAAACCAATCTGAATATGTGCATTGTATAACATTATACTATCTGATGTTCATTGATTACTAGAGCTTCCAGTAAATAGATCTAGAATAGAATGAAAATAACTGCTCTTGGAAATATATAGGAGGATCATGTGATGTTGTTAGTACCATGTTTCCCTGAAAATAAGACAACCAGAAAATAAGCCCTAGCATGATTTTTTTCAGGATGTTTATAATATAAGCTCTACTTCAAATATAAGTCCTAGTTAAGATTGTCAGCCTGTTCAAACACACGATGAATGTTTTGAATTATAAAGTGATAAATAAACAATATTATTGATATTAATTCTTTAAATAAATGGTAATATAAAATTATGATTCTTTTGTATTTTGCCATAGATCATTTTCAACAAACCTAATTCTACCTGTATAGAGAAACAACTTACCTGCTACAAATCAGTATATCGGACAATTTATAATTTCATTTATACTTTATTTTTAGGTACATATTTATATTTAATTCTTAGATTTAAAATGCTTAATTTAGTTTTAGAATTTCATCGTGGTAGCTTTTAAATATTCAAAATAAAAGAAAAATTAATTTGATTTCTTAAACTTTCGTTTTCCTCCTAAAGATTATAAATAATGGAAGTGATTTTAATAATGAATGTTTAGCTTAAATTAAATTATCAAGCTTTCTCCTAAAGAAAACTTATAAAATATAAAAACATTTTCAGAATTTTTGTGCTTGCATTTTTTTTTGTGTTGCTTTTGTGTGGATAAACCATTCTTAACTGTAATCATCATTTTTGTTACCACTTCTGTCTTGCAAGTCTTCAATTAACACTTGATTTATTGGTAAATTTAAACTATATTCTAATTGTCAGATAAGATGAGTGTAAAAAGAAATTCTGGCTAGTACAGGAAAGAAATTGGTGATGGGAGATCCCAGGTTAAAAATCTTACAGCTTTCTGTAAAGAGAAATATTTGAATAAGTGTGCATTTTTGTATTTGAGTAAATATAGATTTCTGTACACGAAAAAATAAGACATCACCTGAAAATAAGTACTATGGCAAATTTTAGAAGACAGTAATAATGGGGGGGGGGGGCAAATACGATTAAGAAAACGTTTACAAATTGGTTTACTTTAAACATGGATAATAATCAAATAATTTTCTAAAAATAGATTTTTTTTTTATAATGATGAGTGAGAACCTTATTTTTAACTATCTCAGTCTATCTTTAAGCATTCTAAATACATGTACAGAACAGTACACAAGTTGTTATAGATAAATGAAGGAAAATTCAGTTTACTAATTCATTTTTAAATGCAATTAAATCAATTTAATTTTTAGTTGTTTTTTTTTTTTTTTTAAATGTATATGTATATTTAAGCTTTTTTTTACACTTGTCTGTATTCCCCTATTTCAAGCATATATATATATATATGGAAACTATTGGGGTTATTTGAAGGCTAGTAAGTATTTAAAATAAAAAAACAAAAGCTATATTATTGATAATAATAAAAAATTATTTAAAGTATAGTTAATAAAGAGTGGCAATTTGTATTGGCTATAGGTAAATAACCTAGTCAATATGTGATGTGTGTACATGTTATAATAGATAATTATATTTTAAAAATATATACATCAATATTAAAATATTTTATAAAATTAATATTGTTGTTACTTAGTGTCTAGAATAAATAAAAAATATGTTCTAGATTATGAAATAATTATTATTACAATTTATAAAAATATTTTTCTTTGTATTATTTTTATTTATGTAAATAAGTTGATTTATAAGAACACTCAGGAAAAGTAATAAAAGTTTGTTGAAATAATTCCCTGCTTTAAAAAAGCACAATTTTGGATAAAAATAGGTACAAAGAATATATTGAACTGAATAAAGTATTTTTCAAATCTGTTTTAAAAATGAAATGTGTAATAATCATAAGTTTTAAGTTATCAGAAATCAATACATGAATTGCTAAATTAATAAGTTAAAGGAAGATTTTTGTTCCTCATTTGCTATAGAATTTTTCAAAAGATCAGATGAAGGAATTAACTTTAAATAATTAAATTATACAACACAAATTTCTCTCTTCAAAATTAATGGAGCAGCTTAATGTGAAATAATAATTGTATAACACAAGTCTCTCTGTGAAATTAATGAAAATCATAGCATGGGAAGTGTAGTATTAAAAATATAACATGGAATAAGTATTGTATAATACAAATCTTTCTTCAAAATTAATGAATATATCACAATTTACAATATTTTTGATCAACAAGGAAGCAAAAGAATAGAAAAATATTGTTCAAAGTTAGATATTGAAAATTAATATTTATTAATAATTTTACTTCATTATTATTTCATCAGCTTTAAGAGATTACCGGTGGGTCCTGAAGAAACAAATATCTGAAAGCAATCAACTGAAAATCTGATAATGGAATGCCGAAATCCCTTGTTGATGCCAATATTATTGTCACGTTCATGTTGAATTTAAATCACTCAATCCCTTGTGTATAGGATCTTATCCATTTAAATACACAAAAGAGGGATGATCCGGATACAGGCTGGATCCATAATATTTGAATACAAGTATAATTTATATACTTTGAGTTTAGGTGTAATCATAGGGAATTTGAACACAGCAGACTTTCAAGCTCCCTTTAGCTATCCACCCTATCTTATACAAGGGATACAATGCCTACACACATGTGAAAAGGATAAATGACCTCCAATATATGTATTTTATATTTGGGTGTTTCATCATCAGATTTTTGGTGGTATGGATGGCTGAAGAGTTGGAGGCTGGAGTAGATTAAAGCCTGTTCATTAAAGTTTGAAGATTTGCTATCTTAATATAAACTGAGCACTGATTATATATGTGTGGGAGATAATGATCTGGATCAATTAATGAGCACTGATTCAGCACAAAATATGTATATTGTAGATCATTTATCTTTTTAAGTATGTGGTCATGTGGATCATGGATAGCTGAAGGGAGCTTGAAACTTTGTGTTCAAATTCCCCATAATTACATCTAAACACAAGTATATAAATTATAATTGTATTCAAGTATTACAGATTCAGTCTGTATTCTGCCCATCCCTCTTCTATGTATATAAATGGACAAGGTTCTATATATGAGTGGTCAGAGTGACATAATAAAGTCAACATTGGCATGACAATAATATTGACATCAACAAGGGATTTGGACATTCCATCATCAGATTTTCAGTGGTATGGATGGCTGAAGAGTTGTAGAGTTGATTGAAGCCTGTCCATTAAAGTTTGAAGATTTGCTATCTTAATATAAACCGAGCACTGATTTTATGTGTGTAAGAAATGATGATCTGGACCAACTGATGAGTACTGGTCCAACATGAAATATGTATATTGATCATTTATCTTTTTCATTTGTATGTAGACATGTGTATCGGTTGTATGAGATAGAGTGGATAGCTGAAGAGAGCTTGAAAGTCTGGGTTCAAATCTCTTATAATTATATATATATAGAAATTTATGATAATATGAATGAATGTATTTCAGTCATCCACAGTAGATTCAATTGGAAATATATACATATAAAATTGTTGGTGCAATATTCAAGGTGGAGCATATCAGCTACTATGTAAAAATATTGAAGAATTTGTTAAATTATTAAAATTAAAGTTTATATCAAAATTAAACTAAATGCGATAAAAATAATTAATGATTATGTAGTTATTGAAAGATGATTATTGTAAATAGGTGCATTCTAGACATTTTCAATCCTTATGGCAAATTTGTATAATATACATGACCGATTTTATGTCTATTGGGCTTCTTGCTCTTAAATAAGCATTATTTCTAAAAGAGCTCCATACAGCTTTGAGAGAAAAAAAATTGTCTGAGTTGAAAACTTTTTCCTAATTGAAGAAAAATATTCAAACAAATTGTTTATATGAATATTGAAACTAAAAAAAAACAATAATCCTTACCTGATAATCTAATTTGTTTAGAATAATTAATAAAAATGAATAATTTTTAAAAAGATATAATAAAATTTAATTTCTTTCTATTATAATTTTTCTATTTTTAGAATTTAATAAAGTTTCAAAGTAATTTTATATTTTATAAAAATGTCTAAATGTGGGAAATTATTTTTATAGGAAAATTTTTTTTTTCATGTTTAAACATTTTTTTACAATTTATTTTTTTCATGCAGATGGAAAATTTAATGTTTGTAAAAGATAATTTATAAAGTATTGTAAAAAATAAATAAAATATTCATAAGCAAATTCACTAACCACCAAATATTATTTTTTAAAAAAACATAGTGAAAATAAATTAATATATATATATGTGCTGTATGCACAGATAATGAAGCTAGAAAATATATGTTTAAAAGCAAAATTTTACTAAAATATAAAACTTAAATTATAGAGTTTATCGCTTTCAAGAGACTGCTTGCTCTCATACTCATAGCTGCTGTTGTTATAACTGCTTTGTAGAAATGGAAGTAGAAGTTTATGCAAATTGATGCAAATGAGTTATAACTGCCATTTCCGCGACAGTGCAAAGCATGCTTCTCTTATTTTGATGGACTTGGAGTCACTAGCTATATGAAACGCCTCTCTAATCTTGCATTGGGCATCATGTCTTGTGGAGCACCTGACATTGGCAGAGGTGGATTTAAATTTATGGTCTGATGCTCTTTCGTGTTCACAGAAGATAACCATTAATCATAAACTTAAGGATGAGGATTGAAACCAGTGTTAATAATTTTCTTATTATCTTTGCACTTTGTAGAGATAAAAAGAAAAATTCTACTTAGTAATACTTGTTAAAGTGTCTCATGATTTAAATTTACTATTTGCAACAATTGGTAAAAGTTGTTTTAAGAGATTCTTCATTTAACTCTGGATATGAATTTTTGGGTTTTGAGATTGAAGATTGAAAGATACATAACTAGTGTTTCCTGGTTACATTTTTTGTAGACGTAAATTACTATAAAATTAGTACAATAAATCATTATGAAAATTAATGAAAAAATTAAGTAAATTATTTTTTTCCTTGAAAATGTGTATAAAAAAGAATGTGTTTTATATGCTGTTCCATCCTATATGCTGGGAAATATGGTACATTAAATATAATTATACATAATAATTTTCATAATAACTTTTATTATATCTTAAGATGCACCATAATGTTTGAGATATATGGATTGTTCATAGCTAACTTTATTTTATAGTGATTTCATATAAAGAATGCTTTGTTGCATTGTAATGCAAATAAAGAAATGAAAATAATAATAATAAATACAATTAAAAGATGTTCATTAGTTGCTTTTAGTTGATATAAAAAATATTGAATTTTATGAAAGGGAATTGATGATCTGGCTTAATGTTATATGAGATAATGTATTTGAAAAAAGATCTTAGCAAAAAAAAAATTCAAAGAGAAAATGGAAGAAAGTATATGGATTGCAATAAATCTATTACCTTTCTGCATCCATTTATTACTCTGGCTTGCACTGAGTGGTGCTACTGTATGGAGAGTTTTGCCTCTCTGTAAGTAGATAGATTGGTTAAGTTTTTGTATAAAGGAAATGAACAGTTGTGTTAAAGTTTTTAGCTAAAATGGCAATTATGAATGATGATAGGACATTGAATAAAATTTTTAATTGATAATTTGAAAATGGAGACTTACGGTCATTTTTTGATTGCAAAAAAATGTTTTAGACATATGTAATTGTAGAGTTTGTGATAGGAAAATAAATAAGATATTTGTTAATAAAGAGAAAATACAGAAAAAAATGTAAAGAATAAAAATGTCTTGTGATTATATGAAATGGACAATTTTTAAAAAAAAATAATTTTTTATTACATAGTTATATTTATTTATAAGATTTTCTCAAGTCCTGTCCATTTTCAAATAGAAGATTTTTGTTTTCTTTCTTGTTTTTGTAAAACTTCACTTGGCTCCCATAAATTTTTATATTCCATAATTTAATTCAAAATTCACAAATTTATAGGGAATTTATCAAATAAATAAAAATCAATAAGTCTCTTTTTTTACAATTCTTTTGCTTTATGCTTTAAATGAACTTGAATCTTGGCTTATAAAATCATTTCATTTACTTCTAAGTTATAATCTCAGGAACATATATTATGACTGAATATACTAGGGGGACCCAAAAATGATCACAATTGTTCTCCAGTATGTTCACCTGTTATTGTATAAACTTTTGCTGTTGCATACCTCCTGGGTGACCCTTTTGCCTCAATCTTCTAAATTATGTTACCATGTGAAATCATGGTGACACATAGGACAATTTTTTTGTAAAGTGTGTTTTGTGTATTTGGTAATTTTTTGTAATGGCAGAAAAGTTGGAATAATGTGAAATTCATCTTTTAGAGGAAATGGCAAAGAAAACAGTTGTAATGCTTGAAACAGATTACAATAAAGCTGTTTTGAGGAAAACAAATTTACGAATAATTTCACCATGTCCCCAAAAATTGTGAATAAAGTCCAATGTCAAGATAATATTGATATTTTTTATTGATACAAATAGCATTTATCTCTCAAAATTAGTTATTAATGGTCAGATGTTTTAATCTACAAATTCTGAAACATTTGCATCATCCTGTTTTGTAGCAAAGTGAGAAGTGCAAGCTTCACCATGACAATACTTCTGCACACAGTCTTGGATCTGAAACAACTTTTAATTAAATTCAACATGACTCAATTTATCTATCAGTCATATTCGCTAATCTCTAATCATGTGATTTCTTTTTATTCTCTTGAATGAAAAAATAACTTTTTTTTTTTGCTGACTTAGAAGTCATGAAAAAAAAAGCCACAGGCATTAAAAGTCTTCACTTTGTATTTCCGGACCATTTTGAAAAGTGAAAAACATTTAGACTAGGGTATTGTATTAAATAGACTGTTGTTTGAAAGTGATTAAATTTATAACACTTAAAGACAAATAAACATTTTTTTTTATAAAATTCCAGTTATTTTTGGTCCATCCTTGCATGTGAGATAGTGGCTGGATAATTCTAGAGCAGACTGTTTATAAACTAGATAAAAGATGAATATATGGGACAACATGAGAGATTATAAAATGGAAAAGTTATAACTTTGAAATGTGATGTTGTGGAGAGCAAGAAATATTTGATAGTGAGATATTGAAAGAATCAATTTTGGAAAAATTAATAGAGATGGAAGTTTAAAGAAGGACATTAGACATGTATTGTGCTTAAATATAAGACAGGGAAAGGGAGATCAAAACATTGTGATGACTAGCATTTTTGATTTGATGAAGAGGGAATGACTTCATAAGAAAGCAGTTTGTTTCAAATACTGGTAGATTAGCGTTAATCCAAATGCTACTAATTCAAAAACTTTTATTTTAATAAAATTGTGAAATATTATTTTGATTTATTGTTTTAATTATAGCTACATAAATATTATGTACTAATGCAAGAGTATTCTGTATTTTCAAGTATTATATTATTATTAATAAAACAACTATATAGTTTACAATAAATATTTTAATACATATATCTGTAAATAGTAAAATTAATATTTATTTATATTTTTAGCAGAGATTGTGTTTATAATGAGACGGGGAGATGTTTATTGTTAAAATCTGAAAAATTTACAAATCCAGAAAATCCCAAGAAATGGAATTTCAGATTGATGATAGTCTATCTGCATTTAAATTCAATATAATTGTACTTTAGAAATTGTAATTATTGCTCAATCTTATGTTTCAAACATACGATTGTAGACATTGGTAAAATATAAATATACTGATTAATATTTATTTTCGTATTTAAGAACTTTGCTTAAAAATTAATTTATATAATAAGTTTGTATAAATATATGTATATATGGAAATAGTATATAAATATATGTATATATGAAAATAGTATGTGTGAAAACACATACTTAAAATTCCATTTTTATTATTCTTACCATTATTTTTATTTTATTTTTTAATATATTTATAAATGATAATAAAAAAAAATTAATAAAATATTCATTTATTTTAATAGACATCAACATTTTTATCTGATATCAATATTCTTTTGAGGCAGAGATGAATTTTAAAAAAGGTATTATTTCACTGCTTACTAATGATTTATTATAATATTGACTAGCCAACTGTAATAAATAATTTTTTTATTTTATTAAACGAAAAGTTATTATTAAGTTTCACTGGAGCCCCTATTATAAAGTCCTTTTGTGGATGATATTGATTTGTAGATAAAAGCCCATGCTCTGTTTATTTATAATCCTGTAACAGTGGTGTTGCTGCAATTATTCATAAATAAAAATATTTAAAACATATATATATATGTATAAATCTTAAATATTATTTTTTAATATTGGTATATTGAATATTATAGAATTTATTCCAGAGTTTTTGTTTATAAACATATATAATATCTATAACACATGACAATTTAAAAATTAGTACATTATACTCATTCTTAATAATTAATAAATATATAGAATAATATTACGCTGAGAATTAAAACAAAAAGCTGTCATAAGCAGGTTTTTGGGGGGAATGTTTGTTAATATTTTGTTTAATATGGAGGTTATTTAATATATTTGCTTATTTTTTGTTTATCACTGAATTAACAAAGGGTTAAATAATAATATTTCTGTAATGCAATTTTCATTAAATCATTCTCACACAAGGACAAAACTGGTTTTTATCCTCTTGACATCTTGTAGAGGGATGTGATCATAGATATGACCAAAGATGTGAAAAATGTGTATGATTCTCAAGATGCACATTTCATGCTGAACTAGCACTCATCAGTTGGCTCAGATCACAATTTCTTATACATTTCTTTATCATTCTTCAGTATATATAGATAGCCAAATACTACAGTTTAATTGATGTGTCAAATTTACTGTCCTCACAATTTTGACACAAACCACCTGATGGAAGTATATTAATAGTTTGTCATTCATTAGTTTAGAGATTAACCACTTAATGAATAATATTTCTGTAATATAAGTTGTGAGGATAGTATGTTTGAAACATCAATTAAACCATAGTAATTGACTATCTATATATATAAAGAACAATGATAAAGGTATGTTGTAAGAGATTATGATTTAGGCTAACTGATGAATGCAGGTTCAGCACAAAATGTGCATCTTAGAGATCATACATCTTTTTCATGTATTGTTTATGATTACACCCCTCCATTAAGGTGTTAAAGGTGAATAGAAATCAGTTCCTATCTTGCATGATAACACTACAGAAATATTATTCAAGTGTAGATAATCTCTAGTCTAATGAATGACTAAATAAAAATTATTAACAAGTGTGCTTAATCTCATGAAGCATTGATTGTAATATTGACTCTTAAACAAAAAAAGATAGATAGGGATATTTGACTGTGGTAAACACTTTTTTATTTATAATATTTTGTCTTGTTTCAGATTTTTCTATGATTTTACTCCTTCATAATATTATTTGGTATTTCATTGTAGAGTGTGATATATTTTATTGGCTAAGATTTTAATTAAAATGTAATTATATCTATATATATTATGTATGTTTTCTTTATTCACAGATAGTTTCCAGAATAGTGATTACTATAAAAAAGCCATCATTATCTTAAAAAATAACGTAGCTGCAGTGGAATTGCTGGGGGAACCTTTTAAAACTGGTAGATTGGATCTTGGAGACACAAGTTTAAATAGAGCAGATGGTTTAACAGCTCAGGTTAAATATTTTATTATTTTAATATTTATTTACAAATACAAATTTCTTTATTTTTTTTTTATTGATCTGTTATTAATTTTAAAAATGTATGTATTTGATATTGGTTTAAACGTCACTTTTTTATTAATTTAGATAACTTCTTAATTTACAGCTGGATATTATTCATATTTTACTTTTATAAAATTTTTATTTTTTAAAAAATTAGATATGTATTAATATTTTTTGTGTGATCAGAAATTGATTAAATCTTTTAAAAAAAAAAAATACGTTTTTGAAATTAGTTTTTAAAATCTTAAATTCAATATTTTATTTTATTATTTTCTTAATTTTTTTAAACTTGTCCTTTATAGCTAGTTTTAAACAATTTTTGGCATGTCAATCACATTTCATAATTGATTAATATAATTTTTTTTTTGTATTCTTTATAATGAAGTATATGCAGAAGTGATTCATTTTATTTGTTGCATTCCATAACAGTTTTTAGTTTGTAAATAATGGGATTTTTGCTTCTAATGCAACTGTTGAAAGAACACTAGTAAATTTAACCCATCTGATTGATCTGCACTTTCACTTTCCAAAGAATTCATAGTAATTTACAGTTAGCACACTATTAATTAATAACCTACATCAGATCTTAACTACACATGAATTGGTTTAGGTTAAAACATGGAATGCCTGAATCTTAGATCACTATACCTTGACTAATATAAAAGTAAAAGTGTGGTTGCTTAATATGTAGATTCACACTAATGATGCTATTTAATGATGAAATCCAAAAGCGAGAAATTAATCTAGAGATCTAGATTTAGCACTATATTTAGCTTTCACTGATTGCGTGATTTTAAAACAATGGATTTAGAATAGCGTAATGAGTGTATTACAATTCCTATAGAAGATATTGAAAATAAATTAGGAGAATTATGTGGTACTTAGTTTATGTAATGATTCACAATGTTCAAGAAAGAAAACTTTTATTTTTTGTCAGATAGCATTATCTAATGATAGTTATTATGAAAAATTATAGAATGTCAGCATTGAGGCAGATCAAATGTAAGAAGTGTTAATAGTTCTGAATCGAATATGTTAATTGACTGACAAAAACTTGGACTTTTTTGACAAGAGGAGCTTACTGTAACACATCTCTAATTTGAAGTTCTATATCTGGAAAAGTTTTGGCAATCTAACTAGATATCAAATTAATTTTGTATTAATAAATAAAAGATACACAATCCATTGCTTATCTATGATAGTTGTAAATTTGGATTCAATATAATCAAGATAAATGTTAAGATTATGACTTAAAAAGAATTATAACACAAGGCAATCAAATAAAATAGAATTTAGAAAAACTTAAATCTATAATTGGCAGAATAGATTATAGAAAATCTAGAAAAGTATTACAAAGAAATAAATCTCTAATAAATTCAGACTTAGGTGTAAATACATATACAAAAATTCAAATATAGAAAAATCATTACCAATACCAGTTAATGCTGATTTATTTCAGAAGCCTAACCTGTGAAGCAAACATAAAATTTAAATAAAGCAGCCTAAGTAAAAAGGTGACCTCATACATATAGGCCACAAAGTGTTAAATATATTGAAATTTAGTCTAATGAAAACAAAAAATGCAAAACTTAATAAGTTTAGATCTTAATAACTTATAAACAAACATTTTTTAAGATCTTAACTGATTTAGTTTTGTCCTTTTTATATTAGTCTGAATTTTAATATACTTAATACCTTGTGACCTATAGATTAGAGGCCACCTTTGACCTATGCTGCTACATAAATATCAGATAGCACTGCTGAAGTAAATTAATATTAGATAATATTGATGTTGATTTTTCTATGTTTGAATTTTATATGTGAATTTATGCAACTAATTGCTTCTTTTTTTTATGTGTAAAAATAGATATGTTTATGAAAATAGATGCTTATCGTTTTGTTTATAATGTATCAGTTGATTTTTTTCTAATTTCCAGATCTATATTATATATACATAATAAAGTTTTCAGTCCTTGACACAGTTTGTCAGCATTTATAAATCAAAATTCAGTGAGTTGTCTTTGAGAAAGCTTAGCAAAAAAATGGCATTCACTATGCTTATGCTTAATATGTTAACTTATAAACAAAGGCAAAACTCTCCATACAGTAGTGCCACCCTGGGCTAGCAAAAAAATGGCATTCACTATGCTTATGCTTAATATGTTAACTTATAAACAAAGGCAAAACTCTCCATACAGTAGTGCCACCCTGTGCCAACCTGAGTAATCAATGGATGCCAGAAGGCTTGTCCATAAAATCCCTATCTAGTGCCTACTCATCCAATATCTCCAGACTAGTTTCTGGCTTGTGGCCATCATCAGAGAGGAGCCTTGGATCTGAGAGCACTGCACCTAGATCTTAGGATCTAATGCAACCCTCCAGCAGCCACCTTTTAACTCTACTTTACTACAAAACTATGAGAATGAAATTGAAACAATAATATTTTCAATCTAAGCTCAATAGCTTATATAGTCATATGGATCTGAACTCAATTCAGCACCCATAATTTTGGGGTCTTTGGCTCTTAATCAACCATAGACACCACTATCCTATTAGGCAGGATTGGTGTTAAACCACTAAACATTACATGACCACCATCTGTTATACTAGCACATAATTGTTGTAAACAAAGGCAAAACTCTCCATACAATAGTGCCACCCTGTGCCAACCAGAGTAATCAATGGATGCCAGAAGGCTTGTGCATAAAATCCCTATCTAGTGCCTACTCATCCAATATCCCCAGACTAGTTTCTGGATTGTGGCCATCACCAGTGAGGAGCCTTGGATCTGAGAGCACTGCATCTAGATCTTAGGATCTAATGCAACCCAACAGCCAGTTTTTAACTCTACTTTACTACAAAACTATGAGGATGAAATTGAAAACACAATAATATTTTCAATCTAAGCTCAATAGCTTATATAGTCATATGGGTCTGAACTCAATTCAGCACCCATACATTTTGGTGCCTTTGGCTCTTAATCAACTATAGCCATCACTATCGTATTAGGCAGGATTGGTGTTAAACCACTAAACATCACATGATCACTGTCTGTTATACTAGCACATAATTGTTGTAAACAAAGGCAAAACTCTCCATACAGTAGTGCCACCCTGTGCCAACCATTCTCATAGTTTTGTAGTAAAGTAGAGTTAAAAAGTGGCTGCCGGAGAGTTGCATTAGATCCTAAAATCTAGGTGCAGTGCTCTCAAATCCAAGGCTCCTCACTGATGATTTCCACAAGCCAGAAACTAGTCTGGGGATATTGGATGAGTAGGCACTAGATAGGGATTTTATGAACAAGCCTTCGGGCATCCATTAATTACTCTGGTTGGCACAGGGTGGCACTACTGTATGGAGAGTTGTGCCTTTGTTTACTACAATTATGTGCTAGTATAACAGATGGTGATCATGTGATGTTTAATGTTAACTTGTAGTTAATTTATTCTTTCCAGTGGAATTTTCAAAATGGTAATACAGTTTATACTTTTTTTAACAAATTTTTTGTGAAAGTTATATTTTTTTTAAAAAAAGTAGAATTTATACATCAAAATTTTAAAATAAATTGATAGGAGTTTTCAGATGTGTATGGATAATCTTGATGTAAAACTACTCTATATAAAGAAAATTAAGTCTTAATAGTATAATATTAATTAAATTTTTTAATATTAGTTTGTAAAAGAAATTGGCCATATAATTATATATACATTATATATTTTTTGTATGCAATATGTGTGTGTGTGTATTTGTCACTGTTATTACTAAATAAATACCTGAAATAAATTATTATGTATAAATATCATTATCTGAAGCAAAAACATATAAAATAATGAAAACAGAAAAAAAAAATATTGTAAATGATTCAGTAAGCCTGAAAGAATTAGAGGAATAATAAAACAAAAGAAACGCTGAATTGAAAATTATTTTTATTTAATTAATATTGACACTGAATCAAGAAAAATAGCAAATAAAAAAAAGAAAAGAAATCAAGAAAAGAGAGAAAAAAGAAATTCAGTATAAAAAAATATAAATATCATCAAATAATCACTGAATCTAATTTTCTTATCAGAACAGTTTTTGGAAAAGTGCAGGCATTCCTAAAATAGATAAAATTAAAAATGAATAATAGAAATTGAGAGCAACTTATTAAATTTTAAAATAAAGTGGCTTCTGTGATATTAACATACAATGAAAGCGTAACTTTGAAAATTTAATATGAGAGTTTGGAAAAAGTGATTTAAAAAATAATCTAAGAGAGAAAGACTGTTTAAACAGAAGTCTTTGAAGGAAAGAAATTGATAAGTACAAATATTGCTCTTCAAATTTATAAATGAACATGGTCATCTTTAAAAAAAGATAAAGATTAGTTTTACTAACTGCACAAACTAACCTATTAATCTCTTAATGGTTCTTTAGTTTTCTTATTTGATATCTTATGATATTTTAACTCTTTCATTGCAAATTTTTCTTTCTGAAATATTTCATCATCACATCTAATTGCAACTCTCCATTGCATTTTATTCGTGATTATTTTCTTCAAATTAAAGCTATCAATCTCGCATCTCTTTTTAGAGTGTCTCAACAGGATCTGCTTTTTAAAAGTCATGCTCAGTTACACTATAAAATCCTTTTTAGAAAGTCTTTTTTTATTTTTAACATATCCAACCCAGTGAAGATTTGCCTTTATAATTGTAGATTTAATATCATATTCAACAATTGTTTGGGCTTATGACCTTGCAATCACACTTTGCAAACATTAGAAATATCTTAGTGCTTTTACATTGTTGATGAAGGTTCATATTCCACTTTCATAAAATAAATTTATTAAAATAATAGCCTTTTATACAATAAATTAAATTTAAGTGTTTATATCACACTAATGAAATACCATATTTTTAAACTTGTTGAATGTAGAACCACATTATTGGAGTCTATGCTACTTCTTAATATCCAATTCTGACTTTTCTATCTATCAAAATATTTAAATGGATTAATATACAAGCCAAAAGTTTATCAACATTTTTTTCATCACTGGCTGCTAAAGCACATGTTAGTCTTGCTATGTATTCAGTATCATCTTTCAATAACATCAGATTAGAGACCATATTTCTACCGTTAAATAAATATTGTTAATTAATGGAATTGTCCTTGTTTTCCATTCATGAGTCTATACAGCAACAAAGTATTATATGATTTTAGAGTAGGCCAAAAATTGCTTTATCACAATTTTATTTTACTAAAGTCATTGTATTTTATCAATTATTTATGTTTTATTAATTTCTTTATTAACAATTAAAAAATTAAAAAGGTATTAAAGAACAACAGTATTATAATTGACAACATTAAATATTGCCTCAATGCATTTTCAATACTAAACACCATTGTCAAAGGCAATTACCAGTTTACATAGTAGTTCTTTCTAAAACTTTTTTGTGTAATTTAATTTGTGTAATTTTTTTTATTTGTGCTTTTATTCAGGAGGTATGTAGTCCGTGGAAAGAAAAAAAACTATTTTCCCTTAATATATATGGCTTTGTTTTTGCATATAATATATTTTCATATGTTTTCAGTTTTCTTAAACATTTTTTCATTAAAAAAATGATAAAATCAGGTTGTTTTTTTAAATTGTAATTGATCTGTTCAATGAAGCATATATGTTTCTTGCTGCACTCTGCTCGCATTTTCTCACATTGATTTGTCTTTGTCACCTGTTTAAATATTAGTAAATGCAATTTTTAAATTAAAATTTCACAAAATAATAGAAAGTTACATCAGCACATACTGTGTTGGTGCAACAATAGTTTGTAGATATTTGTAATAGCCTGTATTTTGTCTATATGCCATAGAAATTATATATGAAATTGCTGCTGGTTTAATATTTAATAAATTGATGAACATTAAATTAGTAGTAATTTATTCAAAAATGCAATCTATTTTGTTGTAAATATGTATGTTAAAAATACAAAAAATCCAACAATATAAATATGCATAGAAAATATCAAATTTGTTTTTTTGTATTTTATTTTTTAAATTTTAATTTTTATGTTTAAAGATAAATAAAAATATTTTATTTACTTATTGCTCGTTAATTTTTCATATTATTAAGCAACACATGTTTTTCAAGTTAAACTTAATTTTTTTCCCACTACAGATAAATTTACAGGTTGTGTTCTATTGTCGAGTATTGACCAATGTCAAGTGTACAATTGATATCTAATAATATATAGATGACTGCTGTTTCTTTTCTTTACACTTGGCACAAGTAATCTGTAATAAGTTCCATAGATTATGCATAGATATTACTAATAGTAATAATTCACATTGTATGAAAGGAATATGTATAAGAAATGAAATAATTTTTAATAATGTTACTATGCTAATATTTGTTATGGATATAATAATTCTCAAAAAAAAAAAACTTGTTTATCCACTTTCTAATCTCATCAAACACTTTCAGTTTAATTTCTGTGATGTATTAAAATGGTTTTTGTAATGATTATACTTTCAGAGCATTATCATATTGAAAATGTTTTTATAAAACCCACTTTTTTTTTAAATAATAAATAATATATATAAAAATATTTTATAATAAATGCTTTTTTTACTGTGTTCTAGAAAACCAAAAAATTATAACTGTCTTCAATTACAATTAGGTTTTTATATTTAGCTTGAAATAAAAGGGTGGAATGTCCAGAAATTAATTAATTGAATCCCTTGTAAAAAGTAATTATCAAATTAATTAATTTCTGGACTCCCTAGGCTTATATTTCAAATTAAATTATAAGAAAATCAAATGTGGTTGAAGTAAACAATTATTTTTTTGGCTTTTTAATGCCCACTAAATAAAAACATTTATTAACAAATATTTTCTAAAATTATTTTTATTTAAAATGAAAAGTAAAAACTTTGTCGCAATATATTTTAAAGGAAATAATCCTGATATTATTTTGTTTATGAAAGAGGCTTTTTTTTTTTTTTTTTTTTTAAAAATTTACAATCAAGAGAAAATAAAATTTCATCCATTTTACAAGAAGTAACTTTTACAATCAATTGGAAGTAAGATTTGCTTCATTTCTATTTTAATTGATCATAAATACTTTTTAGTGTAACATTTTTATACTGCTCTCTTGTGCACATCACTAAAATCTTACTGAATTGATATCAACACATTCAAAATTTGGTCTACTAACATCTATATAATAAACATACCAAGGGATAAATCTGAAATAATTTATTGTCATATTGCATTGCCATCGATTTCTAACATGTATTCAAAATTTGAAGGAAATCCATTTAATAGAAGTCTATTAAATCTTATTACAAAATTTATCATAAATAAACAGAGTTTTAAAATTACATAACTGTGCTTAAAAATATATACTATTATAGTATTTGAAGCATCTTATTTTTAAAAGCATTTAAAATAATGAATAATCTGTAATTAACAATTAATGATTAATAAAGTCAATCTTTTTTTATCTTTTGTGTTAAATTATTATTTATATTTGCACAGTAATTATAAAAACAACAATCTACTTTTCTGATAATTGTTGAATGTATATTATCCATCTTTACTCTTTTTTTTTAAAATGGTAGGATGAAAATGTAAAATTTATTTACTGCTAAAATTAAATAAAATGTTTTTGCTTATATATATATAGTAACCTCTGTCCTCTTCACTTATTCACTTTATTAGATTTATAAATGCCCAGGCGCCAATTCTATACAAGATAGAATAAAATTTATAATTGTAAATTGCTTTTAAACTTATTTAAAAGATTCTTATATTGTAATTATTCCATGGCTTAGCTTAGTTGAGGTTATAGGATATGGTCTTCATATAGGATGCAAATAAGAGTAATAAAACATTTATGGATAACAATTCTGTAACACTAATTTAATCATATGCCACACATTTATTCAATTATAAAACTATTGCAAAATTATCAATTATCACATTTAGTATAGGATAGATAATGATGAGGGTCGGGTACCTTTTATATCCACATCACCATCTATTCTAAGCAAAGTAAAATATATTATTGGCATTGTAATACTGAGATTTATCAACTCCAGACAAATTAAATAAAACTTGACTTATACTGGCAAATTTAGATATTCTAGGGCTATGTTATGTTAAGCATATGTGTATGTGTGTGGAAATGGAGAATCGAACATATATACTCAAGTAATTCATATGGGCTATTAATTCAATAAAACATTTATTAAAAATAAAAGACAAAATAAATAATAAATAAAAAAATATTATTTTATGCACCTTTCTAACCAATTACAATTTCTTCTACAGTAAAACCAAAATTGGTTAATATTTAATATATGAAGCATATATTTTCAAATATGTGCATTTTTATAACATTGTAAATATAATGTATTTCTAAAACATATTTTTATTAGCTTATTTATAAAGTACATAGTGCAACAAATTAATCATTTTTTATACGTATTATAAAAATTTATAAAACACTTATCTGTTATAATCAGTGTATATCATCTAACATTAACTATACAAAAATGAAGAAAGGCAGGGGAAAACAATAACCAAACACTTACACTTATATACATGAGAGTTAAATAATATCTCCAAACTCAAACTAAATAATATAATCATCCCTCAACCATTTCTACCTCCAAATACATTCAATACACTTCCTACATTAACAAACTTATAACAGACAAGGTATTAATTCTTTATTTATTTTAAATAAACTTCATTAACAAAATTGAAGCATAATAAATACAATTTTTTTAAAATAATTTATAGCATCATGTACACACTCGAATATATAATTACCTATAATATGATTTCTAGATTGTATAAAATAATAGATTATCATATTATAATAATAAGAAGTTACATTGTTCTTTTTTTTTTAAAAGAAAACAAAACAAAAAAAAATTGATTGTATATCTATTATAAGCAATAACGAAAAATACTTATCAATATCCAATCATTACATGTTAATTTTTTAAAAATTTGAAAGTTGAAAGAAACATACATATCAATTTCAAAGACAATAGTAAATTATAACATTAAAAAAATGTCTATCCGATTGTTAAAGCATAATTTGTTAAGAATGACAATAGTTTTTTTTATCCTAGAATTCTGTGATAGGCGTTATAATAACATTTGTATGCATTGGAATTATTTTATTATATATGCGCGAATAGCAAAGTTATACAGTATAAAATTATCCTCTTGATATAAGATTAAATAGATAAACTCTTTCATTTTAAATTTTATTTTGCAGAATATTGATAGAAAATTCTTAAAATTGAAAATACACATCAAGCGTTTAATTATAGCGTTTAATAAGAAAATTTTATCTAGCTTTATTTTAAACCAATTTGTCATTCTGATATTATTTATTTTTGGTAATACTTTAAAATAAATCATAACTACTTAGCTTACATAACATCCAGGTATTTTAAAGGTAGTGAATATGGATCATCGTTTGACAGAAATTTGGAGCTGGCTTCCCTTTTGGTTTATCTTTTCATTTTTATATTATTCCAGTAGTATAATAGAAAATCCTCCATAGACATATCATCAGAATCCTCGCGATGTTTTTTTTTATTTGTTCTAATACTCTTAGAGAGTTATTGATTCTTTTAAGCTTTATTTTTTTTTATAGCTTCTTCCTTGGAATTTTTTTTATACTTTCTTTCAAGTTTTAAACTTTCTGTCTCTCTCCACTCATGCCCTCTGTTTTTTTTTATTACAATCAACTTTGGAAGTGTGCAAGAATTTTTACTTATAAAATTTTAACAATACAATATTTGAATGGAATAAAACATAATAATAAAAAAAATATTAAATATTAATTATTAATTTAGAAATGCTATTCACTAATATACAAATAATCTTTATCATTTTTAAATATAAGATTATGAACAATACATGATTAGTAAATAATAAATAAAATATAGAAAAGAAAATTCTAATTAATAATATATCTATGTATCTGCTAATTATGACATGTAAATTTTCCTACTACATATAAATATCCCTGATGTTGTTCATCCTCCTCTTCTACTACCAATCATATATAATCCAAAACTCTACCAATCAGTACACCCAATTAAAGTTTTAATTTTTTAAAATCCTAATTTTAACTAGCAAATTAGATCTCAATTCATTTTTCTCAGATAATTATCTTTAGCCATCGTTAACACAAATGTGAACTTCCCACATTTATTTCTGGTGCCAACCTGGAAGGTCACAATATATATATATTTTATTTCATTAACCTGAATTATTATTTAATTCTGAATGGTACGATATAATTTAAATATTTTGCATGTGTTATAGTCCTCCCTTCTCCCAGAAGTGGACTATTCCAGATGCCGCCTTATCTGATCGGATTAAGCATTGTTTGCCTCAGGCCAATAGGCTGATGTATAGATAAAAGCATAGCCAATGATTATTACAGGCCAATTGAGCAACGATGCTTGCTGAACCCGAAGGTTTTCAATAAGGTCAGGGATCTGGGTATAAATAGTCAGCCTTTTGTGAGAATCGGGGAAGAACGTGTCTAACCTAAACAGACGCTTTGCGTTCTCCCAGGGAAGCTCTGCTAACATAAACAGCAGCAAGTAATCCCATTAATAGCACTACGCTATTTAGATCTACGCAGCTAGGCAAGTCCCACAGAGACCGGACGCTGCTAAGATCACCCTCGGCTCGAGGCAAGCTAACTACATAGCTGGAAGAGTCGTAGACCTTACCCGTGAGGCAAGCCATAAGGTGTGGCTGGAAGCGGCAGGCAAAACCCAGAGTTCATGTTAAACTCCAAGATTCAACTTATAAATATGCATTTGTATACTGTATATTGTTTGTATATATTTGTACATAATAAATATATTAAATTATAATACTTGTGTCAGTATTATTTTATATTATTTACTGGTAGTTGGGTCTGTAATCCAGACCAAACACAACAGCATGGTATCTGTATTTATTAAATACTGTAAATGTTATACAAATAAATTTTATATTTCATCATTTATTATATCACATAATGGAAAATATTTGAAGTTTTCTTATGCCTAACATTAATTATTATAATTTACATATATATAAAATCCAAGGCTGGTGCTAAGTTATTCAGTTTCTGAGTGCAAAATAATTGTGAACATTTTTTTATTAAAAAAAAGAAAGGTACATTGCATCAAGATATGTATATATAACGTGAATAGAATATTAGAATAAATAAATATAAAATTTTATTCACAAATTTTTATAAAATTATAAATAACTTTTTTTATATCTAATGTTGCATCTTAGTAAAATACTCATTTATAAATATGTTTGTATGATTGCCAAAAATAAAGAAAAAAAGGAACATAAAAATATTTTAAAATTAGCTATTTAGAAGAATTGAATATTTGGAATTCTGTAAAATGGTATTAAAAATAATGATAACATAAAAAAGTATAATTGCAAATTGGTAAGAAAAATTATAAAAAGAACAAAAATCTCAAAGGAAAACATAAGAAGAAAAAATAGCATTATTACTAAATGAGGGATATCATCATGAAATGTGTGAAAGGGTAGGACAAAGTGCTACATGGCAATAAATAAGATTTAAAAAATCTCCTACTAATAGAAAATGTTTTGAAATATCAAGTATTTTAAATGAAGAGATGAGAAATACAATTAAATCTATGAAGATTGGAAAATGTTCAAGAAATGATTAATTTAATCTTGATATTTTAGAAACAGGTGAAGAAACAGAGAAGTTTTTATCAAAGTAGGATATAAAATATGTAAATGATTGGATGCATGCAATAATGGTAATTAAAAAATGTGAAAAGGAAGATATTAGAAATTACAGATCTATCAGTATCTTAGTTCTATACATGATCTTTATTATGATCATTGCTCAACTCATCTACAAAGCACTTTGGGTCCAAACCAAGCAAAAGAACAGAGTTAAAAATGGTTATAGCACATAGATCAAATTCAATCTTTAAAACAAATTTTAAACAGGAAAAATAAATATGAATTGCCATTTTGCATTTGAATTGTAGATTCTCAGAAGACATTTTACTCTAAAATATTTACATAGTGATTAAACATTAGAACATAAAATAATAGACATTAGATATTTTTAAATCTTAAAATATGTTGATCAAATACAACAGCAGTAATTAAGAACATTGATTTAGTTATATAACAAGATGATTTCACATCTACAAAATATTTTACAACAGTTTTATGGGAAATACATATATTGGAGAATCTTTGTTTTTTATCTTGATATAAAGTGAGCATTGCTTATATGTGTGTGTGTGTGTGTGGTAGATGATGATCTGGACCAACTGATGATGCTGGTATTGCTCAAAATGCATATATTGGAGATCATTTGTCTTTTCACATGTGTATGGTCATGTAGTATATTGGTTTTATGAGATAGATTGGATAGCTGATGGGCGCTTGAAAGTTCTAGTTTCAAATCTTCTATATTTATATATATATAATTATATATTTAGAGTTTTTTTTAGTTATTGAAAATTTATATTTTTCATTTCTTGCATGAACTTCACTTTATTATACTGTTTGTTATCTTTTGCAGTACCAGGTTAATGGATGCTTTGTTTACTGACTTAATCAATTATTGGGGCTTTCATTTCTGAAGTTTTCTGTTCTTCCTATTTTATGAGGAAAGATAAACCCAAAGGTTGGAACACCTGTCCATTATTGCTTTTTTACAGGATGATCTAAATGAATATTGAATTGTGGAATAAAAGTAGATTTACCTTTAGATTAATCAATTTTAGGACTAAAATGAGCAGTAGCAATAAACATTGAATTGCAAATGAAAATATTTTTTTTTGGTTTTACACGCATATATATTAACATATAAACAACACTAGAAACAACAAAAAGCAATAATAATTTATAATAAGAATATGAAAATGAACTTTTGAATGTAATAAATTTTACAGATAATCTCTTGGATACTAGTAAATTATTTTGGAATCAGAAAATTTAGATAGTCTAAAATTTTATATATTTTGAATTTTTCCACAAAATTTTGCTTAAAAACAGATAATCTCTTGGATACTATTAAATTATTTTTGGAATTAGAAAATTTAGATAGTCTTAAATTTTATATATTTTTTAATTTTTTCACAAAATTTTGTTTAAAAATACTCTTTTACAGAAACATTAGCCATAGAAAAATGATTAAAGTATTAGTAAAATGTGTTTTCTATTAGTCAGAGATTTGTTAGCTATTTTATTGTAGAATTTATCCTGTTCAGCTTTCAGAACTGCAAAGATTTCTGTGACTGTTTATTATATTAAAATAGGGATGGGGATCCTCATTTTAGCCAAGGACCATTTAGATATTTATAATATCATTCATGGGCAAAACAAAATTATCCACTTGAAAATTAGCCTGCTACATTTGATCAAAAATGTAATAAATTTAACCCTAATCGTTAGGAGTGAGCAACCTTTTCACTTGGCAGGCCAATTTCAACATTCCTTTTTTGAACAAAGGCCATAATTTTTGTAAATTTCAAATAAAGTAACATTATTATTATTAATGATTGTGCCACATTTAATAACAATTTTTCCAATCTGCCTTGTAACTATTCTTCATGACATATTTATATTCTCAAATTTCTTTTTAAGTTTTGGACAGATTAATTTTACAGCAGTTAGGATGCTGATTTTTATAAACTCCCTTTCAGAAAATGGTTTTGGATTTTCTGTTGTTGTTTTTTTTTCAATGTGTAATTTGCTTTTTTTCTTTTTTTTTTTCCTGACTTGTTTGTACTTTGTATGAAACATGTAAGCCACTTGATGAAGTTTCTTTTAAAGTTTTTTATTTTAATATTTCTTTATTTCCCCACAATTTTGTTGTAATCAGAATGTTTGATAAATAGCGCATCTTAATATTGTATTCTTAATTAAGTGAAATACTTCCTAGACATATCATTTACATCGATTTATTATTCCTTTCTATAAAAAATAAGATTTGGTCCATTTCTTTTCAAATGTGCAATTTTCTGTGTCAATGTTTCTTATCTTAATTGGTGGAGCCATCCAAATGAAAAAAAAATTGAATACAAAATAATTATATAATGAAGTAAAATTCGAATTTTATTTTTCTGGTATACACTCCTCTGTGAAAATCAATACAAAATCAAACACAATGCTCTCAGTATCATAGATTAAATCTGTAGTCAGATAGATTACACAACCTAGATAATTTGCTGGAATATTGCATCTTTGATAGAATGAACTAGAACTATTTATTATAGAAGTTGGAGAAAAGATGTAGTTGACAAAATAAATATTTTATTTAACTTATCTCTTAATTTAATATTTTCATTGTGCATGTTTAAATAGAAGTTTTATATAAGCTTATTATATATATATTTTTAAAAATGTTTGAGAGCTTTTGAGAGCCGGAATTGTCTATGGGAACAGGTTACCCACCCTTGTATTAAAAAGCTGTCTTTTTTTGTTGTGATAATTTTCAAATACAAATTGTATTGTTTACTATATATATTGTAATGGTTCGGTTTTTCCACCAGAAGCGGGGGAGACACATCTAACTACAAAAGTAATTAACCAATGATCATATCCACCTCCAATGGGCTAGCTCTTAGTTTACTCATTAAATCTAAATACAATTTAGGCTAGTTCAGCCATACCTCACCCCTCTTTTGGATTTCATTATACCTCACTATTTGAACTCAGGGAGAATGTTGTTTTGGCTCTCTTCAGGGGTGAATTTACTTTATGTAACAACTAAGTTTTCATTGACCTAAGATATATCTAACTCTATTGTGGTTGTTATGTGTCATAATAATCTATATGGGTATGCATATATATATATATATCAATTAAATTAATGAGTGGGTATATGAACGAGTTTGATAAACTAGAGACCAATTTAATTTAAAACACCTTAACAATTTTTATTTATAACAGAGAAAAGTCTAAATTCTATTAACATAGCAAAAATATGATTGTATGTGCCCCAGATGCATCTCTATCATATCAATGACTTTAAGATTATCTGTTATTCCATTCCATACCTATAGTAGATATGCATTAATGGACACTCCCTATATCAACCTAAAGGGGAAAAAAATAGAATAAAAGAAAAAATGTTATTTTATTTTCATGATGATTATCGCAAAGCTAATCACAATATGTCCAATAGCTCCATGATTCAATTTTTGCTGGAGAAATCTTCTTTGGGATCCCCATGTACAAATTCTCTAAAGTGAATAGAAAAAGAATTTCATATAAGAACGTTAATCATTCACACCAAATAACTAAATGTAACAATTATTAGTTAAAACACAAACAAGTAAATCTGTTCTATCTGATTGAGTGCAAATTGATATGGAAGTGCATCAAAAATGCTTACCTCATTCCATACTACTTGATGATGACCGAATGTCAAATAATTAGGGAGGGAAAACCTAAATTTTATTTACAAAAAAAAATTTCTAGCTCAATAAACCTCCCCCCTCCATTACACATTACTTCTTATGAAATGGATTCTCCCGATTGCAAACATGCTGAAACTTCCAAATGTTAGAATAATAAAAGTAGAATTTTAAAAACATATAAAGTAAAGGAAAAAATATATAACATGATAATTCTGATTTTGTTCCAATCTTTCTAATTAGAGTCTATAATTTAAACATTAGTGTCTTTTGCAGATACAGTCCATTCTGATAACTCCTCCATCATTCTCCAGACTCTGGTAATGCTTGGACAAGATTGTTTCCATTTCAGATGTCATCATCGCTTTCAGGCTCTAATCAGACATTTCTGATTAGGCTTTAGGCCTTTTTCTAGGCATTATTTATACAAGTGAGTTACAACATCATGCTTCATGATTGTTAAGACAGCACCCCAGTCCTATGGCACATTTATCTAGCCAATACACATTGTTTGGTAATTTAAGAAAAAAGATTTAAATTTTCTTCAGCTTATTATTGGCTTTGAGTAAATTTATGTGAAGGAAAATTTTTATTTCATACTTTATCAGTATGTGCTGGCAATATATAATGTTTCTTTTTTTTTCTTGTTTGATTGTGCAGTCTTCTGTCTTCAATTATCACTATAAAATTAATTTAATTCTTTTATTACACTGCTAAAGTTCATTGATTTTTGCCTTGTTAAATGTAGACAATTTTCTTTAATTTTCAGTTTTTTAAAATCTTATACAGAATAGATAATATCTTCGAAAGCATCATCCATTTTATCCTTTGTTTTAATGTTTGATATTAAGCTATTTGCTGCTTATGGTAGTTATAACACTTGATAAAATGTGAAAGAGAACAAATGACTTGGGTTTGATTTTATACTGGGGTTTAATATCCATTGTCCAGCAAACTTTCAATTTCCTTTTATATCACTATAGGTGCCTATTATTATGTGAATTAATGGTTGTTGTTGATGTTACTTAAAACATTATGTAATAAAATTCCATTCTCATTTTCCAGCACTTGGTTGCTTAGTTATTGATTCGACCTCAGGTCATTACCACATCAACTAAATTACTGACGATATCATGACGTCTACATATTAACAAACAAAACATTATTGGTATATATATATATATAAGATGTTTCTAAGATTAAGCTTTTCTTTTCCATTAAAAAGGAGCATTTACTTCATTTCAACATTATTTTGGTCTGGTACTTATTAAAACAAACTTCAAATGTGTGTGTATTTATATGTATGTTTGTATATTTAAAAAAATATGTATTTAATCTATTATTTCAGCTTATATCTTTTTTTATGGGTTTAGTCTACTACTGTGGACATATAAGTGTGGATTTGACATGGATTTTAAGCTACCCCTACAATATATATATATTGTGCCAGTCACTCTATGAGTGACAACACACAAGGTGACTGTAGGTGAAGCTATAACTCAGTTATAGATATATTTAGTTATTAATTTACATAGCTATGATATAAACAGTATAAAATGGATGAAGTTGTCTGTGTATATATTTCTTACCCACACACACTCAAGAATATTAACTTCCAAATTGTAAATTTATGCATAATATTATATATGCATACAATATTATTGTTTCATTTTATTTTTGTTATTTTAATAAATGTAAACTTTCTACATTTATAATTTTATATCATTTTTTATTTTTATTGTAAAACATTGTTTACGTGTTTGAACATGTTATAAAGGAAATAAAAATGTATAAAATAATTAAAAAGTAATTAAAAATGTTCCAATGCATCTTTACTTTATTTTTAAATCATAAGATTTTATATGTTAATGCATTAAGAAAACTCAGGTGGCCATCATTTTACCAAATATAAAACTACACTGATATATTAATGGCGTTCCTGCTTTGTACTCTTAGCTTTACAAACAAAAGAGTTCTAAGAATTTGGAATACAGATATAGAAAAACCTTGTTTATTTGTTCTATAATTATGTTTAATTTTAATCCAGTAGTAAAAGAAATTTTCTTTGTATTTAACTTTGAAACTGATGTTTATTAGTATAGTGGTCTGAGTTGCCCAGATAAAATTAAAGTAAAAATAATATATGAAACTAGTTAAAGAAAACATTCTTTAAAGAAAAGTATGTGAATTATTTTTGGATCAATTAGCCACCGAGATAAAAGCTGGGGGCAATAATTCAAAGGGCAGTAATCAAATTGACTATGTAATGGAGGTGCAGGAGAAGTGGTAGTTGTATTAAAGAGTTCTTCCAGTCATATTATTCCAAGTTCTCTCAGATGTATTTTTCCCAGTCTTCCAAGGTATAACCAGAAAGATCTCAGAGCAATCTAAGCTCTTTAGTATATATTGTGTGATTGTTGCAGGCTGACTATCTGATATTTTAGTCACTGCAAATATTTTATGACTCCAGATTAATGCAGAGGTTACTTGCACAGAATACCATTGCTATGGAGTACTGACCTAATAATTGAATGGTGATAGCTACAGTCAGTATTGAGGAGTTTGAGGTTGCTGAAATCTTGCAGTGCTAAAAAGCTCCTGTCGCTTCCAGTTATATGTTGCACTCGTCTCATATTCGGGCCGCAATCTAAAAAACATGAGCTGTTAAGAAAGCATAGAACCAAGTCTCTGTTGAATTCTTTTCTAATAAAGTAAATAGCAGTGTTCATCTGATTGCAACAGCATTAACAAACTCAAGATGGAAGATCATTTCTACATCAACTAGTAAGATTATTATGGGGTAGAAGCCTGCTTCAGTGCACCCTTCCAGTTCCATCCAAGCTGTTGAAATGTAGCCACCCAGGTCCAGCAGATATTAATGATGAAGATCATCAGACCAATGCAGCAAAAAGAAAGAAGTCCTTGACTCCCTACTAAACAGATGTGTATAGCACTTTCAGAGACCCCAAGTCCAGATGAAGTCTCAAGAGACTGGAGGTAAATTTGTTTAATCTTTTAATATTTTGTTAAACCCTACTTATATGTTTATGTTATATATATCCATAACATGATTAAAATATAATTATGCCAGAGATCTAAATTATATTTTGGGAGTGCTTGTATGTTAAGTCATTTATCCACTAAGTGCAGCATTCTTTAAGTTAGTCATTCTTCCACATTTATTTTAAAATGTACGTAAACTATAAGATGAGTATGTGTGTCTTACATCATATCGTATTTATATTCAAATCAGTCAAATGCATATAAATTAAGCCAAGACAAAGTGCATAAAATGATGGTTTTACTTTGTTTCTTTGTGTGTGTAAGTGTATGTTAATACACAATTTTAAAACACTATTAAGCTGTGGAATGAATGCAGAAATGAGCATACATGTATGATTGAATATTTAATGATCTCATATTACTTTCTATATTGCCTAATATATATGTATGGGTATAGAATGGGACTTAAGAAATGTTAATTGATGTATGTAATAAATGTTTAATAACTTATTTTATTGTTGAGTGTTATATTTATTTTCTTTCATTTCCTAAAAATAGAGTAAATATATTTTCTAGAGTGGCTTTGAAATTTCTTTTATATAACCTGAGATAAGAGGACTGAGCATAGCATATGGGATATGACTATCGGACCTTAGAAAGTTAGTATATGTTATGTAATGGGTTGGGGGTTGTATATCCTTCCAGTCCAGGGATTTTCTCTGTCTGGGAATGGTGCATAAAGACATGAATTATTCATGGTCTTTCAAAGGTATAGAGCGATTAACCTTTTGATGTCCGTTGGCATGGTAACAAAATAACTATTGTTCAATATCTTTCAAAGGTATAGAGCGATTAACCTTTTGATGTCCGTTGGCATGGTAACAAAATAACTATTGTTCAATATATTGCTTGATTTATAATGTATTAATATAAATTAAAATTATAAAATGCATATTTCTTTTAAAATTATTATTGAGATCTCACGCTGAGGTGATACAATCATGCCAAAAGATAGAATGGCATAGAGGTGCGCCTGGTACAATATATATATATATTAATATAAAAGTTCTACATTTAAAATTCAAATAGCAGTGTATGTATTGGAATATATTGGTCATACATTTTCTACAGGACTCTTGTCTGTTTTATGTAATACAATGAATAAAATTTATCATTATTTTTGTTAAATAGACTTTAATCCATTTATTTTTAAATGTGGAGTTTTCTGTGTCAGTGTTTTTTATCTTACTTGGCATAGCCATTCTAAAAAAAAAATTAAATGCAAAATAATTATAATAAAACGAAATAAAATTAGAATTTTATTTTTGCTAGTATATTGTAACGGTATATAAATATGACGTTACATTAATTTAAAATAAAATCTTAAAGTTAATAACGTAAGTTAAAATAAAAACAGGTATTAATTAATTCCTGTAATCTGTAAATGGAAATGATTGTTTATTAATTATCCAAAAGCTGTGTAATTAAAAAGTCAGATGAAAAACAGATAAAAGAATAAAGAGAAATTAGCTTGACCAATGGAAGCACCAAGCCTCAGCCCGGACCCGAATGAAAAGGATGGATTAGTGACATTTTGTTGGTTGAATCTGTGTGGATACTATAAAAAGAGAAATAGTTTTCCTGAGAGTTGCCAGCTTGTTTTTTTAGGGTCGTGATAGGACGCACATATCACACTCTCTCTCTATTTTAAAAATGAACTGACTGTGATATCAAAATGAACCAGCTAAATGCTACCTCCGGAACATCTGACCAGGTTTTCAAATAAAGACTCCGGGAAAATTTACATCAAGAGCAGTGATTCTTCTACTGTAAGCTATTGACATGAACTCTAAAATTTAAAAATAATTAAGAACTTTCGTTCAAGCTTATGAACTTCTATCTGACTTTTAAGTTTAAAATCAATTGATAATGTTTAATTTTAGATGTTTTGCTTTTGATAAAAATCATTTCCATTTATTATTTTATTTGTATTAATATTTATTGTTTAAATTTTAAAATGAGGAAATTTAAGTTGGGTATAGACGTTGCATGGATTTGTTAGCGGTTAATTATGTTGCTGTTTCATAGTCGATTGGAATATATAAGTCATCAATGTCACTGTGGCATCTTACAATGAATGCTAGTGGGTTTTTTGTATTCCCTATGCAATTGATGTTAGCAATGATTTTGTATTTTGATCATTTGTGTTTATTTTGGAACGTTTTAAATGTGGAATCTATGCAGCCGATCTATACTCGACATTATAAAACAAATTGTATAAAATTCATCTGTGTGAATGTAATTAAATGGTAAATTTAAGTCTGGCGTGAATGGCTGTATAGATTTGTAAAGTTATATATATAGTTTAAGGGAGGTTAATCTTAGGTTATTCGTTTCGTAGTTGAATTAGCTCAATGGATTGGATATATTTGTGTAATTAGTAGACGTAGTATGAGATCCGCTATGGGCAGGATTGCATATTTATGCCACACACCTTCTGTTTGCCTATGGATGGGTTTGTAAGTCGGCAAAGGACCGCAGTCCATTCCTATGGAGTTTTTTGTTTATTGTTCTACTCGCCAACAGATATAGCATTCCTGTTGGTGGAGAGACAATGTCTTCTCTAACTCTACTTACTGTTCAGATGTACATTCCTGTCAGTATAGTATTTTGTGTTGTCATATTTTCATGCTACATTGAATACATAAATGTATCCGATGGATTGCGCCGGTTTGACTGCGAACTTTTGGCCTAAGGTTAAATAAGGGAAAGAATATTTTCTTGTCAAATGCAGATCTATGTAGTCTATTCATTATTGCAATCTATTTAAATGTAAAATTAAAGATTAATATAAAAATTTAAAATGTTAAACTTATTCCTCAAATTAGAATGATTTTATATGTGCGTAAATAAATATTTTTCTGTGTTAATTACTAGCAGTGGCTTTTATTTTTTATATTTAAGATATAAAGTTATATTTTATAATCTCTGCTGTTCCACTGAGCTAGTGACTTGGGCTAATGATCTGAATATTTAAATAAAGTGGAATCTTAACAGCGCGTATCTGCCTACTTTATAAATTTTTCTAGGCTCAAATGCCTAGATGGCGCCCGTGTAGTTCAGATTGCAGTTAGATTCGATCTCCACTTTCATTTCGATCGTTACAATATGTTCCTCTTGAAAATACTTCCAAAACAAACAAAATGTCTCATTGTTATACAGAATTTACAATTTCAATACTGTCAAGGAATGGATAGTTTTATACGTTAGTGAATCAATGTATGAAATTTTTGAAAACTTTTGTATAGAAGTATTTATAGTAATTTCTAAAATGACAGTTACTGACCTCATGTCAGATCTACATAACAACACAAATAGGCTGGCTTGAGTTCAAAACTATGAGGTATTTTGAATTTCAGATTATTAACTTTATAATAAAAAATAAAACCGGGGGCATTAGTTTAACTTTTGAATCCCAAGACCTCATTGATAAAGACAAAAATCAAAACCCTCTTAGGATCAAATTGTACAACTCTATGATGAACAGTCAATCCTGAAATCACAGAAACATCAATGTCTCCCAGAACACAAACCCCATTTATCAACCCTAACTCATACAAATCTAAAGATAATTCAAAAACCGATTCATTGCTACAAAACCAACACGACATATTGAATCAGGATCATACTACATCCAACCATCCCAAAGGCTCCAAAAACACCTCCAGCCATGTGGACACATCTAAGATACATCATCCTGCTAGCCACAAAAACAATAAAGCTCAACATATTCCTATTAAAATTACACCTTCTATCAACTCATCAGACACTGAAACTGAGATGGAACTTACTAGCTATACAACTTCCATTAAAAGAAAATCTACTTGCTTGAATAAACCCAGCTCAGAGGATGAGAATTAATTAACTCAGTCATCCACTCATTACCATAACATTAAGTCCAAAGGAACCGCTATGTCCCAAACTTCTGAAAAAAAATGGAAAATTGCTAATACTATTCCTCCTCTCTCTCAAACCAACCCAAAAAGATGAGTTTTATATGAAATCCTTCTTTCTGAGCCTTTAATATTTCATTACCAAAATAGCTCTCAACTCCAAAATCCTCTGGTGGTAGACTCTAGCAAATCCCCAGCTTATGCCTAAGGTCTCTTGCCAGATAGCTGGAGTTAATGTCAAAGGCATTAATTCACTTACACAAGTACATGTCATCAGACATTGGTTTAATTCCTTTGCCCCCCACATTATGTTTATGGGCAAAACCAAATATCACCAAAAATTCAGTAGCCTTATTTTAACTGAGCTTAACAAGCTTGGCTATACATATCTAACAGTCAACCTAACAGCTACTGCAGGTGTAGGTATCTTAATAAATAACGAACACCCCTAATAAGTTTATGATCACCTACCAAGATAAGAACCAAATCTGTGCCAACGTAACCTATGGCAGCAGCATAATCAATGCATTTTATGTATACACCCCCAATAGCTATTTAATATTCCTTTGGATCATAAACACTATAAATATGATAACTGCTAACAACAACTCCCCAGCACTTCTCTTTGGGGACTTCAATGTCTCCTATGATCACTTTACAAACAAGAACCTTCACTTGCTCAACAGACTATTTATTAATGGCAGGGGCTTCTTCCCTCACAACACCTATTCTTACTACACCAAGAAGTATACATTAATAGATCTGATGTTCTACACCTCTAAACTCCATCATGGTCTGGAATCTACTCTTCAACCTGTTGCCTTCTCAGACCATCATGCTATTATCACCACACAACTAATCATCCTTTCTCAACCGGTCAATCAGAATGTTAACTAAAGCTTCCATGACCAAAGCCATTCTATCTGAAGCTTATATCCTCTTCCAAAATCAACCTACTAAAAAGGCCCCCAGAAGAAGCCTGATTCGCCTTCATCAGGATAATCCAATCCTTGATTGCTCACTATACTAAAAACAACAAAGGGCCATCTACACTTATCAATGAGCTTGACCAAATCATTAGAAAAATAAAGACATGCTCAACTGAACCAGATCATATCAAACACCTTCTATCACTAAAACTTCAGTATAAGGAAAAACAGATAGCTATTGTGGAGTATATTTCTATTAAAAGATCGCAAAACTTTTTTACTAACCAGCACTGCTGGACTTGAGGATGGGCATTGGGAACTAAGAAAAAACTTTAACACCCCAACCTCCCTCATTGTCATAGAAACTGTATCACAGGTCATCACATGACTGAACACATTGATCTTCACTTCAAAAACCACCTTCAAAATAACTTTCCAAAGACCATCAGTGAATGGCTGGATCACCATATTCTATAAGCCATGGAATGACAGCAGATGATCTTAAAAACTGTCTATCAGCACTTTCTGACAGTGTTCATCCCGGGATGCATGCTATCCCAAGGTTTCTAATTTTCCACCTTGGTAACTTTGCTAGCCCAATCATGATGAACATGTCAATCATCTGTCCACTAAAAGAAGAGAAATAAATAACCTCTACCCGATTGCCTTAGTGCCATTCATCAAGAAGAACAAAGATCCAACCAGCATCCATAACATAAGGCCTATATTCATGACACCAATTTTAATCAAAGTTATCGAAGGCATAATTAAAGAGAAAATACAGCAGAAAATTTTAGACAATATTGTTCAGTCACAATATGCAAGAAAAGGATCTTCAGCCCTGACAGTAATGGTTGAAGTCAAGATTCTCCTTGATCACATTAGATCTAATCGCTTATCAAAACGCATTGTAGTCCAGCTAGGGCATGACAGAGGCTTTTGACTTGATCAATATTCATACACTTCTTTCTCTTCTAAAAGACCTCAAGAATCCCTCTCAAATTATCCAGATTCTGGAGAATCTTCTCTACAATAGGCTAATTCACATCTTAGATGGATTCTACACAGATAGGTTCTCCCCAACCTGTCTATTCCTCAAGGATCTCCTCTAAGTGCTATCCTTTTTATATGCTATCTCAACCCCCTGTTGAGAGATATAGATAACTCATTCACCGGAGTATTCATTCCTTGCATCAAAAAATCCTTCAAGTTATTTGCATATATGGATGGTGTTCTCGTAATACTACCATCTCAAAAACATCTCCCAGCACTCTACAAAATTTTGGATAAATTTTCCCTCCAAACAAATTTTCCCTCAATTCACAACTCAAATTTAACTCCAACAAATCATCATCTTGGAAAATCCTATCAGGAAAGCAAGTCTTATCTAGATTTTTAGCTGAGCTCCAGGACTTTCTTGGCTTTCCTATCTCCATGTGTCAAACAGCCATGTCAAAAAACTACAGAACTCCTTAATCAATTCCACATATCAGATTATACAGACCCTTTCCAGGGTGTATCTCTCCATTCAGGGAAAAGTAGCACTACTGAACATGAAAGTCATGTCTAAGATAGCATACTTCCTCCCCATCATGACAGCAACAAAAGCCTTTATCAAAAAAATCAATAGTCTATGTGCTAGACTCTTTTGGAAAAACAGCACGTCTATAAGCATGACAAGGATGCAATACCATTGCAAATCTAACGGGATGTCTTTTTACTCCATCCTCTCCATTATCTTCCAAAAATCTCACACGTTGCTTCATAATCTTTTACAAAAACATGATTCCTTTAATATATCAGAGACCGTCCAACCGAGAGACAGACCTCCTCCTCAAAAATGCTAGTTAGACCAGGTTCTCCAGCTTCTCAATCAATATACATCTACTTTACAAAAATCCATATAATACAAAAATCACCATCTGGGAAGCTCACCATAGAATCAACCCTGAAATCATCTCAATTATGCCAATTTTTGGCATCACTAATCATAGAATTATTTCTATTTTCAAGTTCTTAGCTTTAGAGCCTAAATTTTTAAACTACCTAGTAAAAGTAAATCTGGGAGCCATGCATACAATTGGTTCCTCTACCACAAGAGATTTCTTAACAACATTGACCCTACCTGCCCAATCTGCAAGAGGCATGATGATATGTTTGACCACATAGTTCGCTCATGTAAGCAGTTTCCAATTATAAGGATGTCAGTATTTCTCACCCACTCTATCTGGAATGTAAGATGCAAATTAGTCTTCACAATTCTACCACCGAACCCAGACAGTCTATTCATATCTCTTTTAAAGAAAATTAAGCATAAAGACATGACCCTTTCCTCCAAGTTTCTATTTGAAGAAACCTGGAATCTGTTCCAAATTCCAAAGCCCAATACATTTCCAGATAACTGATGACAACATTCTATAAACCACGGGATTAATTCCATACCCAGGATTAATATATCTACAAATCATCCACTATCAACCCTGTAGTAACATTATATACTCCTGTTTAGTCAATGTCCTTTAAGAAGTTAATGTATAAAAAAACCAATATTCTCCCTAAATAAAATTCTTTTAAAAGTAAACAAATTTACAATAGATAGTGCTAGAATATGAACCACTAAACATCACATGATCACTACTTCCTATGCTTGCTCATGTTCTTATTCACTGAAATAACTGAATCAAGTGATGTTTGTATTGAAATATAAATATATTATGCACATTTTGCTTTAATATATTTAAATGAGCAAACAGTTTAAACTTCATGGCTAATTGTTTTAAAGTGCAAAATATAAAATGTGCTAACATGCACAAGCACACAAAGATGAAGACAAATAAAAAAATGTATATATATATTTTATTTTAATATATATTTAATTAAATGGTTAAGCGCTTACTAAAATTCTTCCACAACCATGGTCTAACAAATAGACCTTTTCAAGTATTATAACTTTAAGCAGTATTTCATTTTTATTGAAAGAAGTATTCTAGAAAGTTATTAATGTATATTTTTTGTAGTGGATTTTATTTTTATCTTTCTAAAGTAAATTATTATTTTTCTTTTCAGTTAACAATACCCATTAAAGGTTCAAGAGATACTGGAACTTTACACCTTCGTGCCAGTCGAATACGAGAAGGAGAACAGTTAATTTTTTTTCGTCTTATTTTTATTTTTTTGAATGTTTATATATTTTGCCATTATACTACTTAATGTTATAGTGATCAGTGCTTTTGCTTATCATGACTCTTACTAGGGGTTTATATCAGAGTTAGAATGATACTTGGACATTTTTTTAATACAATTTAGCTTATGATTTGCTTCCAGATAATTGAACCATAACTAATCTATCTATCTTCTAAATATTTGCTCAGTAGATAGATATCTAAGTAGAGGATAAAATGAGGAATGAAAACAAACCTTTACCAGCCATTTTTTTCTGGAGAGATTTTGAAGATGTCATTAAAGACTGATTTACCTTATTAATATTTGTGTATAATGGATAAAAAATTATCTCTTCTTCTGAGAGTATTATTTCAACACTGTTAACGGAAGCAGGTACTAAAGAGGTGACATCATAATGATGCTATATTTGCATTGACTATTCAATGTATTGTAGTTACTGAACCAAAAAGATGGATTGGATATAAATTATTCTATGAATTGATTATCATTATCTTTTTCAACCATTATTAATTTATGAAAGAAAGCAGTCTGTCTGAGTTTAATCTAGTTTTTCTTATCCATAACCATTCTTCTCCACATCATACCATCAAACTTCCTTATTTCATCCAAATATTCCATGTTATCTTTTTGTTGATCTTTTACAGTTTAAGACTTCAACTGTTCATTTATTATGATTTCTTGTAGCAATATGTCTATTCCAGTTCCATATCGGTCTCGTAATTCTTTCAATGGCGCCAGTGATACCTGCTTGTTATCTCACCTTTCCCAATGTACATCTCTCTTTACTTCATTGAATGGTCTGAACTGTTCATATTATGCTTCTGTTAAGTGTTATAGTTTCAGATTCATTAATAAGAATTTGTAAAACACATCAATAAAAAAAGCTTTCTTTTTAAAGACATAGGTATATTTTCTTTGTTTTTCTGCCAAAAAATCTTTAAGTTTGATTCTGTAATTTATTTGATCCATTATCTTTCCATATGTAGTTGATAACTTCTAATTCATATTTATTAATTTTTATTTTTTTTTCTGACAAAATCAATTGAACATTAATCTTTTTATTATTTATCTTTAATCCTACTTTTTTTTTTTTACTAAATAATTCTTGTAACATTTCAGGCAGCTCTGAAATATTATTTGTGAAAAAAAAAAAACAACTTTATCATATGCAAAATATAAATGAAATTTAATTCACATAAACTTGTTGTAAAAAGTGTTAGAGATATGGAATAATATAAAAATAAATATTGTGGATCTATTTACTTTTAAAACATACTAGATATATATTTTTATATTTATTTTACAAAGTAAATTTCTAATCTAAAATATTTGGGAAACTAACATTAAACATTTAAGTTCAATGTGGAATATCAAATATTTAATAACAAATAAAGAGTGATGTACGTTATTGAAAGGAATGGTGAAAACTAAGAGAGAATCACAGCACTATTATGAACTTACAAATATTGAGACACCTTATTTTAGGGCCTTTTCAAAATAAACTTTTTTTTTTTTAGAAAAGTGTATTTTGAAAAGGCCCTAATATAGGGCAAAAAGAGTTCTATAATAAAGAAAATATTTATTTTTATATAGTTGTTTTATTTCAATTGTGTTGGAATCATTATTAATTATTTGAAAACAATATTATGGACAAATTTATGTTTGACTATTGTTAAAGAAATATTAATTGGTTAATCTGTTTTTGATAATAATGATTATATTATTTTAGTCCTTTGTAATTTAATGATAGAGTGGCAAAGTTTAGAGCTATAAATTCATAAATTGATCCTAGTGAAGAAAATATAAATAATTTTTTGATTTGGTTATTGGAATTATTAATGCATAGCCTATCATTTGAGTGATTTTTATATAACTCCCAATTAACTGGCTATAATTTTTACTTATTTATTATTAAAAACCCTTTTAATAAAAATATAGCATATCAAAAATTTCTTCTTTATTGTTTTTTAATGGTCACCATATAGTTTATGATTATTTACAATATTAAGATTAATATTAAAAACAAAAAAAAATTATGTTGTATTATTTTAAATGCTTATAGTATTATAAATAATCAAATGGATTATTTTTATTACTCAAAAGTTTATAAGAAATTCAAATGTGAGAAGTGATGAATTAGAGCCATGGTCTGATCCAGAGTCCACCACTTTATCTCTGTCGTGACCTGTACATGATGATGATAATTGAATGGCTTATTCTGGAGTTCCTAAGAAGTTTGATTTCTGGAAGTGATAGAACTGGGCCTTGATCTGTAGATCTTGAGCTCCAGAGTCTGCCATTGTATCACTATACTAAATCATGCAAGGCAAACAATAAACTTGAAACTTTGGCCATGGAATTAAATCTGGGTTAACATCTTAAAGGCAGCTATGCTCACCACTGTACCACCAATGCAAGAGAATATATTTAATAATGAAATATATTTATTTTATTGGAAAAATTATAGGTTCATCTACAAATTTTATAATAGCATTATGTTTTTTAAAAAGAAAACTAAGTAAGCCCTATGAATAAAGTAATGAATTTAAAATAAAAAGCTGATGCTTTCACAAGCATTATTCACATTATACAGTATATATTTTCTTTGGAATCATTCTACTTATTTTCAAAGATCAACCAGCTTCTAAAGTGGCTGAATAAATACTTTGTATATACGTATATTGTAATAATAAGTATAGAGAGATGAAAGTGATGAAGTTTGAATATTAAATCCATTTACTTCTGTTTCTAATCACAACTCAATCCTTTTTTCTTTTCAAAAATATACAGTACATATAGCCATATAATTCTATAATTAAAACCACTTCTTTTCTTTTCAAAAACTTTATTTGATGTATATATATATATCCACTTATTTCCAACGTTTCAACTATCTTTACTCTATAGTCATTTTCAAGGATCTAGAAAAAACATTACATTATAAACAAACTTCACATAATAAAAACAAAAAACAAAAAAAAATAATCAAAAACAATATAAAACATATAAACCCCATAAAATTTAAAAATAAATAAAATACATTAAAATCAATTAAATTAAAAACACAAAACATACACCACACTTACTTGATTCCCTTCTCAAAAAACTTTCCCTTTTTACATTTTCTTTTATCCAAAAAACCAATTGCTACAATAAAAAACTTATTTCCTTTTTCCCAATTGTTACAATAAAAAACTTATTTTCTTTTTCTTTCTTATATACTTCAAAAATGAATTTATTTCCAAAAAAATTATTTTTGGAAATAAATTCATTTTTTAAGTATATAAGAAAGAAAAAGGAAATAAGTTTTTTATTGTAACAATTGGTTTTTTGGATAAAAGAAAATGTAAAAAGGGAAAGTTTTTTGAGAAGGGAATCAAGTAAGTGTGGTGTATGTTTTGTGTTTTTAATTTAATTGATTTTAATATATTTTATTTATTTTTAAATTTTATGGGCTTTATATATTTTATATTGATTTTGATTTTTTTTTTTTTTTTTGTTTTTTGGTTTTATTATGTGAAGTTTGTTTATAATGTAATGTTTTTTCTAGATTCTTGAAAATGACTATAGAATAAAGATAGTTGAAACGTTGGAAATAAGTGGATATATATATATATCAAATAAAGTTTTTGAAAAGAAAAGAAGTGGTTTTAATTATAGAATTATATGGATTTGAATATTAAACTATACCAAGGCATAAGTCACTGTTGCCACATTGAATGTATTAGGAGAATTTACTAATGACAAAATATAATATACATGATTTAAGGAATGTCTTCATTATTTTTACATTTGGCTGACTAAATTCACTACAATGATTATGATGATTCGATGTGTAGAGAAAGAAAGTTCATCTATTTTATTCTAAACAGTTTAAAAAATATTTACCTTTTCAGTATTTATTTTAAATTTGCATTTGTCTATCCCTATAATTTAACAGTAAGTGATGCATTTTACTTTTGCACCAATATCATAAATCTAGTGCTCTTACACACTTAATGTATAATACTATCAATAATTGCCATATGCATTTGAGAATAAAAAGAGGCTGAAATTCACCTAATGGTGCTATTTACTTAATAGCATGTATCCAATTTTAATCTGTCATTATTTTGAGGTGCTACTATTCATACCGTACACAATATCATCATCTCATTTTATGATTTTTTTTTTAACAAGTCCTACAAAATTAGATGTTTGTTTTGTTACATTTTCTATTATTGCTTTGTTGGAAAATATTTTTTGCCCATATTCAAACTTGTTACTTTCTAATTGCTATTAAGACAAAAGATATACTAAATTACATTTTGCCTTCTCAGCCAGTTTCTGTATTGTCTAATTTCCTGTATTATTAATATTTTCTTTAAATGTTTTAACATATAAGTAATTACGATCTAGTGTACATATATTTATCTCTATTCTTTTATTAGATTACAAATATTATTCTGCATTTTTACATTTCTTATTATTGTTATGACTATTATTAATTTTGTAAGAAAATAATGTTCTACTACATTTTAATTATTTTAGTATACATTTTTAATATGTATTTTTTTTATTGAATTACAAATGAATAAGGAGAAAAATAAATGATAGATTGAGTTACAATACTTTATTTAATTCTTAAAAAGCTTTTTTTTTTTGTCTATATTAATATGTAAAATCTTTTTTTTTTTTTCACCAGCTGGAATGTAGATTGTTTGGAATTGGATCTGATGAATGAAAAGAAAAAAATACAAGTCTACAAAAGAAATGTGCCATTTACCACTGCTACCAGTTAACAGTTTCAAAATATACATTCTGTTATGTCTATTTAATGTGTCTATTGTAGTGCCCATAACATTTTCTTATCATTTCATAAATATTTTTTTTAAGTAAATTCTGTAAAATTACTAACAGCAATTTTTATATTAGTTGATTCTATAACTTTTACTTTTCCATTATCTATAAATTAGTTTGAAATTCCACTATATTTAAATTAATAAATTGGCTGAAACATTTCGAATGTTGGCCAAAGAAAAGTATTATATGTATATTTTATTAAATGTAGCTCAGCATGGTTTTGGCTTGGAAAACCAGATTCAAAGCACGCTTGGGATAGATATTATGCTGTAGTATTTATTGATGAAGTACTGTAACAGTCAGATTTGTAAACTCATGCAACAAAATTCAGAGCCCAAGCAAAATATACCAAAGCTGACCATAGTGAGGTGATGGAGACCTCTAATCCGACCAAACTCCAACTCATCTGCCAGTACTCCAAATTTAACACCTTATGAGTGACAATCCTGGGGCTACACTCAGTTCTCATTTAACCGCGTGCCGACATAGAACAGGGAGAAACACGAGACTTAAGGTCATTACTAACCTAACTAACTAAGTGATATATATAACACTTGACACTCTATTAATCTTAAATACTAGACATACACATATAGCATATAAACTCATTAAGAAATTGGAGTAATGAACTGTGACATTTAATAATATACTGTGGATTGGATAAAATACTATGGATTGGATAAGATACTGTGGTTTGGTTTGATCTAGAGTCTGAGCAAGAAAGATATACAACAGTTTATATTTAAAAAAGATTTATTAAAACAATAACAAATGAACTAACACAAAATATCATAATGGCAGGGATTGTATAATCTTCACAAGGTATTCAACACAGGCAAGCATGTTACAATAGTTGGGACTGTTATCAAGTACATCTGTTCCCTTTTAAACATATTACAATACATGTGTGTGTGAGTTATAGAAGTCATGCCTAATTATTTAATATGCTCATTTTGTGAACTTGACTTGCTTAAGTTAGAAGTTGATACTTTAGTAGAGATGATGATGAGTACAGCCAGTTTTAAAGACTGTTATATATACTAATTAACTGAGCAACTAAATAAACTCAGAATCATGCAGATTCAAACTGATAATCCAGATTCAAACTCCAGTCTAAAGCTGAATGATTAATTAATATGGGAAAAAGAACTGGTTACCATTAGGTCCACATATATGCGCTATGGCGCTATATCAAATATTAAAGAGATAAACTTGCAGTGCGAGTGTGTGATTCTTCCAGAGTTTCAGCATCAAATGCTCGGTTTGCTCTGAGACCGACGGTTTGCTGCTATTGATATATGAACATAAAGTTCAGGAAGTCGGATTGGCTTTATGGAAAAATCTGGGTCCTCATGCCCCCAGTTCTAATGAAGATAGCCATAACCCGAACTAAATAAAGGGGCGGTTTGTTACCGTGAACCCTTGTCAGAGGCAGCAAAACGTAACACATATAAGTGTACTATATAAAAACACACCCGCAATGCACGCAATATATATATATAAAGCAATAAGTATGCATATAATTAATTGCGCCTAAAACAGATAGCTTTTATCTGTCAAGCTAATTCAAAACAGTTCTTAAAATTAGCATTATAAGTATGCTAATAAAATGGGCTTAAACTACATAAAAATAATCTAGTTAAGATCCTGAATCTGCATATAAATATTCTTAATTAAGGAGGAAAAGTATATTCGATGGGACTTAATACAAACATTAGCAAATATACTTTATCATCTCTAGACAATATATATATATATCCTCTTCCAACTAATAAATATCAAAGGTTATAATATAAGATCGGTTAAGCAAATCTTAAAAAAAATACGATTTTACAATATATATATAACTATGATAACAACGAGTGGTTAGCGCATTCGTTTATTACCAATATTATAATTTCGAAACAATGATTTAATAAAATAAACAAGGCTTTTAAAATGTCTAAGCGAAGATTACAATTATCTCCTTTATAAATTACTTACTTGGTTTCATTGTTTCGAAATCTGAGCATATTATCACATTAACATAACAAAATGCATTTAAACAAAATATTAAAATTACTGAAATTAGGCAAGACCGTTAGCTTGTAAGAATTGAAGAGAATAAATTTCGGACATTTAATGAGTATAAAAAAAATATGAAATCTTTTAATTCATAAAAGACTTCAGCAGTTTATAAAATTAAAGTAAGTGAGTTTTTTTTTTCTTACATTATAGATAAAGTTACACAGACTGATAGTTTCATTTTATAAGAGGGTAAAATTGAAAGAGTTTTTTTATAATTTAGATAGAACGTTCTTTTTAAAGTGTTTTAAGAATTTATAGATTAAAGTTCATACCGCAGCTCCTTTTAAAAATGATTACCATCTCTCTCTGCCTCCTTGAGTGGACTTGAAGCGTATATCAATGATAGTGGTTGGAATAGGGCGTCTGACAGCATCATAATCTTCAGTGGCCTTTCAGATAGGTTAAATTTCTTCATATTCTCCATGCAGGTTGCTGGAAAGTCTATTCAAAGGAATGTTTAGAGGAAATGAGAGTCCATCTGGCTTCCGAGCCAGTAAATATATTATTCTACTCGATCATTTTTGGATTCTGGTCTCCACAACAATTTTCAGAAAAAAAAAGCTAAAGAGAGTCAATTTCAAAAAAAAAAATCTGTAATATTTATATTCCCTAGATCAAAAGCCAGCGACCATCTATTTTAAAACTACAATTCAGACTTCTAAGTTTTAGCCTTAGGTCTCTTTTGATTCTTATCTTTTTTTTTTATCTTCTTGCCCAAACTTTTACTGGTTTGATCTGGGAAAAGAAATTCATTACAATCGTAATGAATGAATCTAAAACAATGTCAATAACCTAAGGACTATCTGATCCCACCTGCAATTTATTCTAAATAAAAATCTGCCATATCTATATTCCCTAGATCAAAAGCCAGTGACTATCTGTTTTAAAACACAATTCAAACTTCTAAGTTTTACAGCAATCGTCTTTTTTGATTCTAATCTCTCTTTTTTTTTTATCTTGTTGCCAATTTTTTACTGGTTTGATCTGGGAAAGAAATTCACTACAATCGTAATGAATGAATCTAAAACAATGTCAATAACCTAAGGACTATCTGATCCCACCTGCAATTTATTCTAAATAAAAATCTGTGATATCTATATTCCCTAGATCAAAAGCCAGTGACTATCTGTTTTAAAACACAATTCAAACTTCTAAGTTTTACAGCAATCGTCTTTTTTGATTCTAATCTCTCTTTTTTTTTTATCTTGTTGCCAATTTTTTACTGGTTTGATCTGGGAAAGAAATTCACTACAATTGTAATGAATGAGCTCTAAAACAATGTCAATAACTTAAGGACTATCTGATCCCACCTGCAAATTATTCTAAATAAAAATCTTATTACCAATCTGTGAATTTCGCATGTGATTTATAATTTACTTAAACCAAACTTGTTAAAGAATATTTAGCCACATTTTCTAAACAAAATAACCCCTATACAATATATTATTTATATAAATGCTGCAATATATCCATACAAAATTTAATATCATTATCATTTACAGGTGCTTGTATGTGTGACAATAAACATATAATTGTTTGAATGCATATAAAACTGACTATATATATAATTGTATAAATGAATATATCGCTGTGTGGATATATACAACTGTGTAAACATATATATATACAGCTGTGTAAAGGCATATAACACTGAGTGGATACATATACACTTGTACTAAAGAGTGTTCAAAACCGGCATAGATATCTATGGAGACATAAAGGTGAAACAGATAGAAGGACAGTAATATCTGTTTCAGTACTAATTATTTAAATTAGCTATTTAAATATTCCACTTGCTTGAGAGTTGTATACTGTTTTGTTTTTTATAATGATGTGGTTATTGTTAATAATAAACACTTTTCTTTTTCTGTTATCTCTGTGCAAACAATATTAACATTTGTTGAGCTGAAGGCATGGCCAAATGTTTGTTCATGCTCCCAAAAAACTGATTTATGTTTGGAGTTATTATTTACTCGCTTGTATAAATATTTATTTTGAGGAACTCTTGTAGCAATATTTGCTGTCAATTTTCCATAATATACACCTTGCAAACAGCATTTCTGTAGTGCCTAGTATGAATCTGATTTTCCAAGTCGAAAGCGAGCTTAGCTATGTTTAATAAAATTAAATACATATTGTAAAATTTTTTTTGAACCAACATTCTGTTTCGGCCAATTTATTACAAACAAGAATGAAAGGGATAACAATGAATTTTTCATATGAGATATGGATTTTATTTTATTTACCATAACATTTTTTCACTTTGGGGCCCTCCTTTTTTTTTGCCTCTTTACATTATTAAAAAAAGTTTGAATTATATAATCACAAAGAATAAAATTATTTTCACTCTTCTCTATTCAAACTAAGGCAGAAAAGATGGCTGCTAGATTTCAGCTTTGAATCTTAGTCTTCACTGGTGAAGACAAAACCCAGAAATCAGTTGTTCTGGATATGGGGTTTTTTATAGCACTATGTTTAATTAATTATTTATGCTTACAGTAGATGGTTCTAGAGTAGGATAAAAATAACTGCCTTGTAAATATACAACTAAGCATATTAGAGATTGGTGTTGTTGTTGGGAAGAAATAAAATTACTTAAAATTTTTAAATATACTCTGTATTGTAATAAATATATTTCTAATAAATTAATAAAATGGGTAGAATTTCTATTACTATGTTGTTTGGTCATTTAATTAATAATATAAAATGTAAAATATATACAGAATTTATATAAAGTTTTAATACATATTTACAGCTCATTCTGACATAGATTTTATACAAATGTAGATATGCAATATTTTTTATTATATTTACTTTTTTTTGGCTTAACTTTTATTATTTGCATGCTATGGATTTCTTCTCTTTCTATTTATCCACTTTTTAATATACGCACACATTTTTAATACAAAAAAGAATAGAATTGTCAAACTTATTCTTAAAATCTAAAAAAAGAAAAGAAAATAGGCAACATTTACCTGAAGGGTACTGGTGGAGATAGTGTACTGCCACTGCTAGACATCATTTCTGCTTAAACATGCAGAAATATCCACAGTAGGGGCTCAAAAGCAGCAATGCTTGTTCCAGACATGAGGTGGTACTGTTCACCATGCGTAAGCACAGGAACATTCCATCAGCTAGCTGGCACCAAAGCTGCCCACTTGGCGGTGCTGGTTGCCATGCGTAAGCCCATTTAACTTACGTCGTCTGTTACCAGAAACTACCAAGATTCTAGCCCACTATGCGGCGCAAAAACTGCACACTCTAACTACAATATTATTGCAAGGTCAAGGTCTATGCACATATTACTTAAAAGATAGATAGCATATAATATAAAGGTGTCAATAATGTACAAGCCACATGTATTTAAATCTGCATTGGTTATTAATATTGTTACATGCAATTTCATCGTGTCATAAATCCATGTATTGTACATTTCTTTTTAAAAATCGATTTTTTTTTTAATTTTTTTTTTAAAAATGATTTTTTTTAAAAAATCAAAATATGACCACGACTATTTATATCTGCTTTGACAACTTAACATTCTAATTTCACCTGATAAATTGATGTATTATTAAATTAATTTCTTTTGTAGAATCAATCTTTTTTTAAAGATTCTTTTCTCTAAAAATAATTAAAAAAAAAAAAAGTAATCTTTACAGCACTATAATCATTAATCAAAATAAATAATAGTTTATTAGTTGATATTGTGAAATTGGTAAATATTCAAGTGTCTCTGTTAGGACATATATATTAAAGTTTGTCTATTTAGAAATTCATTTATAGATTCTTTAAACCGTCTAGCTATTCGCAAACATTCTATTAAAAAATCTGTAGAGATTATAACCAGTAAATAAATTCAAGTATAATTATTATTAATTCTTTTAAGTTTGCCACTGTTTTCTGTTTTATCACAATCCTGTAAGTTAATAATTGTTGAAATCTACTGAAAAATGCTATAATACATCTTAATGATAATTCTAGATATATCATTCAAGTATAATTTCAAGTCACTACGAATCCTTTATGAACTGTCATTTTAGTAATGGTTATTAGAATTTGTTATAATCATAATCTAAGATTGATTGTATAATATCAGAGGAAAAAAAGGATGAACTTTACTTATGTAGACTGCTGGAAGTGATGAATAGAGAAATATGCGATTAATTAATGAAGCTGAGAAATTGTCAACAATACAATCTATCATCATCATCAACCTTAATCAATCCACTGCTGGATGAAGGTCTCTCCAAGTTTAATCCATCTTCTCCAATCTTTAGCTTCTCTTCTCCACATCACCCCTGCACACCCTTTTATTTCATCCATCCATCTTACGTGTGGTCTCTTTCTGAGTCTTTTACAATCTCTTACAATCCAGTTTAAAATTTCAATTGTCTATCTATTATCATCTCTTCTAGTGATATGTCCAGCCCAACTCCACTTCAATGTTTTAATTGATTCGATGAGATCAGTAACACCTTTTTGTTCTCTTACCCATACATTGCGTTTTCATTCTCTTCTTGTTACTCCCAACATACATCTCTCCATACTTCTTTCAGTGGTCTGAAGTTTCTGTATTGCTTTTCTATTAAGTGTCCAAGTCTCAGATCCATAAGTAAGAACTGGTAAAACACATTTGTTAAAAACCTTCCATTTCAAACACATAGGCATATTTCCTTTTAGTATCAAGTTATTTCTACCAAAAGCACTCCAACCAAGTTTAATTCTATGATTAATTTCCTTCATTATGTTTCCATCTGTATTAATAATCTAACCAAGGTATTTGTAACTGTTAACTTCTTTTAATTCATCATAATCAATCTTTATTTTCACATTTTGAGCAAATTGATTAAACATTACTTTAGTCTTTTTAACATTTATCTTTAGTCCTACTTTCATCTGATAACTCCTGCAACATTTCCTGCAGCTCTGAAGCATTATTTGCAAAAACAACTACATCATCTGTGAAATCTAAATGACTTAAATAATCCCCATTTACTTTCACTCTTTTAGTTTCCCATTTTAATCCACAAAATACTTCTTGCAGCACTGCTGTAAAAAGTTTTGGAGATATGGAGTCACCTTGTCTTATACCTTTCTCAATGTTGAATTTCCCAGTATCATTATGTAATCTAATTATTGCTGTTGCATTTTTATAAATATTCTTTAAAATATGACAATATCCTAGATCTATACCATGATGATCCAATGCTTTTATCACTGAAGAAATGTTTATAGAATCAAATGCCTTTTCATAATCTACAAAACCACAACATAATGACAACTCATATTCATTTGTCCTTTCTATAACTTCTCTCAATACCTGGATATGATCTACTGTACGAAAACCACTTCTCTTGGTTGGTGGAAATCCAATGTACTCTGTAGATGAGTTGTAATTATCTTTGTAAAAATTTTATATAAAACTGATAAAAGGCTGATAGGTCTGTAATTTCTAATATCTTTTTTATCACCTTTTTTAAATATTAATATTATTACTGCATTCTTCCAATCATCCGGTACATCTTTATCATTTAGACATTTGGTATATAATTTTGCTAAAAATTTTTCTATTTCTTCACCTGCTTCTTTTAATATATCAATTATAATTCCATCATTACCTGGAGCCTTTCCTTTCTTCATACATTTAATTGCATGTCTCACTTCTTCATTTAAAATTCTGGGCAATTCAGAAGATGTAATAGTTATAGGAGGTACTTGTTCTTTATTACTATATAATTCTTGATAAAAATCTTCTACCAATTTCATGATGTCATCTCTCTTTTTAGTAATAATTCCATCTTTTTTTCTTATTGCAGATATAAATTTCCTACCAATACCAAAATAGTTGTTTGACTTTCTTGAGACTTTTATTCTCTTCTACAGCTTTCCTTGCTAGTTCACAGTTATACTTTCTTATATCATTTTCAACTCTTTTCTGCACCATTTTACAAAATTCGAGATATTCAATTCTTTTTAATGCATCATTTTTGTATATCTTCATATTCCTTCTTTTCTTCATAAATTCTCTAGTCTCAGTAGAAATTTTATTAGTCAATTGCTGCTTTTTTCTACCAGCTATCTTTGTTGCAGTTTTTAAAAGTGTATCAGTTATTTTCATATTAATTTCATTCAAATCTGAATCATGTTCAAAATCTACTAATACTTGAAACCGATTTGTAAGTTCTAATTTAAATTCATTAGAATATGTCTGAAGATTAGGAATATCAACTGTAAATATTGTTTTTCTTAATAATTTTTGTCTCTCTAGTTTTACATTAACATGTATCTTACACCTTACTAATCAATGATCACTTCCTGTGTTAAATTTATTAAGAACATTACAATCTTGAAATATGTATTTCCTGTTAGTCAAAATATAATCCAATTCTGCTGTACCTTCATTTGGATGCTTCCATGTCCATTTCCTTTTAACATTTTTCTCAAAAAAATAATTCATAATATAAAGTTTTTATTTTTCTGCAAACTCCACAAGTCTATGTCCTCTCTCATTTCTATTACCATAACCAAAATTACCTATAGCACTTTCATTTTTCATTTGTTTACCAATTCTAGCATTAAAGTCTCCCATAACAATTTTAAAATATTGTTTACTCTGATCAAAAGCCTTTTGTACATCCATATAAAAATCTTCTACTACTTCATCACTATGAGAACTTGTTGGGGCATAAACCTGAATTATCTGCATTTGGTATCTGCTATTAAGTTGTATAACTAATCTTGCCACTCTGTCTCATACACCATCAATCTCCACAATATTGTTCTTCCACTTTTTATTTATAATGAATCCTACTCCACTTGTATTTCCAATATTTGTGTCTTTATAATAGAGTATATGTCCACTTTTTAAATCAATTGTCTCTTCACCTTTTCTTCTAACTTCACAAAGTCCAATAATGTCCCATTTAATATAAGACAGTTCTTCTAATTCTTGCAATCTTCCTTCACTTGAAAGTGATCTGCAGTTGTAAGTACCTAAATAAAAAGTCATCATCAAATGGCAGCCTGGGTCTGCAATCAGGGGATTCTTAGCACCCTCCGCCTTCGGCCACCAACCACTGCCTTGGTTGGTGACTTTACACCCTCCTGGGAATAAGGGCCATGCTTTATTTTTGTCTGTCATAATTGTATATATGTATTGGAAAAATATTTATTATTTACACAAACATTCATTCTGCCTTATCAGGCACTGAGAAGAAAGACCATGGTGTTTCTTGATCTTAAACTCAGAGGTAAAAAGCCAATAAACTCACCACGCTGGCTAATGTGTGTTGGTGAGCAGCCCATCCATGTTCATATACTATATGAATAATCATATAGTAATAACAGCTGCAACAACAAGAACATATGGAGTGGACATTAGGAATTTGCTCTGCTCGGTTCCTTTAAGACCTCCAAGAGGAATCAAAGGGTCTCCTTTCAGTTAATAGCAAACTTCTTTCTGCAGCCAATACAATCTATAAACACTGTTAAGTACTGAGAAATGGAATAGAAATGATAGTTTGCATAAATGTTGCATGGAAAATGCAAAGTTGTAAACATTTAGGGTTTGACTATATTGTGAACTTAAAAAATAAATATAGTTTCAGGAAACTAGTATTAATATTGGAATACATGTATAATTATAACAAAGCCAATAATTCTTAAAGATAAATCAGACCAGAAACATTTTTCAAATTAAACAAGATAATGATGCCCATTCCCTGGTCTACCATTCATTTATTATTTTGAATTAGCCAGAATTTGAGAATGTTTTAGAATTGCACATTATTGAAAAGCAAATGGATTACAACAAAAAAAAATTAGTTTGTGAACTTTTAATTGTGAATTAATATTTTTAATATTCATTATGGTTACCACATGCAAGGATGAATCCATAAATAAAAAGTTAAGATCTAGGTTTTATTGTCACAATAGGTTAATTGTGTAATAGGGTTAGATGATTTAGTGAAGATCAACATCATCAACAACCATTATCAATCCACTGCAGGATGAAGGTCTCTCCAAATTCAATCCATCTTCTCCAATCTTTAGCTTCTCTTCTCCACATCACTCCTGCATACTTTATTATTTCATCCATCCATCTCACATGTGATCTCTTTCTGGGTCTTTTCTAATCTCTTGGAATCCAGTTTAAGATTTCAATTGTCCATCTATTATCATCTCTTCTAGCAATATGTCCAGCTCAGCTCCACTTCAGTCTTTTAATTTTTTCAATAAGGTCAGTAACCCCTGTTTGTTCTCTTACCCATATATTGCATTTTCGATCTCTTCTTGTTACTCCCAACATGCATCTTTCCATACTTGAGTGGTGTGAAGTCTCTGTATTGCTCTTCTTTTAAGTGTCCATGTCTCAGATCCATAAGTAAGAACTGGTAAAACACATTTATTAAAAACCTTCCTTTTTAAACACATAGGCATATTTCCTTTCAGCACCAAGTTATTTCTACCTAAAGCACTCTAACGAAGTTTAATTCTATGATTAATTTCATCCATTATGTTTTCATCTGTATTAATAATCTGATTAAGATAGTTCTAGCTGTTAACTTCATCTGACCCATCATAATCAATCTTTATTTTCATATTTTAAAAAAATCCATTAAACATTACTATCATTAGTTCTTTCATCTGCGAACTCCTGCAACATTTCCTGAAGCTCTAAAGCATTATTTTCAAAAACAACTACATCATCTGCAAAATCTAAATGACTTAAATAATCTCCATTTACTTTCACTCCTTTAGTTTCCCATTTAAATCCATAAAATACTTTTTGCAACACTGCTGTAAAAAGTTTTGGAGACATGAAGTCACCCTGTCTCAATGTTGACTTTACTAGTATCATTATGTAATCTAATTGTTGCTGAAATATTCTTTAAAATATGACAATATCCTGGATCTATACCCTGATGATCCAATCCTTTAATCACTGAAGAAATGTTTATAGAATCAAATGTCTTTTCATAACCTACAACTTCTCTCAATACCTGGGTATGATCTACTGTACTAAAACCATTTTTAAATCCAGATTGTTCGCTTGGTTGGTGAAAATACAATATTCTTTGTAGACGAATTGTAATTATCGTGGTAAAAATTTTGTTAAATCAAAGTTTGCTATAAATGAGTTGTAATTACTTTCATAAAGATTTTGTATAAAACTGGTAAAAGATTGAAAATCTGTATTTCCTAATACTTCCTTCTGTGCTAATATTTTCTTTATTACTTTTTCAAAATATCAGTATTATTACCAAATTTTCCCAATCATTTGATACATCCTTATCATTTAGACATTTAATATATAATTTTGCTAATATTTTTTTTATTTTTTCATCTCATTCTAAGATATCACTTATTATTCCATCATTTTAAGGAGCCTTTCATTTCTTTATATATATCATGGGCAATTCAGAAGATTTAGTAACTGTAATAGATACTTTGTTTTCTTGTTTTTATTACTACATAATTCTTTATAAATGTCTTTCACGCATTCCATCATGTCTGTCATCTTCCTTTTTAGTAATAGTTCAATTTTTTTTCTTTTTATTGTTGAAACATCTTTCTTTCAAATAAGATGTTTTCCACTTGTGAGATTTTTATTTTCTTTCATACAATTTCTTGCCAATTCAAAATTATCTTATAATGTAATTAATTCTTTTCTTTTTCTTTTTTTTTGCCATTTTACAAAACTGTAAATATTCAATTTCTTTAATGGATTATTTTTAACATTTTTCATATTTTTTATTTTTTAATACTTATTTTATCTCAGTAGAAAATTTATTGATCAATTGTTGCTTTTTTATACCAGCTATCTTTCTTGCAGTTCTTAATAGTGTACCAGTTATCTTCATATTAATTTTATTCATTTCTGAACAATGTTTAAAATCTGTTAATATTTTAAAACAATTTTACAAGTTCCAATTCACGTTCATTAAATTGTTTTATAAGATGAATATATTAACAATTTGTATTAATTATAAAAAAGAAAATTGTTTATTTTATTTTAAATGCTTTAAGATATATATATTTTTAATTTTCTTATTTAAATTTGAAAAATATAATTTGTAGAAACATGATTAAAAAAACATATATATTTTAACTGAAAGACAGGCTTATTTATACCTGTGTCTATATATATGTAATATTAGGGTATGAACACAGACTAACATGACCCACCACTCTCCACTCCATCTAATAACACTGACACACTTAAACACATATATGTTGAAAAGATAAATAATCACCAATATACGTATTTCATGCTAAACCAGCAATCATCAGTTGGTCCAGATTATCATCTCTACACATATATACTATAAGTGCTCAGATATATATTAAGATAGACAATCCTCATACTTTAATGGACAGGCTTCAATCTACTCCACACTCCAACTCTTCAACCGTCCATCCAATTGAAAATCTGATGATGGAATGCTCAAAGGCCACCCTGAGACCGAGATTCTTGTCACACTCATGTTGACCTAAGGTCAATCTGAACCCCACATGTACAGGACATAATCCATTAAATACATATGCAAGGATGGGCAGACATCTAATGTAATAACTGAAAGACAGACTTATTTATACCTGTGACTATATATATGTAAAATTAGGGTATGAGCACAGACTAACATGACCCACCACTCTCCACTCCATCTAATAACACTGACACACTTAAACACATATATGTTGAAAAGATAAATAATCACCAATATATGTATTTCATGCTAAACCAGCAATCATCAGTTGGTCCAGATTATCATCTCTACACATATATACTATAAGTGCTCAGATATATATTAAGATAGACAATCCTCATACTTTAATGGACAGGCTTCAATCTACTCCACACTCCATCATCAGATTTTCAATTGGATGAACGGTTGAAGAGTTGGAGTGTGGAGTAGATTGAAGCCTGTCCATTAAAGTATGAGGATTGTCTATCTTAATATATATCTGAGCACTTATAGTATATATGTGTAGAGATGATAATCTGGACCAACTGATGATTGCTGGTTTAGCATGAAATACATATATTGGTGATTATTTATTTTTTCAACATATATGTGTTTAAGTGTGTCAGTGTTATTAGATGGAGTGGAGAGTGGTGGGTCATGTTAGTCTATGTTCATACCCTAATATTATATATATATTTTAAAAAATATACTAACTTGTTTTCCAACAGTTATTGTTGACAGAAGCACATACTTAATAAGTTAAATGCATTTTGGTGCAAAGTATCCTCTTCAAAAAAAAAAAAAATTTAGAATAGCAGTATATTAAATAATTAAATGAACTGTTAAAAAAAAAATATATTTTTTTTTCATATAATTGAAATTGCTTTTAATTGAATATTGTTGAATTTTCAATTAGTTATTGAGATATTATTAATAAATCTACTATTTTTATTTTCCAATTCCTTTTATTCTGTTCACTGTCAATGATTGTTATATTATTTAAATCAAATTATGACAATATGTTTTTTTAAGATCTAAACACATAGATAATGCAAATGGAAAATAGAAGGGGCATAGTTTAATAACAACAGAAACTCAGTGATGAACTGATAATCTGACTTTTTAATTTAAGTGCATTTTGGAATTTGTACAGTTTAAATTTAAATTATGTTATTCACTAGTACTTACTGGTCTAATATACTGTTATATATTCCTGTCATTGCAACTGTTATTATTAAATAATTATTTATATAGTAAACAAACTGTAAAAGCTGCTCACAACACATATCAACCAATGTGGTGAGTTTCCTAGCTTTTACCTCTGAATTTAGTAATCTTTCTTTTCAGTTGCATGATAGTTCTAATTGAAATATTAGTTAAGTTTTTTTGAAGATCTTTGTGAGCAAGCTTTTTTATAGATATTTACAATCATGATAAACAAAACTAATTATGGCTCTTATTTACAGGAAATTGTAAAGTTTCCAGCCAAGGCAGCAGTCAGCACCCTAAAAAGGAACTGTATTAAGAATCCCCTGATTATGGACCTATGCCATCATTTAGTCATGACCTTTAATTACTTTGGATTATTTTAAAGCAATAAAAGATTGCACAGATTGGAAAAACAGATTAAAATTAAACCACATATTTTTGAAGTTTATGAAGTTAAATGAAAAAAGTCTATTGATTTAAAAAGTAGATACATATTTTATAACAAAGAAACAAATTTTGAAAGCATAAGTGAAATGAGATTCTTTTTAAATAAAAAGTGAAAGAATAACATTGTGGATTTTAGTGCTATTTCAGGTGGTTTGGTAATATTAATTTTTCAACTTAATGCAAAATAACAAGTACAGATAATTCAGTTTCATTCTTCAACAAATTTTCATTGTGATGAAAAAATAGAGAATTTTTATATGAATGTACAAAATTCTTTTAATTAGACTAAACAATATCTTAAAAACTTTAATGCTAGAATTGATATATGTCTCTAAGATGAAAGTGCTAAGGGTAAATTTGGTTATTTTGATAGATATGATAGAGGGTATAGAAATTGACATGGAAGCATCCATATGAAGGTGCAGCAGAATTTAATTATATTTTGACTAATGAAAAAAATATGTATTTCAAGACTGTAATATTTTTAATAGACTGAACATAGGCAGTGATTATTAGTTAGTAAGATGTCAGTTACATGTTAACATAAATCTAGAGAAAAAAATATTAAGCAATATAGTATTAGCAATTGTTAATATATTCATCTTATAAAACAATTTAATGAATGTGAATTGAAACTTGTAAAATTGTTTTAAAATATTAACAGATTTTAAGCATTGTTCAGAAATGAATAAAATTAATATGAAGATAACTGATACACTATTAAGAACTGCAAAAAAGATAGCTGATATAAAAAAGCAACAATTGATCAATAAATTTTCTACTGAGATAAAATAAAGTATTAAAAAATATGAAAAATTTTTAAAATAATCCATTAAAGAAATTGAGTATTTACAGTTTTGTAAAATGGCATAAAAAAGAATTACTTACATTATAAGATAATTTTGAATTGGCAAGAAAATCTATGAAAGAAAATAAAAATCTCAAAAGTGGAAAACATCTTGTTATTTGAAAGAAAGATGGTTCAACAATAAAAAGAAAGAAATAGAACTATTACTAAAAAGGAAGATGACCGACATGATGGAATGTGAGAAAGACATTTATGAAGAATTATGTAGTAATAAAAACAAGAAAACAAAGTATCTATTACAGTTACTAAATCTTCTGAATTGCCCATGATATATATGAAGAAATGAAAGGCTCCTTAAAATGATGGAATAATAGGTGATATCTTAAAATGAGATAAAAAAATATTAGCAAAACTATATATTAAATGTCTAAATGATAAAGGATGTATCAAATGATTGGGAAAATTTGGTAATAATACTGATATTTTGAAAAAGTAATAAAGAAAATATTAGCACAGAAGGAAGTATTAGGAAATACAGATTTTCAATCTTTTACCAGTTTTATACAAAATCTTTATCAAAGTAATTACAACTCATTTATAGCAAACTGATTTAACAAAATTTTTACCATGATAATTACAACTCGTCTACAGAAAATATTGTATTTTCACCAACCAAGCAAACAAGCTGGATTTAAAAATGGTTTTAGTACAGTATATCATATCCAGGTATTGAGAGAAGTTGTAGGTTATGAAAAGACATTTGATTCTATAAACATTTCTTCAATGATTAAAGGATTGGATCATCAGGGTATAGATTCAGGATATTGTCATATTTTAAAGAATATTTCAGCAACAATTAGATTACATAATGATACTAGTAAAGTCAACATTGAGACAGGGTGACTCCATATCTCCAATACTTTTTACAGCAGTGCTGGAAGAAATATTTTGTGGATTAAAATAGGAAACTAAAGGAGTGAAAGTAAATGGAGATTATTTAAGTCATTTAGATTTCGCAGATGATGTAGTTGTTTTTGCAAATAATGCTTCAGAGCTGCAGGAAATGTTGCAGGAGTTATCAGATGAAAGTAGGTCTAAAGATAAATGTTAAAATGACTAAATTAATGTTTAATCAATGTGCTCAAAATACGAAAATAAAGATTGATTATGATGAATTAGAAGAAGTTAACAGTTACAAATACCTTGGTCAGATTATTAATACAGATGGAAATATAATGGAGGAAATTAATCACAAAATTAAACTTGGTTGGAGTGCTTTTGGTAGAAATAACTTGATACTAAAAGGAAATATGCCTATGTGTTTGAAACGGAAGGTTTTTAACAAATGTGTTTTACCAGTTCTTACTTATGGATCTGAGACTTGGAGACTTAATAGAAAAGCAATACAGAGACTTCAGACCACTCAAAAAAGTATGGAAAGATATATGTTGGGAGTAGCAAGAAGAGATCGAAAACACAGTGTATGGGTAAGAACAAAAAGGTGTTATTGATCTCCTTGAAAAAATTAAAAGATTGAAGTGGAGTTGGGCTGGACATATTGCTAGAAGAGATGATAATAGATAGACAATTGAAATTTTAAACTGGATTCCAAGAGATTGTAAAAAAACCCAGAAAGAGACCACATGTGAGATGAATGGATGAAATAAGAAAATGTGCAGGGGTGATGTGGAGAAGAGAAGTTAAAGATCAGAGAAGATGGATTAAACTTGGATAGACCTTCATCCTGCAGTGGATTGATAATGGTTGATGATGATGATAGATTGTATTGTTGACAATTTCTAGCTTCATTAATTGATCGCATATTTCTCTCTTCATCACTTCCAGCACTCTACATAAGTAATGTTCATTCTTTTTTCCCTCTGATATTATACGATCAATTTTAGATTATGATTATAACAAATTCTAATAACCATTACTAAAATGACAGTTCATAAAGGATTCATAGTGACTTGAAATTATACTTCAATGATATCTCTAGAATTTTCATTACGATGTATTATAGCATTTCTCGGTAGATTTCAACAATTATTAACTTACGGGATCGTGATCAAACAGAAAACAGTGGCAAACTTAAAAGAATTAATAATAATTATACTTGAATTTATTTACTGGTTATAATCTCTACACATTTTTTAATAGAATGTTTGCGAGTAGCTAGACGGTTTAAAGAATCTATAAACAAATTTCTAAATAGACAAACTTTAATATATATGACCCAACAGAGACACTTGAATATTTACCAACTTCACAATATCAAATAATAAACTGTTATTTATTTGTATTAATGATTAGAGTGCTGTAAAGATTTTTTTTTTTTTTAAATTATTTTTAGAGAAAATAATCTTTAAAAAAAAGATCGATTCTAAAAAAAGAAATTAATTTAATAATACATCAATTTATCAGTGAAATTAGAATGTTAAGTTGTCGAAGCAGATTTAAATAGTCATGGTCATATTTTGATTTTTTAAAAAAAATCATTTTTAGAAAAAAAAATTAAAAAAAAGATCGATTTTTAAAAAGAATGAATGTACAATTCATGGATTTATGACACGATGAAATTGTAAGTAACAATATTAATAACCAATGCAGATTTAAATAGATGTGGTTTGTACATTATTGACACCTTTATATTATACACTCTATCTTTTAAGTAATATGTGCATAGACAGTAACCTTGCAATAATATTGCAGTTAGAGAGCGCAGTTTCTCCATGCATAACATGGAGAAACAGCGCCACTTAGTGGGCTAGATTCTTGGTAATTGCTGGTAGCAGACAATGTAATTAAATGGGCTTACACATGGCAACCAGTGCCACCAAGTGGTTAGCTTTGGTGCCAGATAGACAACATAAGTTAAATAAGTTTACGCATGGTGAACAGCGCCACTTAGTGGCTGGAATAAGCATTGCTGCTTTTGGGCCCCTACTGTGGATATTTCTGCATGTTTAAGCAAAAATGATGTCTCTAGCAGTGGCAGCACACTATCTCCACCAGTACCCTTCATTTATATGATAATTGTTTGAATGATAAACATTTTAAATATGCGTTTGCATACACATCACCCATAAGGATTTCATGATAGAACGATTAACACTTCTGCCTTCATCACTTTTGACCTAGGGTTCAAAATTATTTTTTTCAGATAGCTGAGAATTTTCAAGCAAGCTTAAAGATTTTCCTTTCAGATGACTAGCTTTATAGTCAATCCACCTAGTTCTTTAATTATTGGTTAATAAATGATATCTAGTCATTCTTAGCTAAAGGATAAGGCAGAGGAAGAAAAATGGCAAAATCCTCATTTTTCAGCAATTGACTAATTTGATGAATAATAGCTTATTTTTTATTGATTTTTTTTAAAGGGGGATGTTGGAGAGACAAAAGGCTGTTTTCATTTTACTTACATTATTTCTAAAATATTAAAGATTTTAAGACTTCTCATTCGATAATTTAATATACAAAATTAACAAAGTGTATGACACACTTGAATGAGAAGCTATAAAGATACACAAAAATTATTACACGCTAAGCGCTTTCAAGGCCTTTTGCCTCATATTCATAGCGGTACTGTGAGCTGCAGAATGAGGAAATAGAGCAAGGAAACAACAGTATGCAAAGTGTATGCAAATGAACTAGATAGTCCAACGTTTGGAGATGTCAAAGCAGGTATCTCGTCTATTGATGGAGTTATTATTGCCATTAATAAAATATGCTTCTCTGATTTTCCACTTGATGTCATTTTTCTCAATACAGCCTATTTTAGGGCTGGAAGGTTCAAACACATGTCCTGTCTTGGAATGCTCTAAAAATGTTGATGAATTATCATTGTTTTTCATAGCTCTATTATATGTATATCTGTGTTGTGCTGTCCTGATGATTATGCCTGCTTTGGTTTCTCCAAAATAAATAGCCCGTCAACCAGGTTGTGGTCATGGTATACTGTAAACGACATGGTGAGTCTGAGACAGTTCAATTTTGTCCAGAGTTCTTGATTAGACGATTAGTGCATGGGGGTGTATGAAAGGTAATTTTAAATTTATTGGACAAAACCTTGATTAATTGATAGGAGATTTTAGGTATGTGGGGAAGAGTAATATATAGAAGTTTAATATTCTTTTTATTGTCTGTGATTTTTTCTATAAAATTGTTTGATTTTATTGTTAATAGTGTTGAGTTTATAGCCTGTTTGTAGTAGGTCTTTGGTGTAAAGATGTATGTTATTCTTTCCATCTGCTTCAAACTTGCACAGCTGCATATTTCTATATAAAAATGCTTGCAGGCCTGCCAATTTGTGACAGCTTGGAGAGTTGGAGTGTGGGTGTATAAAGCCTCTGATTTCAAAGGGCTTTAGTATCATTGAATAATTTATACTTCACTCACCGCGTGTTAACCGAAGATCGAGGTAACCTAGACTTTGGAATGCGTCTTCTGCTGTGGAATTGATAGTTAGATTAGTGTTATGTGTTAACTTTTGTGTAATACTATTTATAGTGTGCTGGTTGGCTAAAATAAATATATCATCTACGTACTGCATGAATATAGTGTGAGGGCTGTCAGATTAATATTTGGACACGATTAGTCTTTCGTAGTGATTAAGGAAAATGCTGGTTACGATTCCACTGAGGGGGAGGCCCATAGGCCAACCACTTTTCATGTTGTACCAACCATGCTCAAATGTTGTATATATATGTTTATCCATCCATGTTAAAAATGTAACGATGAAATTAATGCGTTCAGGTGACATTGTGTTGGTAAGTTCTTGTTGGATGATTTGAATAGATTGTTTTCTGTCCACCGATCCGTATAATTCTTTGACGTCAAGGGTAATCATATAGAAGTTGTTCTCGATCGTGGCTTTTTTGATTTTTTCCACAACTTGAAAGGACGAATTAACAGAATAATTTCCAAAGCCCAAGCTGTCTATTAATAGTTGATTAACCATTTTCGCGGTTTGAAAATAATGGACTCCCCCAAAATCCATCATTAAATGCAGCTGTTCACCTGGATTATGGAGTTTAATGTTGGCAAATATTCTTGGAGCTTTAGTGGCGGAAGGACAAACTCGGTAGTATTCCGCAATTGAAATGCCTTTGTTTTTATGAGGATGGAGAATGGATGAAACAAATTTATCGCGGTTAAGCTTATTGTTTAATTGTGCAACAGGAGTGAGTTGTAGATTTGTAATTTGTTCATTTATTTTCCTTTTATAATCCTGAGAATTTAAAAGCACAAATCATTGTGATCAAGAAACTGTTTCGTAATTTTGATGTCGCTATTCCAGCTATTATCTTTTATATATAACTGTTTCTGTTTAATAGCACCCTTTCTCAATGGATTATCGATAAACTCAACATTACAGAAATAAACCACCGCAAACGTTTCGTTTTGAAAATCAAATTTTTAGCCTATAAACAAAATATAAATATTGACTTACAGCAAACTTCGTATGTTAATAGAACTGGCCTTACCCCACCTGATAGGATAGCAAGGGTTCTATCCCTTGGACCTAGATTTGTAGGAGGACAATGGAAACAACCCAAATTAGAGCTAATCGCTGATGTCGAAGTAAATTTAATTAATAACCCGCATAGAGATAGCATTATAACAAATATAGCTAAATCTATTAAACAGAAACAGTTATATATAAAAGATAATAGCTGGAATAGCGACATCAAAATTACGAAACAGTTTCTTGATCGCAATAATTTAATTTGCCTTAAAGAAGATAAGGGCAATAGATTTGTGCTTTTAAATTCTCAGGATTATAAAAGGAAAATAAATGAACAAATTACAAATCTACAACTCACTCCTGTTGCACAATTCAACAATAGGCTTAACCGCGATAAATTTAGTTTCATCCATTCTCCATCCTCATAAAAACAAAGGCATTTCAATTGCGGAATACTACCGAGTTTATCCTTCCTCCACTAAAGCTCCAAGAATATTTGCCAACATTAAACTCCATAAGCCTGGTGAACCGCTGCGTTTAATGATGGATTTTGGGGGAGTCCATTATTTTCAAACCGCGAAAATGGTTAATCAACTATTAATAGACAGCTTGGGCTTTGGAAATTATTCTGTTAATTCGTCCTTTCAAGTTGTGGAAAAAATCAAAAAAGCCACGATCGAAAATAACTTCTATATGACTACCCTTGACGTCAAAGAATTATATGGATCGGTGGACAGAAAACAATCTATTCAAATCATCCAACAAGAACTTACCAACACGATGTCAGCTGAATGCATTAATTTCATCGTTACATTTTTAACATGGATGAATAAACATATATATACAACATTTGAGCACGATTGGTACAACATGAAAAGTGGTTGGCCTATGGGCCTCCCCCTCAGAGGAATCTTAACAGCATTTTCCTTAATCACTACGAAAGACTAATCTTGTCCAAATATTAATCTGACAGCCCTCACACTATATACATGCGGTACATAGATGATATATTTATTTTAGCCAACCAGCATATTATAAATAGTATTACACAAGAGTTAACACATAACACTAATCTAACTATCAATTCCACAGCAGAAGATGCATTCCAAAGTCAAGGTTACCTCGATCTTCGGTTAACACGCGATGATAGAAGTATAAATTATTCAATGATAATAAAACCCTTTGAAATCAGAGGCTTTATACACCTACACTCCAACTCTCCAAGCTGTCACAAATTGGCAGGCCTGCAAGCATTTTTATATAGAAATATGCAGCTGTGCAAGTTTGAAGCGGATAAAAAGAATAACATACATCTTTACACCAAAGACCTACTACAAGCAGGTTATAAACTCAACACTATTAACAATAAAAACAATATTAAACTTCCATATATTACTCTTCCCCACATACCTAAAATCTCCTATCAATTAATCAAGGTTTTGTCCAATAAATTTAAAATTAGCTTTCATACACCCCCATGCACTAATCGTCTAATCAATAACTCTAAGGACAAAATTGAACCTTCTCAGACTCCCCATGTCGTTTACAGCATATCATGCCCACAACCTGGTTGCCAGGCCATTTATTTTGGAGAAACCAATGCAGGTATAATCAACAGGATAGCACAACACGTATATACATATAATAGAGCTATGAAAAACAATGATAATTCATCAACATTTTTAGAGCATTCCAAGAACACAGGACATGTGTTTGAACCTTCCATCCCTAAAATAGTATGTATTGAGAAAAATGACATCAAGCGAAAAATCAGAGAAGCATATTTTATTAATGGCAATAATAACTCCATCAATAGACGAGATACCTGCTTTGACATCTCCAAACGTTGGACTATCTAGTTCATTTGCATACGCTTTGCATACTGTTGTTTCCTTGCCCTATTTCCTCATTCTGCAGCTCACAGTACCGCTATGAATATGAGGCAAAAGGCCTTGAAAGCGCTTAGCGTGTAATAATTTCTGTGTATCTTTATAGCTTCTCATTCAAGTGTGTCATACGCTTTGTTAATTTTGTATATTACATTATTTTTCAAATATTTATAAACGCATCTGTTAATTAAATGTATGCAGATGCTAGTTTACTTTTCTGATTATAATTAAACTTAGTATTAAAATTTTAGATTTTAATTCTACAGAGCTAGAATTCATAAAAAAAAATTTGTGGAATTGAAATTAAGCATTGGTAAAATGTTTATAATTCTTGGTATTTTTTTTTTTTTATGTGATAATTGTCTGATTATATCTCTACCGAACTTGGTTGTATTTCAAATGCATGATTAGATAATATAAAGAATAGTATATTGTCTTTACAGGAAAAATGTCTTTTAAAAGTAATAGTTTTGATATCTAACACATGTCATTAATGGCTTAAATAAGCATTATGAATAATTAATTGAGCCAATTTAAAGGAACATTCAAAGAAAGAATAATAGCAATTTTGAAATCAATGAAAATTGATAACTATAAATTATTCTAAGCTATCATTCTGCTATTTTGCAGAAATTACAATTACTGAAAATATTCAGATAGTGTTTTGGCATCATGTAGACTATGTTATCATGAAATATTTTAAGAATTTACTGATTCCAGAGACTTATTATTGAGTTGATTAATATTTAATAATCTGTTTATTGTCTGGGCTGAGATAAAATTTCAAATAAGGAAAGTCCAAAACTCAATCCTGCAACACCCTTAGCATCTAAAGCAGTGGTCTTCAACCTTTTCACACCTGCGGACCAGAAAAAATAAGGATAAGATTTTGCTGACTGGCAGAAGTTTACAGATAAATTTTTCTTAAAGATGTAACCTGCTTAGCCTTAGATAAGCATAATTGTTGTAACCCACCCAAAACAGCATACTAGTTATTGTGTATTGTAATGTTGTTGCTTCCCTTCACATGCTGAACACAGAAAACAGTACAATAACAATCATTCTCATTAATGTGCTTGCATTTCTATGTTTATTATTTCATTGTTAAAACATGCAAGAATAAAATGTATTCACCTGAATGTTAGGAAATATCATAGTTAGTGTAATTACATGGCAATGATTATGAGTAATGTAATATCTGTATTTAATGTTAAATACACAAGATGGTTTTATATATATATGAAGGTTGTCTTTTGATAGTAGTAAGGGCAAAATAGAAATTGCGTAATTAAAATCACCGTACAGCCAAAAAAAAATTTGTCATATTTTAAAGCTGAAAAAATAAAACAAAACATGTAAAAGTCTGAAGTTTTTATATTATTGTAAATTTTTTTGTGCTGGTGTGTTGAAAGGATCAAAAAATGTAATTAATAGGAAAAGTTTTTTTTTTAAATGGTAAAATAGATATCGCGTAATAGAGATAAAGCCAAAAAAAAAAAATCGCCATATAATCGCTGTCTTTTAAAAAAAAGACAACGAAAGTTGAAAAAGTCAAAAGTTTTGATCTTCTTTTAATTGGGGGGGGGGGTGTATTGAGAAATACTTTGTAAAAGTTAGAGACAAATTTTTTGGTTGTTTTTCTTTTTAAAAAAGGGTGATAAAAATTGATTTCAAAAATAAAAGTTAAAGCAAAAAAAGATCTTATTTTAATTTAGGGGTGGGTGGAGTGAGAAATACTTTGACTTCACTGAGTCAAAAGTTACTTTTGGTTTTTATTTTTTAAAAAAGGTAATAAAAATTGGTTTTAAAAATAAAAGTTTTAGTATATTAGCGGTATACAAATAAAAGCAGAAAAGATATCACCTTATAGGCCAAAAAAAAGTGGCTGTATTTTTAAACCAAAAAACCCCTGAAACGTGAAAAAGTCAAAAGTTTTGATCTTATTTTATTTTGGGGTGGAGAGTGTGTATTGAGAAATACTTTGTAAAAGTTAGAGACAGAAGTAATTTTTTGGTTTTTATTTTTAAAAAAAGGTAAAAAAAATTGATTTCAAAAATAAAAGTTAAAGCCAAAAAAAACCACTAAAAATGAAATATTGTATTAACAGAGGGAGTAGAAAAAATATAAGAGATCAAAAAAAGTCACCATAAATTTTAAAAAATTACAGCCTGGTAACATATTTTATTGTTTTAACCCAAACAATGCCAACAGGCGACTGTGAATGGCTATCAAAAGACAACTGGAGTTTGTATAATAAAAAACTTTTTTTTTAATTTTGAATTTTTTTAGAAAAATAATAAATTTAATTCTACCCCTCCATAAACATCCATGATAAATAGAAAAACAAATTAATTTATGTATGCTTGATTAGATTTCGTTTTTGTTCTGTTTTTTTTTTTTTTAACCGAGTAAAAATGCGATGAAAAAATAAATTAAAACTGTTTATATTAATTAAAGTTTAAAATCTTTTTATATTATTATTACTAACTTTCTTGCCAGTCTAGCGCGGCCTGGCAGAAACTTTCTGCAACCCGGTGGTTGAAGACCACTGAACTAAAGTGTATATTAGTTTTACATTTAATGCATTCTAGTGTATGCTCTATCCACTAGATACAACTATATAGTTTTTACCAGTGGCCCAAAAGATTAGCAAATTGCTAAAAAAAATGTCCACATTTATTTTTGAATTTATGGTTACAAATGCATTTTAAATAAAATCAAGAAAAACAGTATATTCTGCAATAAAAATAAGATATTTACCAAAGTAATGCAAAATATTTAACAAAAAAAAAAATCAGTAATAAATAAAATGTATTCGAAAATACAAATCTATAATAAATGAAATTCCAAAAATGAAACCACATTAACAAATCTTAATAAGACACAAAATATATATTAAATAAAAATAAAGCAAAATAATCCACAGTAATAGATAAGTGAAAGCAATTCATAACAAATCACATGCAGATGTAACCTGAAGAGCAATTCATGTAATAATAAATATATATGTATATAAAATGCTCACAGGCCAAAGCATATATTTCTTAAATTGAATTCAACTTCAATTTACAACGTTCAATGTTATAGTGCTATTCAATGGTATCGTGCAAAAAATAATGAGTGACTGATTTTAAGAAACATAAACTTTGATATGGGTTCATTTTATGATGTGTACAATTTTCATTATTTTCCATATGAATTGGTTTTTAATGGTTCATGTTTGCATCAATTTGTTATAAATTACTTTCATTTTAAACATTATTTGCCAAAGAATAGTTTGTCTCCCTTATTTATTACACTTTTTGGTCTTATATTTAATTGATAAACTTCCTGCTGTGAATGATTTTCTTTTTAGAATTTTATTTCTTAAGGATTTGCATTTGATTTGTTATAGATTGATTTTGTGTAAATCTCTTATCCTTGTAGACTGCTTTTTATTTTCTTTTAAATGTAGTACAAATTTTATGTGTTTTTATTAGATATATTTGCTGCCATGAATGATTTAATTTTTGGAATTTCATTTATTATGAATTTGCATTTTTTGCATACATTTAATTTGTTATTGATATATATATATATTTAGTAAATAAATTATTTTAATTGCAAAATATATTTTGTTGATTTTATTTAATATGCACTTGATACAATAAATTTAAGAATAAATGTGGATATTTTATTTTTTATCTATTAATTATTTTTTGGATTATTATTAAGTATTAAATAGAAGATAGATTGTATTTAATGAATATGTATAATTGCCTAGCCTAAAAATATTGTAATGTCTCTTTAACAGATAATTTGTAATTGGTACAAATAAAAACCAAGGCAGTATTGAAGATTTAAGACAATATTCATAGAAGAGATTCTTGTTAAATTTTTTGCTGAAGGACAAATTGCAATTCGGGCACTGCCATTTTAAAAGCAAATTTTTATTGATAATATTAAATAAATGTGTGAATATATAGTTATTCCTCTAAATATTATATTGCATTATTTAAATAAAATTACGGTATTGAATAGATTTTTTTATAAGATTTTTATTTAAGATGCAATACAGAGTCACAATAAATCAATTATATATTGTTAAATTTTAATAATATATATAATCATACATTTTTAAAAAAAAGTGTAAAGAATTGTGGCATTGTATCAATAAAAAAAAAACCAAGTTACATATCTTGTTTTTATAAACTAAAGAAAAAGGAATTTGAAATATATTTAAAGAAATTATAATAAAAAAAATTGCAGAAAAGAAGGTAAACATCAAATAAATGTTACATATGATGATGATGAGAGAAGTCTCCAAATGTCTTCTTAAACATTAGAAGGAGTTAGGGCTTGATGTGTTAGTTTAATTTTATTTTTATTGAAAAAAATAATAACATTGAATTTTTGGAAGAGTTGGGATTAAACATAAAATGGCACTTAAGAAATATACAAATATAATTAAAGTTATGGTCTTAATATTGGAAAGAACCCTTTCTGTATGTTATGTAATGTATGTTATGTAATGACTTCCACCTTAACTCACTTTATTTGATCATACACTATCTGAATGAAACCTATTATCTATAATTTAATAAGATGGCTTGATACTAGCCATTAACCTGGAGATAAGTTATTCTAAAACTTTTCTCCCATAAAAAAAAAATACATATAAATATATCTATATGTGCTCAGCAATAATCTGCCAAAATCCCTAATCAATATTTCCCTATCAGCATATATATGGACATCAGTATTATCTGAATCCAAGCACCAATTCTATGATTTACATAGGAATTATCCTGATGAGTTAATATAGAGTGATGATGGTGCAATAATAGAAGCCTGACACTAACTAGCTCAGTCAGGGCAGGTAGTATTTATACTGACAGAGACATGTTAATAAAAGAATAGATCACACTTAACCATTTGAAAATGCATGTATATATTTTAACTAAGATAACAAAGAAATAAGAAAATAAATAATGGTGCTCATTTGTTTTAATAAAATGCAAGCATATATATATATATATATATATATATTTAGTGATTGGAAATTATTATTTAATACATGTAATAGTTATTTTGTTTTAATGCCATTTACATAAATTAAAATGTGAAGAAATTACAAACTGTATATAGATGACATAATTTGTAAGATTATAAATTATAAAAATTACCTTTAGTCCCCGGGAACTGAGATCATCATATACAAATTGAATGTAAGCTTACTCAATCAGGATATGGTTATAGAGATTGTCTTAAAATGTCTTTATTTTGAACTTTTGATGAAACCGTAAATGAGATAAGTTATACTATTTTACAAGATGAACGGGTTGGATGCGGACTTCTATTTCGATAGCTGACAGGATCACTTAGCATATTTTCTTTCCATGGATGGTAAGAACAAAGCCAAGCCCGTTTAGGACTTTACTCTCATATCACCATGTTGGTGCACAGATAATTTTCTTCTAACAGCATAATTCAATTTGATTTATTGGCAGACAATTTTTATAATTCTGGGGAAAATATTTCTTTCCACAGATGATGGTTCTATCCAGTCTCTCCAAGGTTTCACTCACATTTATTCAACTGATGCTAGTTTTTTCCTTTTCTTCGGGTATATATTAAACTTTCCAAACAGCACAATTAATAATAATCATAATAACATTCTAGATTGCTTGATTTTTTTTATTTATCCTTTTAGAAAGTTCTATTTCTCCCATCTCGCGCAATATCTCCCATAATTCCATAAAATATTCAATATTTTTAATCTTATCTGATCCAATCTAATCAATCCTGCCTACCATTGTTTCAGGTCCAGCTTCTTTTGTCTTCTTTTTTTTTTGTCAAAAAAAACCTTTTAGCAAGTTTATCTCGAAACAGTCCATTTGGAAATTTTAAAAATATAACTTTATACAATAAATAATGCAATTAGCATTTCATTGATAAACAACTGTTTCATTTTTCAGCAATGACATATTTTCTTTTAAATAAAAAAAAAAACTATCACATGATCACCATCTCTATATTAGCACATAATTGTTGTAAACAAAGGCAAAACTTTCCATACAGTAGTGCCACCCTGTGCCAAACAGAGTAATCAATGGATGCCAGAAGGCTTGTGCATATAATTCCTATCTAGTGCCTACTTATACAATATACCCAGACTAGTTTCTGGCTTGTGGCCATCATCAGTGAGGAGCCTTGGATCTGAGAGCACTGCACCTAGATCTTAGGATATAATGCAACCCTCCAGCAGCCACCTTTTAACTCTACTTTACTACAAAATTATGAGAATGAAATTGAAAACACAATAATATTTTCAATCTAAGCTCATTATAGTCATATGGATCTGAACTCAATTCAGCACCCATACATTTTGGTGTCTTTGGCTCTTAAACGACCATAGCCATTACTATCCTATTAGGCAGGATTGGTGTTAAACCACTAAACATCACATGATCACCATCTCTATACTAGCACATATTTGTTGTAAACAAAAGCAAAACTCTCCATACAGTAGTGCCACCCTGTGCCAAACAGAGTAATAAATGGAAGCCAAAAGGCTTGTGCATAAAATCCCTATCTAGTGCCAAAGACACCAAAATGTATGGGTGCTGAATTGAGTTCAGACCCATATGACTATATAAGCTATTGAGCTTAGATTGAAAATATTATTGTGTTTTCAATTTCATTCTCATAGTTTTGTAGTAAAGTAGAGTTAAAAGGTGGCTGCTGGAGGGTTGCATTAGATCCCAAGATCTAGGTGCAGTGCTCTCAGATCCAAGGCTCCTCAGTGATTATGGCCACATATCAGAAACTAGTCTGGGGATATTGGATGAGTAGGCATTAGATAGGGATTTTATGCACAAGCCTTCTGGCATCCATTGATTACTCTGTTTGGCACAGGGTGGCACTACTGTATGGAGAGTTTTGCCTTTGTTTTACAACAATTATGTGCTAGTATAGAGATGGTGATCATGTGATGTTTAGTGGTTTAACACCAATCCTGCATAATAGGATAGTGGTGGCTATTGTTGTTTAAGAGCCGAAGACACCAAAATGTATGGGTGCTGAATTGAGTTCAGACCCATATGACTATATAAGCTATTGAGCTTAGAGTTAAAATATTGTGTTTTCAATTTCATTCTCATAGTTTTGTAGTAAAGTAGAGTTAAAAGGTGGCTGCTGGAGAGTTGCATTAGATCCTAAGATCTAGGTGCAGTGCTCTCAGATCCAAGGCTTCTCACTGATGATGGCCACAAGCCAGAAACTAGTCTGGGTATATTGGATGAGAAGGCACTAGATAGAGATTTTATGCACAAGCCTTCTGGCATCCATTGATTACTCTGTTTGACACAGGGTGGCATTACTGTATGGAGAGTTTTGCCTTTGTTTTAAAAAAAAATTAATTATATATAAAAAAATATAAATTATACTTTTCCAGAAAGTTCTCTTTGCATTTAGTTATATAATAATGTATACATACATACTCTATCAAAACAGTAAGCACAAAACTCCCTTAAACCTAACTATTAAACTATCATCCAATTCTTATTCCATCTTAAATAAAATATATGATCTACCCATGTATATGGATATCTAAATGATAATAATTATGATTTCCTGAATTTGTATAATTCAGCAAAATGAAACCAAAAAAAATGATACTTGAATATCGGATTTTAAGGCAATGTTTCTTCATAATGAATAGGGGATATAAAAATGGAATAAGTCTGAAAAGGAGTTGAAGAGCATTAAGTTTAATGTTAATTAGAAATTATTCTGTAATTTAACTTTATATTGTATTAGGAGTAATTATTGAAGATAGTGAATATACTGTTATATAAGTATCCAAATATTTAAATTTTTTGGAAAAAAAGTTAAGATAATTTCAGTCTAGATGTCTGTAGATGAGATTTTTTAAAAATTAAAATTTTTGATAAGCAATTTTAAAATTAGAGCAGTATATTAATTAATTTTTACCTATGAAATACTGAAATGGAATGCAATGATAATCCACTATATTCAGCACGTTTTCCATTCTGAGATGGAACTAGTTTTCTTCTAAATCAAATATAAAACTAATGCGTTTTTTTTTTTTTTTTTCAATGAAAAAGTTAGCTTATTTGATCACTAGTCTTTGTTATTTTAGGTAAAATGAGAATGTTGATAAATGATACTTTTACATGAATGGAAAGCTGTTTTTTTTTTAAAAAAAAAAAAATTTCCAATAGAAATTAGCAATTGTTTTTAAATGTTGATTCTAAGTAGATTGTAAAAATTCTTTTACAAGATAAAATTCTCCAAACTTTTCTATTAAATTGAGAATATTTTCAGCTATATGGAGATAATTGTTTTATTGGATGTAATTTTCTAAATGGATGATTTGTTTGTATTAAATTAAAGAACTTGTATTATCAATGATGGTAAAAAGTTTAGGCAGATTTTTTTTTAAATGAAAAAGAGTAGTAAGGTCATATGATATGATAGAGAATTAGAAACCAATATAAAAAATAATAATGTAACATTTGAATAGTTAAATGGAATTGTAGAAATCAGTTTAATATTTGGAATATATTCTAAATAACTCTGTTATTTATGTGTGTGAAAGGTATGCAATACATTTATCAACACATTTTTGTTCACTTATATGTTATATTGTGTTGAAATAGCCTAGAAATTATTTTATTGCAATGTTTATTACATAATATAATCTATAGATTTGATGTTTAATTTCACTTATTTTATATTTTAATAAATAAATGATTAAAAAAATTGACAAGTAATTATTTTAAAAAGTGTCAGAAATTATCCTAGTACTTTTTATTATTATCAAACATGTTAACAAATTTTCACAACTGATTATTTGTACACATATTCCAAAGGGTAATTTTATCATTCTTTATCAATGCAATCAATTCATGACAATTATTGAAAGATAAAGAAAAGAGAAATAAAGATCGTGTAGTAGCTCTAACAAGCTTTATTAATAAATGCCACAACAGAAAGCATTTAAAAATCTCTATCTAGAAATTATCCCTATCCTCAGACTGGTTTCATGCTATTGGCAATCCTCAGTGAGGTGCTAGGATAATTCGGACACCAGATCCAAAATACCAACTCAAAGCCAGAACTTATCTGATAGGTAACTTTTAAACAGACAATCTGAAATTTTTAGACACCTATATGCTTTCAAATCCAGCTATTCAACTCAAATAGCTATATGGGGTTGAGAATTCTTCAGCCATACCATATATTAATAGTCTTAGCAATATAACATCACTTAAGACTTATTTATTTAGTTTTATAATTACAAGCTTATTAAATTAAGTCACATGATGTATGAATTATTTTTAGCTAAAGAAAAGAGAAAATTAAAACAGGCAAAACTCACTATATGTATTGCTGTTGATTACTCTAGCTTACTGTGTGTGGCAATACGTATAGTGAGTTTTGCTTGTTTTAGTAACAGCTATAAGCAAGCATAAGAAATGGTGATCATGTGATGTTTATTGGCTTAAAAGAGAAAATTGTTAAAGACAAGAAAGTGTAACTAAAAATCTTAATGCGATAAATTTGTAAAATAGTCTTTGAACTCTAAATTGTATAGTATATTTTAAGTTCTAAAAAAACATAAAAAATATTGGAGTTATGAAAGAAATAATTATTTGCTACATAATATAAATAACTGAATAAAACTCTTTAGGGAACCTATCATACGCTATCTCCTAATGCATTCTAGTACATCACTTAATAAAAATGAAAATAAGTTGAGTTTATTTCTACAAATATATAAAATGTCTATTATTAAATTTCTAACAGAAAATAAAATTATTAATAATAGATAAATCAATTAATTCTCAACAAATATGAAAGGAAATAATCAGCATTTTCTTGACTTCTGAAAATGTGATCCTATTTATAAACATTGAATATCAGATATTGTCTTTGCATTATATTATATAGTTTTATAAAACATGCTACTCTCTATTAATGCCCTTTATATAAAACATATTCATAATTGTGAACACTCCTAGAAAACAGGACACTTAAAAGAGCTATGTGCTTGAAAGTTTGTGTGGTGGTATTTTAGATATGATAATATGTTGGACTATTTACATCATCTATTATTAAATGTTGAATGTCTAGAAAATTTTAAACTTTTCCAAATACAAACAACTTCTAGTAATAACACATAAGTTAGTAGATAACTTGGGTTAATAGATTATACAATGTTTTGAGTGGTATTCTTTATTTTTTTTATGTGTTGCTGGCCTAACCAGTGGCAATGCTAGCATAGGAGTTGAACTTAAATTTATGTTGTCTACTAACCTGTGTTATCTCCTAATTTGTGTGTTATTACTAACAGTTGTTTGTATTTGGAAAAGTTTAAAATGTTCAAGACATTCAACATTTAATGATAGATGATTGAAATAGTGTAACATATTACCACAGCACAGAAGAAAAAATGAACAATGCTTGGTCACTATAAGTTTATTTTTCTAATTGATTAAAGCAATTATAATTCCTGATAATTAGTAATAATTAAATTATTTTTATTGTAGGAAAACAAAAAGATTGTTTAAAAAATTAAGATTTGTTATTTTTTCAAATGGCATTAATTTTGTTAGTTTTTCTTTGAAGAGAGAATTTATTTCTATAAATAGTAAAAAAGAGATAAAATAGTGTGTGATGGTTATTTCACTGAAATATTTTTGTACAAGTTTGTTTAATTAATAATTTAACTGAAATATGCATGCAAAGATTTTAAAAATCTAAATGCCCTAAAAAATGAATTGTGTGTATGCATAAGCAAGTAACATTGTTTATTAGAAATATTTATTAAAGTGTTGCTTTTCCTTTAAAATTTGCAAATAAATTGCTTTTCCTTTAAAATTTGCAAATAAATTGAAATATATAGGTCCAAGCATGTACATTCCTTTTTGATTAGGGCAATTTTACTATTTGGAACATAGGTACATCTTTCTGAAATTATATTTTAAAATCTAAATACATATTTCAATGGTGTAGCAAAAAGAAATGATTTTACTATATATATATATAACTATTTAAAAATTTATGTCTTAGCTTTGTGGTTAACTAAAAAGATTAAAGGTGGCTTCTGGAGGGTTGCATTAGATTGTAAAATCTAGAAGCAGCTTTCTGATCCAAGGCTCCTCATGGAAACTAGAAACTAGTCTGGGGATATTAGATGAGTAGACACTACATAGGGATTTTATACACAAACCTTTTTGCATTCATTGATTACTATGCTGTGCACTGGGTGGCACTACTGTATGGAGAGTTTATCAGCCAAAGTAGTATTTAATTGGGTTATAAGTAAAGGACAGGCAACAAGATGGGTTAGAAAAGTAGTATGGTATGCAGAAGATTTGGATAAACACTATTAAAACAAGCAAAACTCACTATACATATTGCCACACACAGCAAGCTAGAGTAATGAATGGATGCCAGAAGGCTTGTGCATAAAATCCCCATCTAGTGCCTACTCATCCAATATCCCCAGACTAGTTTCTGGCTTGTGGCCTTTGTCAGTGAGGAGCCTCAGATCTGAGAGCACTGCACCTAGATCTGTGTGTGGCAATACATATAGTGAGTTTTGCCTGTTTTAACAACAGTTATACACAAGCATAAAAGGTGGTGGTCATGTGATGTTTATAGGGTTATAAACACTTTATGTCAATATACTTGTACAATAAGTAGTATGATTGGATTAGGAGAATTGTTGAGTGTTATAGCAGCAAAATAATGGGATAGAAGAATAGATGCATTAATACAAAATGGGGAGCTTGAGAAATGTAGAACTAGTATAGAAAGTAAAAAGATTTTAAATATATATATAGAAGTAAACAGAACATTGAGTGTAAGTTAATTTACGATAATAGCAAGGAAAGTAATTTACTATTTAAGGCTCAAACAGGATTGATATCAACAATGCAATATACACAAATGGAAAAATGTGAGTAATTTAATCTGCAAGTTATGTAAGGAAGGCATGGAGAATATTAGGCATCTGATAATTGAATGTAAATGCCTACAGGCAGAAAGAGTACAAATAATGAAGTTATTGGAGAATAAATATAAAGTAATTATACAGAAAGTGGGTTTTGGGTTTTTATGCTACATTTGGAAAAAGATAAGAGATATCTAAATATAAAAGCCATAGAATGGATAAAGATGATGTGGAAATGGGCTAGAGCAGGATAGAGAAGAATATGGAAAAAAACTTGGGGTAGGGAATGGAAAAGTAAGGTGGGTAACAGGTTTTTCTGAGCATAGTGGATTAAAGATTCCTGACATCGATAAAGGAATAGTTATATCACATTACACTCCTATTAAATGATTGCTAATTTATGGTATTAAAAGATTCTTAAGATCAATAAATGTTCAATATATATCTTGATTTTAATGCAGATTCTCATAACTGAAATTAACATAGATAACAATAAAAATTTATAATTATAATGAAATTTATAGATTAATTAAATTATGCTGTTTATTTCCTTATAATTAAAATTTTTTGGATGATATCAGTATCATGGTTTATTTGGAGAGTTAATTATTTGTTTAAAGTGTGAAATAAAATCAACTTACTTGGCTTTCTTTTTAAATTCAATTTTAATTTAATTACAACCACAATATGATTAGGGTCTATATAAGCATCCAAAATAATTAGTCAAAATAAGAGTCATATATCACATGACCCTATTCTCTTAAGCTTGTAAGTTATAAACAATGAGGATTGTCAATTCCTCAACAAGCTTTGTGATAAATGCTTAGCCAGAGAAAGCATTTAAAAAATCTTTGTCAGGAACCCCTCTCCAAACCTCTGCCCATGGTTTCTTGCTTTGGCACTCCTCAGAAAGGTGTCAGGGTAGGTTCAGACACTAGATCTAAAAATACCAACTCAAAGCCAGCATTTAACTAAAAGTTATATATTGAGTGGAAAATCTGAAATTTTCAGACACCTACAGGTCTTCAAACCCAGATATCCAACTCAAATAGCTATATGGGGCTGATAGATCTTCAGCCATACCATATATTAGTAGTCTTAGCAATATAATTGTGTTTAAGTGTATGTATTTATATTAAAGCAATAATTGGTTGCATTTCAAACAAGTGGATATGTTTTCTCAATTTATTGTGAATTTCATCTACTTTTTTAAATATTCCTGTTGAGGGTTTTTGTGTGCTATTAATTGAAAATTTAAGGAAATGAGTTGAAATAAAAGCCATGCTTGTACTAGGTCAAAATATTGTCTTGAAATATATAATTTCAAAAAAAAAATTAAGTTTAGTTGATTTTAAAAAAAATTCTGACCTGATTCCTGCATATAAAAGTTAACTATTTTTGAAAATTTAAGTTTAATAAACAATTAAATTCATGATAATCAGAGAATGGTATAGGTAAATGAGATAAATTGAATGACAATATAGAGGACTTAGTAGAGATAAAGATGGAATTGGAAGGGAAAAAAGCCTTCAGTATTCAATAGTTGTTAATGAGCTATAGATATTTACAAATTCAGAAAATGACATATTGAAGGCTTTTAGTAATATCCTAGAACAGAGATTAGCAAATAGTATAAAAGTAATATTAATGAGTTAAAATGTTTATTGTGTAGGTATACAGTAATGATGAAGAGAATGAAAACTGAATAAAAGTGGTGTTAAATGTGTTGATCCAGATATAATATCTTAAAATGATAAAAATAGTGAACTGTTATATATTAACATTCATACTACTGAAGTAAGGACATGGAAGTAGAATAATAAAAATATCCAAATTTGGATATATGATAAAAGATTTGAATTGTTTCTTTCAATTTTTGATAGCAAACATGCACTATGTGGAATTTATTTTCCTAATATTTATTTTAGTAATTTTTAGCTGCATCTAATAAAACATACATATAATAATGTTGTGTAATAGATGATAAATGTAATGTTAATATTAATATATATTCAACAGTGTCAGGTCAAATTCATACTAAGCAAAATAGCACTACCTAGGGTTCTCTGAAAAGAGAGTTCCATACTGAAATATTTGTCATTACTGTATGAAATAAAGAAATACATTGGCTTCAATTTTCAAATTTCATTAAAAAATATATCAATAATAAAATTTATTGCAACACCATGACATCTAAAAGGAGAAAGCGTTTTTCATGCTGAAACTGGTAAAAAAATAATTAAGCAAAACTTTTTTGGAGCAAAAGCTTAACTCATTAGCAACACTGTGCATAGAAAAAATATTTTAAAAAACCATCTGCAATGAAAATATTTTTAAGAAATGCATATGATGTCAAAATTAAAAAATAAAAATTTTTAATTTCTTAAAATAATTTAATATTAATTTTTTTATGTTCATTCTAAATTTTTTTTTGAAATCTCAAACTAATAAAATAAATTGTAGAATTTTTATTTTTTTTTGAAACAAATATTCTCGTTTTATATAAGAAAGATCTCAATTTTTATTTGTCTGCCTAGAGTCCAAAAAACTACATGATCTTAATTATAACATTATCTAAAAAAGACAAATCAGATAAGTTTCTCATATTAAAATTAAAGAAATTCTTAAGAATAAAATTTGTGAGTTTTGATTTGTACTATTAAATTTATTTTTTGATGACAAACAGATCATGCTTGAAATCTATTTCTCTAACATCTATTTCAATGATTTTTGGATTTATGTAAGAAAAATATAATAGCATTGTGTAGTAGGTGTAGTGTTATCTTCAAAAATAAACAAGATAAGTATATTAGATTAAAATTAAAGAGATTATTAAGAAATAGGTTGTGTGGGTATTGATTTTGCTGAATCAAAGGAATATTTTTTCTAACTCAGCATATCAACTTTTTTTTTTTTTTAAAAAAATTATTAAGAAACAGGAACTAAACAATTCACATTCAATGTATTTCAATGAGAGGTTATCAGGATAATACTTTGGAAATATGCTGTTCAACAAAGAATAATTAGATCTGATAATTTCAATATTGGATAACAATCTAGTAATTATACCATCAAAAAAAATATATCGTCAAGCAAAATATTTAATTTCATTGCCAGCAAAATTGATTTTAAATAAATCTTTGATTTTGTTAATAATCAAATACCTTGGTTCCAAATAGCATTCATGTTAGATTTATCATAATTAATTTACTAAGAATAGATATACTCCAAAAACGAGCTGAGTCAAGCCACTAAGGAAAGGTATTTTTAAATTAAATATATGTATTCTAACTTAATAGCACTGATTTAACTTGCAGTAACTTCTTGCCTGATTCATAGTGCAAAATTATTTAACAACACTGGTAACAGGCTGACTGTACAGTTTATAAAATTTTCAAATTATTGCAATGAGAAATGTAAATTACAAAAATCAGATGTTTGCATTTTTTGACAAAGAAATACAAGACTCCTTGTTGATTGAATCTGAGTCTTTTGCAATAACCCATACCTCCATGAACTTTCTCTTATGATCATCCTTCTCTGCACAGATGGTCTTAATAATAGAAAGGGAAAACACATCTTGTAGCAAGCTCGTGTTTCAGGAAAATTGACATATTGTCAGTCTTCTGGAAACAGGAAACTTTATGAGAATATCACTAATATTTCAAGTTACAGAAAGTATTGCATAGATTACATTTGTTAATAATATTTACTTTTTTTTTAGGAATTATCGTGGACATATACAATTTATATATGTTTTCTCAGGAAAAAAGCAATAGTTATTGCACATATTGATAACTTCTGTTCATTATAAATTACAGAAGCACATGCCACCAAATTCTTTCAAACAAACTTCCCCAATTTCTCTGCTAAAATCTGTTTGAAAAATCTCTATAATCAAATAATTATTATATTTACAATATTACTAAAACAAATAATTAATATGACTTTTATTATTTGTTACAGTGATAAAATGGAAGAGCTTAAAGTCCACGAATCTGTTGATGAAAACAATTAGAATTTTAAATGCATTTTTGTAAATATTTTAACATTTTATAGTTTAGAATTAGTTGACTATCCACTAAAATTTATTTATATTTTATAGTTTCTCTATAATGGAATAAGACTAAGTGTGAAATTCTGCAGCATTTGAAATGAAAACTAGTATTAAATAAAGTTATGTACTTGTTTCAATTTTGTTTTTAGATTTTATGATAGTGTTCATTTGAGTTGTTTGTAGACAGCGCAATGAAGTAGAAATCAAGATGTAATTTAGATCTACATGATGTAATCCATTAAAAATGAAAACAATTTCATCTTCTTGCACTCTAAATTTATACCAATTATTCTATTATTTTTGCCAGTTCAATGGCAATTTACAGATTGTATTTAATATTTTGACACAACATTTAAAGATTGTGTTTTCCTGAAGATTTGTGATGGTTTTTTAGTTGTATTTATATATTGGACTATTTCCATCATTTAATATAAGTATTGAATGTCTTTAGAAAAAACTAACTTTATTTAAATATTCCCAATACATTCAACTGTTAATAATAGCTCAGTTTTGGTTAGAGGGTTATCTTAAAATTTAATATTCAAGAATCTAAGAGTCCAGATTTGATTTCCATGCTAATACTGTCACTAGTCAGGCCAGCGACATTTGAAGAAGAGAGGAGAATACTACTTCTCAAAACATTGTGCATATACTAACCTGCATGTTATTATTAACACTTTAATGTATTTGGAATATTTTTAAATGAAGTTAAAATTTTCTAAAGACATTCAAAATATGAGATGATGGAAGTAGTCCAAATATAAACACATTTAAAGACTTTGATTTATTAATAAATGTTAACAAAAATTGAAATTTCTTCATCATCCAGTGATGGTAGAAAAATCCTTAGTAACTTTTAGGTTGAATGATTATCATCTTGAGAATGTAAACCAGTTCAAATACCTTGGTAGTAATATAAGTAGAAAGACAGATTTAAATATTGATACCAATATGATAATGTTGCTTTTAGCAAGATAAAATATAAGAGTATTTCATTATAATGATTTATTTTATCCAACTAATATGAAAGTGAACATGGACTCTTTATTGACACAATATAATGGCAATTTGGGGGTGGGGATGCTATGATGACAAGATCATAAAATCAATCAATATATTTTTCAGCTTGTTGGATGTAATATTATAAAGTTTTTTTTACTGTAAAATTATATCTTTGTATAACAAACTTTTCCAAAAGTATTTTATCTTGACCTTGAGCAACCCACTTTATGTCATAAAAATTTTACAAAAGAATTCAAAAGAAGTTCAATTTTGACTACTATCACTAAGTAAAAATTCAATAGAGAGTTTTAAAACTTTCAGAATGAAATTTGAATTTTTTTGCAGAAGTTAAAAGACAGCGTTGTAAAATATTGAGTAAAGAGAAGAATGGAGCAGCATGTGTGATATTTATAATTCACAGATTGGTTTGTGAAGGCACTGCAAAATTCATCTCTAATGTATTATTATTACTAATTTTGATCTGTCCATATTTTTCTTGAAATTGGTATGGCCAAATTCATTTACAATGGCTGTTGCTGCTACTGACTTTATACCCATAAAGAAAACTCAGTTACAAAAAGCTGCTGTGATTTTAGTATAAAAGAATCTAGGAAAAAAAATCAAGAATAGCATTATATAATCTCGTGCAATAATAATAAAAAATAATATATACAATATAGCAATCATTTTTTACATGATTAAAGCAGTAATGAAAATAATTGGCAATTAAAGTAGGCATTAAAATGTTTTTCATTATTAAAGAAACTAAATTCTCTACTCGTCAAATAAAGACAATACTTTGTATTGTTTTACCCAGAAAGTAGAAAACTCTAGAAAATTTCTTTGTTAAAAAAAATAAACAATAATTATGCTAATTAGTGCAACTAATAAAAAGACTAAGTGAGAGCATCAGAAGAGCAAGAAAGCATCAGAGTGGGTAAGTTGAAAGAAACTGTAAAGTTGATAATAATGTCTTTCTTGAAAAGAAGAAATGACAGTATTAAGTTAAAGCAGTTATGTAAAATGACAGACAAGAACTCGGCTGTAATTATGTTAATGGAAAAACAACTACAAATTAAGGGCATTCAAGTATAGTCTTTAAAATGTAAGAGTTAACGCCACTCTGAATTACTGGACTGTAATATACTTTCATAGAGTGTGCAAATGAAATATTACCACACATCAGATTTATTCTAATGTTTGTCCCAAAGTTAAGGGATAATTATTATTTTATTGTTATTTATTTTATCATTTTATTAATATTTTTCAGCATAGGGAGATAAACTTGCTGAGATATATAAAAGTTGGTTGTGTGATTAATTTTAATCGCTAACTTGGCTAGAATTATAAATCTTCTGCAAACACAGCAGTTAAAGCAGTTAACAGCTTATGAAGAACTTACATATACAAAAGATTTGTACCTGTTTTCTGGCGACAAGAGGTGCAGTTAATCAGTGAGTAAGTAAAAGTTAAATGTGAAATTTAGTAAGTATAATGATGACAATACCGACACATAATCTTCGTGAGTTTGATGTAAACAATCCAACATGATGGAATATATATGTGAAACACATCTACGGTTATATGTATATAAATAAAATTGAAGATAATGTTGAAGTTTTCACCCTTCTGTTTTTTGACAACAGTGATGTTTTGCTGTTAGCAAAGCAATTGGGTGATCCAAAGAGCCCAAAGGATTACCATATAAAGAATTAGCAAAAAATCTCAGTACATTTTCAAACAGTGGTGATAAACAGAAATGACTCATATTGCAGGATGAAGCAATTACCTTATGAACATTATCAAGATTACAATTTGACATTGAGAATGTTGGCCAAAAATTTGTGAATTCTTGGCTGAAATTAGATGATATACTGTAAGATCAATTGTGATACAGGATGTTAGGCAATAATTTTAGCAAAAAACTATTAAGTGAAGCAGATTTAATGTATAAGTTGGTGATTGGAAAATGCATAGTATATGAAATAGCAACAGAAAATGTGTTGTAATTCCAAGAAATGGAAAATGCAATAAAAACTCCAATGTATACTTAACAGTTAAGGCACCTATAAAACTTCCAAGGAATGATCTAACATGGTGTTAAAGATCACACAAAGATGTGCAAATTTAAAATATAAAAATGCTGCATTTGTGATATTAAAGGGCATCTAACTCTTATCTAAAGACAGCAGGAAAACAACATAAAAGCTAAATTATGCCCAAACTTTAAATCAGGAGGCAGTAGATCTTGTAAAAATGTAAAGATGATAAATGATTCAGATAATGGCAAAATTACACTGGATGTTCATTTGTGATAATAAAATTAACATGGAAATTGACAATAGTGTCAGACTATCTATTCTATCTCTTAGAAAATGAAATAAAATCAATGCTAAATGCAAAAATAAATGGAAGCTGGTCAAGACTGACATATTGGCCACATATTTAAATGGCAATAGAATTCACATTTGTGGAAAAGTAGAAGTTCCAGTAGAAATCAACAATACACTTAGGTATTACCACTGTCCATTGTGAAAAGGAATATAAGCCCTTTGTTAGGTCAAAATTGATTCAAAATCATTAGGTATATGCTTGAAAATAATTTTTTTAAGTCCAATTGGAAGTGGATGTTAGAACTAAATTTACTCAACTACTCAAACAAGGAATAGCTGGATTAAAGACATGATCAGTGGACATAGGACTATTGAAGAATATAAAACCTACAGTACACAAAACATGAAAGATTCCATACACTTTAAAGCCAAAAATTGAGGAGACAAATATTGATATGGTTTAAAAAAGTGTTATCACATGTAAAAGAATTGTTATAAAGTACTCTGGTCATTATAGTTACTAAACTTGATAGTATCATTTGTCTTTGCAGAGATCACTCAATAAATTTATTAACAAAAGTTGCTTATCCTGCACCAAGCATGTGTAAAGTATTAGCATCATTTCAAAAAGCAGCATTCTTCACAAAGATAGACTTAAAGTCCACTTTCCATCAAATACCAGTTAGAGAAAGAACTGCGGATCTGTTAACTATGAACATCCACATCAGATTGTTTAAATGTAACAAACTTCTGTATGGGATTACAGTGGCTACAAACATCTTTAAAACAAAGATGGATATTTTGTTGAAAGGAGAGTCATTCCCTACTTAGATGATATATTGATCAGCACCCAGCTGGAAGAAGAATTAGAAAAGTGAATGATGGAAGTATGCTTGAAACTAAATATAGTTGGGGCAAATTGAATGCTTCAAAGTGCATTTGGGAAAGTTCTGAGATTAAATTTCTGGGATATATAATAAATAAGGACAGCAAATATCCAAACCCAGAAAATATTACAGAAATAAAGGAAGCAGAAACTCCAAGGATTTAAAACCTTTTGGGGGATTGTTAAGCTTTCATGCAAGCAGGGAAAATTGCATATATTATGCCATTATATGACTTAATTATAAAAAAGACAATGTTGTAGTTAAAAGAGCATAAAGTAGCATTTCAAAAACAAAAGGATGTACTTATGTCAGAAAAACTTCTGGTACATTAGTAGTGACCTAGAAGTGATTACTACCAAAGATGCTTCAGATTTCAGGATTGAAGCTGCCATCATCTGGCTGTTGCTTTGGTTGAATATCTGGTAGCATATGGCTCCAAAACTTTAAGTTGAAAAAGTAGTCAGCTATGTAAGAAAGTCTTGGCTATTATTTTTGGAATACAAAAGTTCTATCAATATCTATTAATCTATAAACTGATCATCATTCTTTACATGGAATTTTGGGCAAAAATATATAAACCAGAGGCTCTGCGATGGGTAAATATTTTGCTGCATATAATTATGATCTAATACTTAAGCTGGGAAAGAAGATAAGATATGCAGATGTCTTATCATGTTTACCTGTGAGAGATAGAGTCAAGTGAAAGTTTTTAGAAATAAACTTACTGAATGTATTAAATTTAGAAAAAAATAGCGCCAAAGTAGCAGAATGGACTAATAGTGACTATGGATATACAGAAGTAAAAAATTTGATTGGTTTTGGATGGCCAACCAAACTATGTCACTAAGTCAATTTAGAATAATTTCCATAGTATATCAGTGTGCAATAGATGTATCCCAATGACTGACCAAGTGCTGATACCAACTGAAGGTAATAATCAGTTGCTTAAGCTATTACACCATAGACATCCAGGAGTGAAATGGATGAAAGCATGGTCATGTGTTTGGTGCCCAGGTTTAAATAAAAAAAAATAGAACAAATGGTAAAACTTGTGTGTCAATCTACAGCTGATTCAGCAAAGAAAACCTATTATAATGGTACAATGCAACCTCACAACCCTATTTGCTATGCCTGGCTGCCACCAGGCTATTCATACTTAGAAAAATAATAAAGACACCAGATATATACAGGTGAGGTTATTCTTTTACCAAACCAAAAACCCCAATCACCAAGTCTTGAAGAGCTAAGTTTATAAAATTGTACTGCATATTTAAAAAAAATTTAATTTTTAAATTTTTAAAAAAACTTTAACAAAAAATATAAAGAAAAATAAATGACTCCCAAAAATTAATTAAACAAAACATTTTTATATAACACACACAAACATTAAGAGAAAAAATTCTGAAACTGAGTTAATGATTAAATAGATTTAATTTATGTATATGCACAGATGGATGCATTTAATAGATATAACATAATTTTAATATTTTACTAAGCATAAATATGCTACATAGAATATGCATTTAACTAAGTCCACTGTTTTAAACTTAGGCTAAAAGTTTGCATCCAAACTACCGCCAGCTTACTGATATACCAATGTGATCAATGCAAAATGAGGATGTTAGCATAAAAACCAAGCTGACAGGAATTTGCTTTTGTGGCATGATATCATTAAAGAAATAATGACCCTCCTCAAGTACAGGAATGTGCATCTGTCTGGTGAGGTAACCATTTGGAACTATATAAAAGGTGCACTCTATAAATGGGGAATAGCAGTCTTTGCCAGCTTACTGTTCCAATCAAAGTGTAAGGAGATCAATGGTGTAGGAAATATATACAACCATTAGTAACATGATGGCTAAACTTTTGGGCCATGCAATCAAGTGGGTACTATGCCATGTATGCTAATGTGGGTCAAGGGAATGAGAATCCAACACGTCTCCCCAGATTATATTGACATAAGACACCTGTACATCCCTCTACCAATGCCACTTCAACTAAGAAACAAATAGACCAAAATTAACACATCTTAAACTAACATAATCTTACAAATCTATACAGCCATTTATGCCCATTTTTTAAGATAATTATATTTAAAAGAAATTTACGAGAATGGAAATAATAATAATTCAATTCAATTCTTTATTTAATGTACATATCAACAGCATTTAGCCAATTATAGATTGCACAGTAATTTCATTATCATATATAAATCTAAATAAGCATTAAAAATACAAAACAAAATAAAATAAAATAAAAAAAAATAATACCAAAAAAATAGAAAAACAATAAAATGCACAAATAATTAAAAGGGCAATATATCACATGAAATTAAGGATAATATTTTTTTATGAGGACCTTAGTGAATTGTTTAAAATTCAGATTAAAAACATCATCATTACCAAAATCTTTGTTATAAGTTCTAGGTAAACGAAATAAAGGGGAAAATCTTAATACATCAGATTTACAAATTTTCAGTTCAAAAATATTGTGAGTACGAGTATTATAGTTCTGTTTCTTAATACCTAAATAAGAAAGCAAATTAGATACATAAATATTCTGGGAAATAAATTTATGAAAAAGCTTGAGATCTCTTGTTTTTCGTCTCAGCAGTAAATCAATATAGTGTTCATTACCTAAACTATTCAATTTTGCAAATTTGTCAAAAACAGACTGAATTCTTATGATATCTGTACTGTTATGAGGACTCCATATAATTGAACCATACTCCAAGATGGGAAGAACTAAGGATATAAAAAGTTTAATCTTTGTAAATTTATTAAATGCTTTTCCATATCTGTAAATAGCTCCTATAATTTTAAGAGATTTATTCACCATAAAATTAATGTGATTATGAAAAGACCCATTATTGGAAAATATTATTCCTAGATCTTTTTGATGATCATTTGTTATAATTTTAGAATCACCAATATAGTAGGAAAACCTTAAAATTTCAGATTTTCTAGAGTAAGAGACAATGGAGCACTTATCCATATTTATATTATATAATTACCTTCGCACCAATTCAAGAAATTATCTATATCACTTTGAAGTAAAAAACAGTCATTAGTAGAATAAATATGCCTAAAAATTTTGCAATCATCTGCGTAACATAGAAGATGTGAAAATTTAATGCATGATTTTAGGTCATCAATGTATACATTAAATAATAAAGGTGCAAGAACACTGCCTTGAGGCACCCCAGTGAAGCAATAATAAGGTAATGACAATTTATTATTAAACCTCACACAAGACATTCTAGCCTTAAGAAAAGAGTTAAACCAATTAATTAATTAATTAATTAATAATAATAATAAAATAATAATAATAATAATAATAATAATAATAATAATAATAATAATAAAAAATAATAATAATAATAATAATAATAATAATAATAATAATAATAATAATTAATAATAATAATAATAATAATAATAATAATAATAATAATAATAATAATAATAATAATAATAATAATAATAATAATAATAATAATAATAATAATAATAATAATAATAATAATAATAATAATAATAATAATAATAATAATAATAATAATAATAATAATAATAATAATAATAATAATAATAATAATAATAATAATAATAATAGCAGCAAACATGAAAAAATTGATAACAAATAATTTAAATATCTGCTTAATCAGATAACAGACTTTATGAGTTAAATATCATTTAGATTGAATATTTGAAAAGTTCTTATTTTAGATCATTAAAGTTTGTAAATCTATCAAAGTTCATACTTTCCATGGCATCGGATTATTAAAGTCCATCCTTGCAGTTCTTGATGCATCACGCACTTCCATTTGAAAATTTTACCATTCCATATTAATATTGTTCTTGGGAAAGACAAGAATGTCATTTGCCATTTTCCAGGAACCGTCACTCTGGAGGTCACCTCAGCTGGTGCAAAAAGTGGGAAATACAAATTTATTGTGTGAACCCTACATTTTGGAGGTCAGCAATATATGAATAGATATGCATAAATAATAAACATGAAATCTGCATGAGCATTAAAAAAAAAACCAAATTCCACCTAGCGAAAGTTTTCTTTTCTTCCTTTTATATTCTTTTAAATTCCTTAGCATCAAATTTTAGGATCGAACTTGCCTGGCTTATTGGCGATGGTGATTTTCTCTGTGGACCATGGGTTCGTTCATTCACATCATTTATTGGGCAGTTCACTTTTGAGCGGGAACATCCAATTTTATTACTAGGAATTAATTGATCTGTTATCTGACTTATCATCAGTTAAATGCTCAAGGCCCTGTTTGCTAATGATCATTTCATTTAAATAAAAAAAAATCATTTCTATTCTACTAAGATTTAAACATTATTTTTGAATAGAAAATAATTAAGTTTTTATTATTTTCTTTTACATTCCTTTTAAAAAAAATCTTTATCTTTAGATTTTCCTTTTTTTACTTTAATTTTTAAGTAATTATTTAGTAGTTTACCATCTTTGCAATTATATATATTGGCTTAAATAAAATTAACTTTTATATATATTTATTAATCTTTTTTTTTCTTTTTTTTTTGAAAGTGATGTAATGGCATATATGTATGTCATTACATTATAAATCATGGACAATGGCTAAAAATGCTTGGCTACACCTACATATAGATTTTTCTGGACCTATGAATGGTTATATATTTCTAATAATAGTAGATTCTTATTCCTGTTAGGCTGAATATAAGCTTTTAAAATCTATGAATATTAATTGTATGATTAAAATCCTCCAGGAAGTTTTCACTATTCATGGTTATCCCAAGATCCTTGTATCTGATAATGAAACAGTAATTATGTCTGCTGATTTTGAAAATTATTCAACACAAAAAGGAATATATCATATCTTTACCCTGCCTTATTATCTAGATTCCAATGAAATCACAGAGAAGGCAGTACAATGCCTAAAATTTGCTTTGAAAAAATGTTATGGATATAAAGGATACATTAATAGGTTATATTTTACCAACATTTTACTCCAAGTTTATCTAGAAAAATATGCCTGCAGAAATATTACTAAAGCTAAAATGCCATCCACATTTGTCTAAACTGTTACCAATTTAGCGAGAAACAAAAAAATAGTACTTTAGACAAAGAAAATGCAAATATAAACTTCAGGATAGTTCAGGTTAGTAGAGTTGTTGTTTCAAGTGTTGTTGTTAAGGATATATCAAGTGTAATTAGGATCATTAAAGTGGAAAATGGATTACTGACATGGAGACATTTATATTACCTACATGTTTCTGTGATATGTCAAATGTGGTGAACCCTAAACCTACACTATCCATTCCTAAATTGGAAACTATGACAAGTGAGGAGTATGGGGATACCTCCTCATGTGTACAAAATGATGAATCACTCATTGACAAGGAAGTTGAAATGATGTCAGATTAAATGAGGATGTTACAGATCTAAGTAATGATAATTTATCATTAGAATTAGAAAATGAACAGAGTTAAGCACAGACTGCGATAAGCAAAGACCTGTATCTCCTCCCAGACATCAGAGAAATTGCAGAAAAATGAAAAAATTTAAAGACTACTTTATTGAGAGATGGAAAGGTATGGACTGTCTGTTGCTATTTCATGAGCAATGTGTTAAATCTGCTTCACTTGATATTTTGTTTCTAAGATTGTTGTCTAATAACTCATACAACAATTAATAGAATAATATATTATCTAGGTTAGCTCTGAATTTGCATTGTTTAGCTAATGTTCTCAATGTTAAGTTATAAACATGGCAACTTTCATTAGGTAGAGATTTTCCACTAATTTTTTATATGTATATCCTCTGGATTCTTTGGGTTACTTAATTGTTTTGCTATCTGTAAAACATTACTACTGGAAAAAAGAGAAGGGTGGAAACTTAATTTTATCCTTTTCAATTTTATTTATACACATATAAGGGTTGATGTGTTTGACATATATTTTCTATGATGTTGGATGGTTTTCATCAAATTCTCAAAGATTATGTGACAATACTGCTATCATTATACTTACTAATTGCATATTCAACTTTTATTCACCCACAGATTAATTGTGCCATCCTATTTTCATTGTCCCCAGAAACCATGTACAAATTTTGACTAGACAATTCTGCTATTGTGTGAAGAAGTTCTTCATTAGCTTTCGACTATATCAGCTGTTGTATTCACAGAGCATCTATAATCCCAGTCATATCAGTGACAAAAATTAATCACACAAACAATTTTTATATATTTCAGTAAGTTAATAGAATAACAATAATTACCCTTAACCTTGTGACAAACTTTAGAACAAGTTTGGTGTGTGAGAATACTTCATTTTCATACTCTGTGAATGTATATTACAATCCATTAATTCAGAGTTGCATTAACTTTTATTTTTTAAAATCCATTAATTCAGAGTTGCATTAACTTTTATTTTTTAAAGTCTATGCTTGAGTGTTCTTAAGTCATAATTGTTTTTTCATAACCATAATTACAGGTGAGTTCTCATTCAGGTGAGTTCTCGTTCACTTCAGTATGTCTTTTTACCTAATTGACAACTTCATTTTAAAGTTTTTAAATCATAAATATTATTTTAACTTAATACTGCCATTTTTTCTTTTTGAAAAAGACATTATTATTGTCAACTTACAGTTCCTCTCAATTTATCTGCTCTTTCATCATTCTGACATTTTGTTGTCCCTTTGATGCTCTTAGTTTGTTTTTTTATTAGTTGTACTAATTAGCATAATTATTATTTCTTTTCTCCAAATAAATAATTTTCTAGAGTGCACTACTTTTGGGGTAAAACTATGTAAAGTACTGTCTACATGCATTTTCACAAATCTAAGAAAAAACTTTATTTACATTGTCATATATATATATATCATTAAAAACCAGTCAACACTTGGATAATCCCAATATCAGTAACAGTCAACAAACTGTTGTCAAGGCAACCTGTTTTTAACAATAAATGTGGTTGCCTTGACAACAGTTTGAAATTGTTGATTGTTATTGATATTGGGATTGTCTAAGTGTTGACTGGTTTTTAATGATAACTTACAAAACCATTTAACCATGAGCATTCTAACACTTATTATTTAAGTAATATATATATATATGTACAGAGTGTCCAACTAATAGCAAAAAAAAATCAGCATAAATTTGCTCATTAATCAGTTGCATAGGCATTAATATTTATTTTAGAAATAAATACAAATCAAAACAAACTTAATAACTAGGGCTAATTTACTTTGTATATATATAGTGTAACGGGATGGGAGGGTATCAAAAAAAAGAGTGAACCTGGGGTGATGGCAAATCATCATCAACCCCACTCCATTTAATGAAATACAAATATCAATAATTTGAAAAATTATCTGTAAGTAAATATTTAAAGATATAAGAGTAGAGAATCTCTGAACATTGTGAGATCAGCCAGCTACTTCTAAGAGCAACTAAAAGTATAATTAATCATCAACCAGCATTATAATAAGTCAAAGCAAGTATAAGTAAATATTAAGAGAACCATCCATCATTATTGATGTGAATACACAAATCAGTACAATAAAACATATAAATCAACTGACCATCTTGTGGCTGGATTGGAAATGAGTCTTCTGTAGACCAGGCTAACTATTGAGCCTTTTGCCAGCTTGGGCAATTATATAAACATAACTTGGATGCACCAGTTTAGTGCCCATCCATTAAAAATACACAATAATCAGAAATCAAAACAATAATGCTGGGACATTTAAAACATGCTGATCATCATCAATGCTCAGGCCAGTTGTACTGGCCAACTATAAACTTAAATTTTTAATAAAGACTAAAGTAAAATAAAAATAATAGTGCATGGGCTTTAAAGAGTATCCTCTTTTGCGCCAACCAGGATGATGATTGTTCATCACTGGATGCCCAAAGCACTAAACACATCCCCATTTATCCGTGTCCGAAATCTAGCTCAGAAAACATGGGCTCTATTACTGTATGTGAACAAAAGATGATGGAAAACAATTTTTAACAATTAAATATAAGTTTATTAATAACAACAAAAAAAATAAATGATTATGGTCTTATGAGAGTTCTGATTTTGAAAAGTATACATTGAGTTCCATGATTAATAAATTAGGTTTACTTAAAATCCATTCAGCACACAGGCATGTGGATTGATACAAAATTAACATGTTTGAATTAACATTTAATTTAGAAAAATGATCAAAATTTTACACATAAGTGTCTATCTGAAACACATTTTTATTTACAATACAATTGACATATATATGCACACATATGTGTGTGAATTTTCTGATTTTGATTATAATACAGAATTTCAAATTGAGATTTAAATAATTACTATTCAACATTTAAATTGTTATATTAATTTACCAAATTACACATTACAATTCAAGTTATTACTATAGTTTACATATATATATATATGCGCACAGACGCGCGATTTATAACATACAATCAATACCAACAAAAAAAATGATTATAATTTTACATATATGAGTGTGCGTGTATATACGCACACTGGCCTTTACCTATTTAAATTTGTTACAATAATATATTATATTTTCCTAATTAATTTCATTTGGAAAACATACATAAATTTCACACAAATACGTGTGTATAAACAAAATATAGATATAATTTAAAATTACTTTCAATTTATAACTTCTCAAAAGTATAGTCAATTTTTGACAGGTATTTGTTGATTAATTATCAACGTTTTTAAATTAAATTATAGAATCATCGATTCTTTACCTTTATTTTAATATAAATGTTTTTTTAATAATAATAATGTCCAAGAGGATTATTGTTCAAAACGTCTCTTTTGCCTTTAAAACCAGTTGGTCAATGAATTATTCTTGACTCTTAATTATAATTCAAGCAAAATTACTTTATATTCTTTTAAATATATAGATTTTTAACCGACTTAAAAATAATATTGTTCTATACATGTCTATTTTTATAAGAATTATTTTAAATAACTCACCAGCTATATATACGTTTATGTGTGCCTCTCTACATATAGCTGAAATAGCATACATATAATTAATTCTTCATCCACCGATGGTTTCTCTTGGGCAAGCTGGTTCTTTTGATCCATCATAAAAATATAATCCAAGTTTGTTGTCACTATCAGGTAAAGGTACATAATCCATATAAAATCTTGGTCTGTAGTTGGTCTCTTTCTGTCTAGGATTTTTCCAGGCAAGCAGCTGTTTTGATTTAATAAATTTTAGACAAGCAACTATCCTCTCTGTTTAAGGCTATGAATTACAGCACAAAGAAGTGGGTCATTTTTTCCAAGTAAATTCAAACTCCTGAGAAGGAAATATTAGTAGCTTTTAAAGCTAATGTTCTGCCTTCAGCCACATAACTTCATAGTAGCTATTTTGCCAACCCTTTGGTCAGCTAAAATCAACTGCTGCAAACTTCATCAAGTTGCAACAAAATATATAACCAACTGAAATTTTTAGCTGACCTTTCTTACAAAAAACTATTAATCAGACTGCTGATATTTTTTATCAGCTCTTTTTATAAATTCATTTAAGGTGGTAAGATCTTGATTAAAAGCAAAGCTTTTATTTTTAGCTCTCTAATCCCTTTGAAAACATATATGTTTTCATTAATTAAAAAAATGTCAAAAACAAGTATTGTGTTTTTACATTTCACAATCAGAATAATAATAATAACAATACAATATTTATATTTATTAAGACCTTTTTTAAAACATTAATTTCATAATGAAATTTTATTTTAAACCCAGAGTTATTTAACCCTTTACTTGTTATTATTTTATTTTAGAAAATATAGAAAAATATCTACAAAAATTTATTCTATGTTTATTTCTACTTTGCTTTTATTTTACATATATATATTCACATACACTATATTAGTGTGTGTGATGTAACCCAACTGGTTACAATAGTAAGTAAATACATGTGCATTAGTATTTCAATAAGCATGCTTATTGGTTGTTTTAACATTAAATATTCTTGCAGAAAGAGAATCTTCTTACATTTCTCATTAGTGCTCTAACAGTACACTTCATTGCATTATACTCTCATGCATTGTTCTTCACATTAGTGCCACTACACTTCATAGTAATATGCTGCTATCTTTCCACACTTTATTGTAATAACAATATAACATATATGTAACTGGTTCAGCAGTTTTTATTGACATCACTTAATTTGCATAATTAGTCCTGTTTACATACTTTGCAAATTAGCATACTTTTGGTTATTTCCACATCTTTGCATATCTTTAATGTTCAGCATTTCTAAATTTTCCAGAGTGCATTTATTTAATTTCTGACCAAATTGTATATACACACTTAAAATCCTATTTACAATTATACCCACATACACTTTTAATCAGACATAACAAGACTATGTACGATTATTAAAAAAAATAACAACAAAGGTTATTTGACTTCAATTAGAAAAAATCAAGTGGAAACTATAAGGGTTGAACAAAATAATAAAAAACTTATATGTAATATCATTAGTAAATCAAGTTTATTAAATTGAGAACTCATGGGATAAAATTATATAACTTTGGATGTTGAACAAAAGAAATATTAAACATTTTTGTATATTGATATATGGAAAATTTTTTGAGAAATATTGGAAATTCAATAATATACTGTAACATTTAAATCAAGTGATTGGATAACTTATGGATGATATATAAAATCAACTGCACATTTTTCAAAGCAATACTTGAATATGTGGCCATAAGAATTGGAGCATTATATTTTGGCAAATGATAATAATTAAAACAATAGAATTAAATCAAAATACTACTAAGATACAATTGCTTAAATTATGACAGTTTCACCATATTTGGTAACTGGGAAAAGCAGTCTGGTTGATCAAATAAACTAATGATTGGTAAAAATGCTAATGATGTTTTGTTTCATATTACATTTTCTGGTTTTCCATTTTTATAGCAACATTACTTTCTTGTAGAATTAACTTCAAAAAATCAATGGCTCTAAAATGGTAGCATGTGACTATGTTTTGTTTGTGAAAATCATGATAAATCAATTTTATGGGAATAGTAGAGATGTTTTTGACCTCTAGGGTTATTTGTTTGGTATGTTTTTGAACTGTTCTCTACAATGACTTGTTTCAAGGTGATTGAAAATTTGAGAACTATGTTTGTTTATTCTTTTGCACTTATTTTATAGATAGACCTAGAGCAAGGGTAGTTCTTGTGATATGACACTTAAAGTAACAGAATAATCAATATCTTTAGATAAAAAATGATGCAACAAGCTTTCATTTTTAAAAATCAACAGCTAATGGTTTTTAACCTTAATGCTATGAAAACTTGTGTTCACATGGCTCACACAATCATTCATTAAATTTAATTTTAGTCTTTACCTTCTGTTATTTAGCACAAAGGTAGAATCATTTCTAATATTTAAGATTTGAAATATAGGTATTCTTTATATACCTTGAACTTAATTGTAAACATAGGGATTTGAACACAGACTTTCAAACACTCTTCAACTATCCACACTATCTCATACTATCAATACACATGTCCATATACATATAGAAAAGATAAATAATCACCATTAAACCTTTCCATTAAAGCATGAAGATTTGCTATCTTAATATAAACTGAGCACTGATTATATATGTGTGTGGGAGATAATAATCTAGACCAACTGATGAGTGCTGATTTAGCACAAAATGCTTCTATTGGTGATTATCTTTTCTACATATGTGTGGTGAGGTGTATCAGTAGAAAGAGGTAGTGTGGATAGTTGAAGGGTGCTAGAAAGTCTGTGTTCAAATCCCCTATATTTATAGTATTAAAATATCATGATTCTCTAAGCTATTTGATTACTGTATTCATATTTATTTGGACTATTCTTTATGTTATAATATACTAGATAGAAACATATAACCCAGATTCCAACAGATAATACGAAAAATATTGTGCTTATCTATAAATAATGTCCATTGTACACACACACATATATATATATATATATGTACTGACCCACATGCCATTACATTATTTATTTTAAAAATGAGACATTAAAAATAAAAGTTCGCAAATAAAAACTTTTTTAAGAATTAAAAATTGAAAATTAAAAGTCATCTAAACTTTATATATATAAAATCGCACAGATGAAAAATTATTAAAAGAAAACTTTATTAAGGAAAAAGAAAGTATTTTAAAACTAAATTTTCAGAAAAAAAAGAACGTAAAAGATTTAAAGATAAAAAGAATGTACAATAATTTAATTAATTCTATTGTGTAAAATGGAAATGATTATTTTAAGTAGTCCAAGTGAAATAGCCTTTGGGTATTTCAAAAGTTATAATTAAAGGTCAGATAGGAGAGAAAAACAATAGAAACTAATAGCCAATAAAAGAAATCCCTCAGGAAATGGACATCAATGAAAAGATTTTCATCATGATGTAATGTCCACTCTATCCGAAAGTCTAATATAAAAGGGAAAAGATGGAAATAAATAGAGAGAAGATAGAGATGTGATAGAGAGAGGTGTGATATGTGTTAAGTCAGAGAGAGTTGAAGGAGAAGGGATTGAAAGATTCATTTTAATTTCTTCAGTTTTTCTATAAAAAGAAATGACATCATTTTCCTATATTGCAGACCACAGGACATTGGGGGAATTAACGCTAGATCTCAAACTGCAAGCAACTGTTAAGGATGAACTTTTTAAAACAGTAAGAACTATATAACTAATGAACATTTTCAAAACAGTAAGAACTTTAATTCCAAAACATTTTCAGTATTTAATAGAAATAGAATCCTATCTGACCAACATAAATTATTATTAATAATTAATTTTATTTGATGTATTTTTTTAAAATCATTTTCATTGTTATTTTTTTCGTTCTTTAAGTTTTTATTATGATTTTTTTTTTGCTGTTAAACTAAACTTAACTTGGGCATGAAGGGCTGCATAGATTTGTAAAATTATATTAGTTTAATTAAGGGAGGGTTAATCTTAGGTTATTTGTTTTGTAGTTAAGTTGGGTTAATCGATTGGATATATTGGTGTAATTAGTAAATGTAGTATGAAGGTCCGCTATGTGAAGGTTCACATGATACACCACACTTGAGCAAAATAAGTCCCATTTAGTACTGACCATCGGAAGCAGACGTATTCCCTGCTCCTTGGATCACCCCTTTAGCCTATGGAATGAAATTGTAAGACAGCAAAAGAGACCACAATTCCTTCCTATGGAGTTTTTTTTATTGTTCTTCTCACCAGACATATGAAACATTCCTGTACTGGACAAAAGACAATTTCTTCTTTATAACCATGCTGTTCAGATGTGCATTCCTGACAGTATGGTATTGTGCTGTCGTATTCATGCTGCAATGAATACATCGATGTATCAGATGGATTGGCTTGGTTTGACTGTGAACTTTTGGCCTAAGGTTAAATCAGGGATAGACTATTTTCTTTTCAAATGCAATCTATGTAGTCTATTCATACTCGAAACTAATAAATATTTAAATTCATCTGTGCGAACTTCTTAAATAAAAAGTTAAAGTGTAAATTAAATTCTAAAGTAAAGTTCTAATGTTTTATAAAAAAAGATTATAGTAAACATACTAAAATAATAATGACTGGAACACACAGGCTTATTATATACCTGTATCTATATATGTAATATATAGGGTATATGAGCAGAGACTTTCACATGACCCACCACTATCCACACTATCTCATAACACTGATACACTTGAACAAATAAAATGTTGAAAAGATAAATAATCACCAATATATGTATTTCATACTAAATCAGAAATCATCAGTTAGTCCAGATTACCATCTCTACACATATATTCTATAAGTGCTCAGATATATATTAAGATAGCCAAACCTCACACTTTAAAGGACAGGCTTCAATCTACTCCACACTCCAACTCTTCATCCATCCATCCAATTGAAAATCTGATGATGGTCAGATTGACATTAGGTCAACATGGATGTGACAAGAATCTCAGTCTCAGGGTGGCTTTTGAGCATTCCATCATCAGGTTTTCAATTGGATGGATGGTTGAAGAGTTGGGGTGTGGAGTATATTGAAGCCTGTCCATTAAAGTATGAGATTTGGCTATCTTAATATATATTTGAGCTCTTATAGCATATATGTGTAGTGATGGTAATCTGGACTAAGTGATGATTGCTGGTTTAGCACAAATTATATATATTGGTGATTATTTATCTTTTCAACATATATGTGTTCAAGTGTATCAGTGTTATGAGATAGTGTGGATAGTGGTGGGTCATGTGAAAGTCTGTGCTCATACACCCTATATATTACATATGCAGACACAGGTATATAATAAGCCTGTGTGTTTCAGTTATTACATGATAGAGATGTCTGCCCATCCTTTATATATGTATTAAATGGATTATGTCCTTACATGAGGCATCAGATTGACATTAGGTCAACATGGTGTGACAAGAATCTCAGCCTCAGGGTGGTCTTTGAGCATTCCATTATCAGATTTTCAATTGGATGGATGGTTGAAGAGTTGGGGTGTGGAGTAGAATGAAGCCTGTCCATTAAAGTATGAGGTTTGGATATCAATATATCTCTGAGCACTTATGGCATATATGTGTAGAGATGATAATCTGGACCAAATGATGATTGCTGGTTTAGTATAAAATACATATATTGGTGATTATCTTTTCAACATATATTGGTTCAAGTGTATCAGTGTTATGAGATAGTGTGGATAGTGGTGGGTCATGTGAAAGTCTGTGCTCATATACCCTATATATAAAATAATAATGCTAAATTTTATGTATGTTTAATAAATGTTTGTGTGTGTGTGTTATTATTGGCAGTGGCTTCTTTTATTTTTTTTAATATTGAAAATATTTTTAGATAAGAATTCATATTTTATAAATCTCTGTGTCTCTCTGAGCTAGTGGCATGAGCTGATGATTAGTATAATATATATATATGTAAAAGTTAGATCTTAACAGCACGTATTTGCCTACTCTATAAATTTTCCAAGTTCAAATAGCCTAGTGGTGCACTGTAGTGCAGATATGGCTTAAATCCCTGACTGTTATAATTGGACTCCCAACACGGACTGATGTTTAATAAACCACGAGTACCCTGAATAAAATTTTTTTAATGAAATGTTTTTGCTTTAAATCTTATAAAAGCACTGCCAGTCAGAAATGCACATATATTAAACAAGAGAAAGAAAAGATATTAATAATCTTCAATGGAAATTTGTTTTAAAAGGAAAAAGTAAAAAGGTTGCAATTAGTATAGTTTTTATATATATGTTTTAATGTGTATAGGGGCACACAACCATGTAAGTTTATGATGGTCAATGTGATACCATACGATGAGTGTCCTTTGGGAATTTACTTCAATGTAACCCTATTTAAGCATTTCAATTAATCATAAATAAGTTGGTGGTATATATAATTGTGCTGCAAATATACATGTATAAACCCATTATCTTTTAAAATATATTTACTTCAATGCAACCTCCTTAAATAAATAATTTGTTTGTTGAGTCGTTTGTTAGAAATAAAATATAGAGAAATGGAACTCTTGGGGGGAGGAGGCATAAATGTAAATCGTTCATAGGAAAATGATAGTCAACAGTTTTTTTTTGTATATAGTCTTTTTGTAAAATTACTAACCAAATATCTTTATAAATGTCTTCGTTAGTCATGTACTGTAATTACTAACCCTAAGTAAAAAAATCTTTTTTGTTTATTTTTTTTAAAGCAAGTTTACTGATATGTAACTGGCACACATGCCATTACATTATTTATTTTAAAAATGAGACATTAAAAATTAAAGTCGCAAATAAAAACTTCTTTTTTAAGAATTAAAAATTGAAAATTAAAAGTCATCTAAACTTTATATATATATAAAATTGCACAGATGAAAAATTATTAAAAGAAAATTTTATTAAAAAAAAGAAAGTATTTTAAAACTAAATTTTCAGAAAAAAAAGAACTTAAAAGATTTAAAGATAAAAAGAATGTACAATAATTTAATTAATTCTATTGTGTAAAATGGAAATGATTATTTTAAGTAGTCCAAGTGAACTAGCCTTTGGTCATTTCAAAATGTATAATTAAAGGTCAGATAGGAGAGAAAAAACAATAGAAACTAATAGCCAATAAAAGAAATTCCTCAGGAAACAGACTTCAATGAAAAGACCTTCATCATGACATAATGTCCACTCTATCTGAAAGTCTAATGTAAAAAGAAAAGGTTGGAAATAAATAATTAGAGAGAAGATAGAGATGTGATAGAGAGAGGTGTGATATGTGTTAAGTCAGAGAGAGTTGAAGGAGAAGGGATTGAAAGATTCACTTTCAATTCCTTCAATTTTTTTTAAAAAGAAATGACATCGTTTTCCTATATTGCGGGCCACAGGACATCGAGGAAATTAATGCTGGATCCCAAACTGCAAGCAACTATTAAGGATGAACTTTTTAAAACAGTAAGAACTATTTAACTAATGAACATTTTCAAAACAATAAGAACTTTAATTCCAAAACGTTTTCAGTATTTAATAGAAATAGAATCCTATCTGACCAACATAAATTATTATTAATAATTAATTTTATTTGATTTTTTTTAAAAAATCATTTCCATTAAGATATTTTTCTCGTTTATTAAGTTTTTATTATGATTTTTTTTCTGGTAAACTAAACTTTTAATAAATTTAAATTTAAATCAGGCATGAAGGGCTGCATAGATTTGTAAAATTATATTGGTTTAATTAAGGTAGGGTAAATCTTAGGTTATTTGTTTTGTAGTTAAATTGGGTTAATCAATTAGATATATTGGTGTAATTAATAAACGTAGTATGAAGGTCTGCTACATGCAGAATCACATGATATGCCGCACTTGGGCAAAAAAAGTCCCATTTCATACTGACCATCGGAAGCAGATGTATTCCCTGCTCCTTGGATCACCCCTTTAGCCTATGGAATGGGATAGTAAGATGGCAAAAAAGACCGCAATCCCTTCCTATGGAGTTTTATTTTTTATTATTCTTTTCGCCAGACAGATGTAAAATTCCTGTACTGGATGAGAGACAATTTCTTCTCTATAACCATGCTGTTCAGATGTGCATTCCTGACAATATATATGGTATTGTGCTGTCATATTCATGCTGCATTGAATACATCAATGTATCAGATGCATTGTCTTGTTTTGACTGTGAACTTTGGCCTAAGGTTACATCAGGGATAGACTATTTTCTTTTCAAATGCAATCTATGTAGTCTATTCATACTCGACACTAATAAAATATTTAAATTCATCTGTGCAAACTTCTTAAATAAAAAGTTAAAGTGTAAATTAAAATCTAAAGTAAAGTTCTAATGTTTTATAAAAAAAATTAAAGTAAACATACTAAAATAATAATGCTAAATTTTATATATGTTTAATGAATGTTTGTGTGCATGTTATTACTGGCAGTGGCTTCTTTTATTTTTTTAATATTGAAAATATTTTTACATAAGAATTCATATTTTATAAATCACTGTGTCTCTCTGAACTAGTGGTATGGGCTGACAGTCGGAATAAAATATATATATGTAAAAGTTAGATCTTAACAGTGCATATCTGCCTACTCTATAAATTTTCCAGGTTCAAGTAGTCTGGTGGCACCCTGTAGTGCAGATATGGTAAGACTCTTAAATCCCCGACTGTTATAATATATATATATATAATGGCAGTTGCTATTCCATCGAAATATCGGTGTTTAATGGAAAACAATACATGGTATATCCCAAAAAGTTATAATTTATCTACATCATATTACCGTGAAAACATAAAGTATAACATATATATATATATTGTAACAGTCAGAATCGTCTATCTCGCTAACACACTAGAGAATTCAAACCCCAGACATGAAACTGAACATTATAGGAGGGGTTTCCTTCTAGATATACTAAGTTTGAATCTAAAGTCCAAATTTCACAGTGCCATCTACGTGATGACGTATCTGATGCCACTACTAGTATAACACTTTACCGGTGCCTGGTGGTCAGGGAGAAACAAAAGACTATACTAAAAGAAGTTTGGGTGGCTAATTAACGTCTATGGATGTACAAAAGAAATATATGAAATAGATATATAGACCCAGACAGTGATAAAGATAAAATAAAATAAGAGATCAATTTAGTTTTAAACAATTTCACAAAATTTATTTATATAAAATGTATATAAAGCCACTATCTGCTTATATGAGACAGGGACACGTATTAAATAATTGTTGGCATCACACTCTAATAAATGACAAAAGGTTTTAAAGCAAAATTATAAAGTCTATCCCTCGGGCTAATAGCATTACGATAACGTGCTTGAAAAGATAGGAACATGTGTGAGGTGCTTTGAGTAATTATACAAGTTTAAGAAAATATTTGAAAATTAAGTGTTATAAACTATTTATTGATTTTGAGAATAGTACGGATAAAAGCTTACTAAGCAACAAAGTGGGAATGTGATCAAGGCATTTATTTGATAATAATAATAATAAAGTTACATTGGGAGGTCAGTATTGCTAATAATGAATTTATTAAAGTTGGAGGGTGTGATACGTTTAAGTCACGGATGCTTTGTAAAATAAATATAAAATAAAAACAATATTGAATAAACCGGAATGATTACAGAGGGCATCTCATTGCTAACCCATAGGAAAGTATTTTTATAAACAGCCGAAACTTAGCGACTGGGTGACGATTGCGGTTAATTCCCAGGTGTGTCATTTGTGGATACACTCTGCCTGGAAATCGCAAGAAGTGAAGAGAATGCACTTCGCCATGTAGAGAATCTTTGGAAAATTAAAAAAAAGTGGTCTCAACAACCAATTCATGTACCAGCAATACGAGACTAGTGTATATAAAACATACTGAATGGGTTTTACTTGGATTAAGAGAAATGCCCAATCAAATTCCCAGAAATTCATTTAAAAGGGTCCGCACATTCTCGACGTCAATGATGAACTTTGTAATTAAAGTAGAACACGGTAATTAAAATAGGAAATGCATGCTTGCAGGTTTGAAAGGAAAGCATAGATTTATTTATGCAATCATGCATTTGGGGAAACATTTAAATCATTGACCTTGCACATAATCTCATAGTAGATTAAAACCAATAACATGTAGATTTTGAACTATGTGATTATATTATATATTAAAGAATAGAATCGCCCTCGAACAAGTAATTTGCAAGATAATAAAATTGGAAATTATTTAGAAATTTAAAATATGCCTTCATAGTGGCGTCTTATTTTCAACAAAAGGAATAATTCACTTGGTCAAAGACGATTCTGACACATTATCATAACGGCGTCTTATTTTCAACAAAAGGAATAATTCACTCGGTCAAAGATGATTCTGACACATTATCATAATAAAATAACAGAAAGATTAATAAATAGAAAATATTAACCCAAGGATAGAGAGCAAGATGTTGATTATATTTAAAAGAAATACATAATAAAGTTATGTGAAATATCAGAAAACAATTTAAAATAGCTATAGCATGTTAGTTATCACAAGGGCTCTTGGGTTAATTTAGGGTTACCTCTGGAGAAGCATTTTGGGTAGATTGATGGTAAGCAGGTTTTTATATAATTTAACAGCAAACTCTGGAAATGTTCATATTTTTGGCAGCGGCAGCAGTTCCGGGGTTCCTTGTGTGATAACTTCCGATGGTCTATGGCAGCATATGACCATTCCGGAGAGAAATAGCCTTCTTGCGCTCTACTCCATCATGTCAAGATTTACAAATTACTACAATAATTTTGGTTAGAAACATTAGACCTCAGAATGATTTCTCTTAGAAACATTAGAAAGGAGAACAAAAGAAAACCCTCCTTTTTATAGTAGAATTTAACAATCAAACTGCCCTGGAGTGTTACAAAAATATATCGGACTTATCAGCTGTAATTAAATCTATCGAATGTCTAAAGGAATTCAACAAATTAATTTCTTTTGTTAATTTCCCTGTTGACATTCGAATTACAAACTAGATTTAATTAAAAATTACTTTTATTAATTAAAGAAAACCTTAAGTGGACATCTGCTGTTTTTAGATAAACTTATATAACATTATCTAATTAAACTATTGTCCCTCATTTATTTTAACAGAAATATTTGGAATGACTTATTAAATTAAACGAAAATTATTTTACTTTTAAATTGCAATATTTGAATCTATTTACTAAATGAATATTTACTAAATGAATTTTATTTTAAATCAAAATAAATTATATATATTTGTAAATAGATTCAAACAAAATAACTTTAACAATTTATAATTTTGATATGTTTTAAAATGCATATCATAGTATGTGCACAATTACGACTTATATAACCTACTTTTTAATAAATCAAAATTATGTGAACATATACATAATCTATAATCTTTTATTTATTTGGGAATGAGTTATATATATAATATGAGCATTGTACTCGTGGTTTAAAATTAGATGGGATTTTCGGTATATAAGCATATTGCAGACATACTATGATAGATTGGGGTTCAAACTAAGGTATGAAGATAGGAAATAGGTGAGAAAAGGTGAAATGAAGATCTGCAAAGCAGACCTTACTGTTTCAATATATATATATGTTATAAGAATGGACAATGTGGATAAAATAATTGAAAGTTATAACTTAGAAAAATAATAAGATAATCCTTTAAGGAGTGAATATTTATTCACACATATAAATATATTTTGATGATTCTTTATTTATTTTTTTTATTTAAATATAATTAATATATTTAAACAGCATTTTGTGTATTTATCAAGAAAAGATTATAAATTTTTAAAGCATTTGACTTGTTGAACATGCTTTCGTTTATGATCAAATTCGTAGCTCTAGTAAATAATTGTACTTTTTTTTTTTCATTCATCTAATAACTATTAAAAACTGAGATCATTATAAAATAAATACAGCCATACCAAATTTAATTTTGTGCTTCATATATACATATATATTTGCAGTCAATAGAATAGGTCTAGAAAGTAAGGCTGGTTCTATCAACTGTACAATCCATAACAAACTCAAACTATATGAAAAATCAGTTGTAAAAAATAATTTCTTCTCCATTGAAACCAGATTTCAGGATGTTATTAGTTTAATGTTTATATAATAAAAATAATCTTAATATTTTAAATTAATATAGCATTATATGTGTTTAATTTTACACAGTCATTGTTAATATCAGATGATATGATAATAGCAGCATATATTCTATCTTGCATTTATTTCAATTCTTGTTAGTATGAGTTGATCTTCAATGATTGCTTTTATGCAGATACTGTCTTTTTTAAATGTGTTATATAGACTTATGCAAGACATTTTTTAATAAAATATTATTGAAAAACATTGATAAATATATTTTTTAAAAATAGCCCTTTTACAATTTTGAGTTCAAAGATCAAAATAATGAGACAAAAATTAACATAATGAAATACTTGATTAAGAGTAAGCCAATAAAAATAATCAAATGGCTTTGTTGCTGAGAAATTCATAAGAAGTTCAAGCATTGGAAATGCTAAATTAGAATCAATCCAAGGATTTTATGCCCCAGTTTGACTCTCTATCACTACACTAAATTAATCAGAGCAATAAAAAAATAATTAGATAAACAGAATCATAATACATTGATTATTATTCTTTCTTCTTTATCTCCTATGCATTGAATATATTATCAAATATAATTAATAATTTTTTTTTATTTACTTTTTATGCAATACAAACATGTTTCTACAAATAATTTTCTTTTCTTACCATTTCGACTGCCCAACAGTCTTCATCAGAACTACAAAATGTTTAAATACATCTATCTACATAGAAATGATATATACATTTAATAGAAACAGAACAAGTTTGAAAAAGATAGTGTAAAATGATTCACTACAGTAATAATAAGAATACAAAATCAAAGAAGCTATATTAATAAAAAATGAATCCAACTTTAAATAAAAATTTAGGTATAAAAGCTTTACTAATATAATAATGATATAAATTTAAAAATTAATTAAGTAATAGAAAATATTAATTACAAAAAATAAACATAGAGGGAGTTATAATATAGAATATATATAATTTAAATTTAGAAATTTTTGACAATTGGAAAATGAAACTAAAAGAAGTTAGGTAATATAAAACATAAAGAAATATAAAATTAATAAATATATAATTTAAGTACATAAATTTTATATTAAGTTAAAAATAACTTTAATTAAATTAAAATAATTAATAATGAAATGTAAAAACTAAATATGTTGTATATAGAAGTGTATATAAACATTTTAGGACAAAATATATTATGGGTATTAAATCCAACAATAAAATGAAAATTTAAAATTAATATAATTATAAGGGTATATGTAATATTTTGTACTGTATATTTTGATATAATTATAATAGTAAGACTTTTTTTTATATGTAGCTATTAGGATTTACCTTTTAAAATTAATTTGAAATTCCAATAAGTATGATTTAAAAAAATAAAGTAACTATGAGTCGCAAAATATTGCAAATGAAAAATCAGAAAGAAGAATATATTAGAAAAAATCATATGATCATCATTTTCTATGCTTACCCAAGCTAGTTATACAGTAGCAACTTATCTATACAGTAGTGCTACTCAGTGCAAGCCTTAGAAATCAATGGATAAAAGGTTTTCACATAAAATGCCTATCTGTGCCTACTCATTCAATATCACCAGACTAGTTTCTAGCTTGTGGCCTTCATCAATGAGAAGCGTCACTGATCAAAACCACAAGCTAGAAACTAGTCTGGGAATATTGGATGAGTAGGCACTAGATAGGGATTTTATACATGAACCTTCTTATAGTCATTGATTACTAAAGCTTGCATTGGGGGCACTACTGTATGGATAGTTTACTATGTATCAAAAAAAAAGCAAGGCTTTCCATAAATATATAAAAAAAGATTATTGATCTATAAAAAAATTTCATGATCACTTTTCTTTAACTAATAGATTTAGCTTTTAAAATAGTTTTGGCATTCCAGTCTGTGGAATAAAAAGTCCAGAATACCACATACAAAAATCAGACAAAAAGAATGTGATACTCAGAAGCAAAACAGAGCTTTGCATAAATATCAAAACTGATTGATTATATTTAAGTTATTGGCAATACATTATTTTCTTCTCTCTCTCTGCAAAAAATATAATTTGTGATCACTTTTCATAAGTTATGAATTTATTATTAAACATATTGAAAATTAGATTAACACCATGGTTTTTAAGATGTCATTGTACAAGTCCTATAAATGGGAAGGAACAACAAAAATGCTATTGCCTGGGGCAACAAAATTTCAGGGCTGGTTCCACCAGAGAAATTATTTTTAAATTCAATATTTAAAATTTATGTAGATTCTCAAATTTAAAATCATTGTACTTTTGTCAATTGCAGCTAAACAATGTCTTGCACTTTATGTGAGACACTAAGAAGATTAATCAAAACATACTTATTCAAGATAAGAAAAATGCAGGGAATTAATAATGTTCATGAAGAGTGACTTCCTACATTTTATTTTAGCCTTACTTCTTTGTAATAGAAATGATTAAAATACAAATTGCTTTCTGTTGTGTTTGACTGAATTGCAGGTTTCAAGCTCAAACCAACAGTGATATCAATAAAAATATGAACATTCAATAAATACAATTGTGCATAGATAAACATAGTTAATACTGTGCTGGTTATGCTGAATGACTGGATTCATTTCCGACTATATATATTGTACTGGTCAAAACTGTGTTCACTCAACAAGATCCAGAATCCAAGCAAAATTACAGCAGTCCAGCAAGTGTGAGATATAAGTCTGGAACAATCCTAAACTGCCAACCTATTTACATGTGCTCTGGGATCTATGACTACACGAACAATGCTTTTGATGATACGAGTGAGTTTTGTTCTCACTCTGTTCCAGCTAGAGTTCAGGGTTCACCCATGACTTAAAACAATAAATTTACATTTCATTAATTAATATCTATTTAAATGTATTACAATTAAATAATGGTATGGAGTATACCTGTCATTGATTGATAATTTAAATATGTTGAAGACTTGATTGATTTGAACTGCAATAATAATAACTTCATGGCAACACAATAAAGAGAATGAATTTAAACACATAAAATTGTATAAACGAATAAAATGAATTTATGTTAGAGATTCGGGATAATGATAAACCAAGATATTTCAAGTAAGGCTATAACATAGATTTATTATACTTACAAGTGTCATCATACAAAATACATCAAAGTTTGTCTACACAACTTTGTTATACTTATGTTACTCACAATTATATAATTTAAAATGCATTAAGTAAATCAGATAACATTGTAATTAATCAATATTATGGCATTTCAATTTAGCAAGCTATTGCAATCCATTTATGATACAAATTAGGATTTTGATGCGCCCAAACATAATACATTCATTAACTAAATATAAAAGGTTGGTTAAGCCATCTGCCAAGGACAAATCAATAATAATCCATCATTTTTAGCCCTTAATAAAGTTATAATTTAGGGAAATAATCTATTTTCTTTATACCTATATATATCACTGAATATGAGTGAATTGCATTAGACTATTATTACAATTTAATAGATTGTAAGTTAGGAGTATGGAAAACCAACCATTTACCTTACATAAGTAACAGTTAGGTATTCATATTTGATTAATTCAGTAACTGGGTTGGCTAATGAAAGATGTGCCATCACAGTAGAGAAAGCATTTCAGGTTTATAAATAGAGATAGATATAAAGTGTGCTAAAAGTGGTGAGATGTTATGGCTACACTAAAAGAAGACCTGAAGTTATTTACAATCCTCAAAGTGCTTTGCTGGAAGAAGTCAATGAATGAAAAGACATACTGACCAGACATATTTCTGCATAACAATAAAAGTTTATGTGCTGGGATGGCTTATCCATACATGCCCATGCACATTTTAATGGCAGTGTCTGAATAAGGAAATCCCTAGTAGGAAATACATATACTTTTAAGGGAGCCCAAAATTATTGGACAGATTATATTTGAAATTCTGAAAGTCTTGAGAGTTAAATAGCAAAGCACGAACAATAATAATAAGTGAATAATTGCAACCATAAGCAAATAATATCATATACACATATTGAACTGGGTGGGGTAGATTGATCGATTGAGAATCATATAATCTATATGAACTTTTCTTACTCTTTAATAAAATCTAAACTTGTGAAAGCAGAATTATAAGACTTACTTTTATACATACCAAATATGATATTATAAAATTATACATTCGATCTACACCAATGCAATTTAATTATTGCACCACCACGGTCCCTTAGGCAGAGAAGCATAATACCCAGAAGGTACCCATGCCCAAGTAAGAGCTATATATATATATATATATATATATATATATATATATATATATATAACTGCGACCATGTTTGATGGACATAGATCTCGGCTAAAGAATTCAACACCTATCATTCAAAGCACTTTTTTATTTCAGAGTAAACTCCAGGTGGCAATTAATTACCAAAGCAACTAACATGCCCTGCATGATGGCCAACTAATTCAGCACCTAAGAAATCCCAATCAAAAAGATGTTATAATATACTGTTACTTTATTTAGTGGTAAAAGAATTGACTGACAAATATTAAGTTTAAAGATAATTTATTAACTAATTTTAAACTACTTCTATAACTTCTTAATTAATCCAAACAATGATGTTTTTATATAATAATGACATACACATTCTTAATACATACAATAAAATATAATGTAACAAAAGCATTAAATAATACACGGAATTTAAAACACACACATCAATAGTTCATTTTATGCATGCTCTAGAGTTCATTGGTTTTACTGACTCTGGAGGCTTTAAGGATCGTAATGGCTACATTAATATCAGAAATGGAAATAAGAAAATGTTTATTACCTATAGGATTTTGAAATGTGGAGACGTCTCGCTGTTTGTTTTCTGTGTTTTCCAACCAGTTGGATTTTATGTTTCTGTGGAGGTTCCTATTACTGTTATCTCATGATACTCTTTTATTCAGGCAGTTAGATATTTCTGGCAGCTTCAAATTATTATATGGGCATCAATTCTAATGGGCAGGCTGCTGTTTCTTTGGGCTGGAGCTGGAATCCAGCTGGCTGTATGCTTCCGATGACTGCTAACACTGCAGGATCTTTAGATATATCACTGACTCGTCCTGATTGAAAAACTGATTGACTGAATCTGATTGACTCACTCTATTTATATGATGACCTGTTGTCACTTTGTTATTTAGTTTTTATAGCTGCCAGCTATATCTGCTGTTCAAATTCATCCACTGTTTTTGATTAAATTCTGATATGATTTGAATTAATTAATTGTTGATGGATTCTTTAATGTGTAGCTATTGCAAATTCATTTATTTTATGAAGCTTTTGAGTATTTGCAATCCTTGAGGGAATTTCTTTTACCTTATCAACTTTCATTTATTTTTAATATTCACCTTCCTATTTTATTTTATTCTTAACATGCACATATTCCACTATATCTTTATGTCTACAATCATTCGCTATTTACACATGTATATATTTAAAATCAACTCATTATTTCATTTTTAAGATTACCTTTTTTCCCCTAAATCAAATAAAAAGAGACTATTTTTAATTCTATGTAAAAGATTTATAGTTTAAACTGTTATATTTTTAATTCTTGATTACTTGAAATTCAACTACTTTTAATTTTTCTACATTAAATTTCCTCCCGCTTTCAATCAATCTTTAAACTTTTAGTTTTAACATTTTTTATTCAAATCTTTTTCCCTTTCTAACTAATTAATTGTAACTTTTATTGATAAATGACATTTATACAAAAGTTTAAAACTCTCTAAACTTTTATAGATTATTTTCTTTTAGTGAAGTGCATTTTGTTTAAACTAACAATGATAAAAAACTCTGTAGACTTTTATAAATTTATTTATTTCAAACAAGATTTTTTTTCGTCTTTAATTTACTTATTTACAGACATTATTGATTTTATTGCTTCTGCATTATTTATGAAAACTTTATTATTTTTGAATAATTGTAACCTACATGAAGCACTTTCATAAGTGGTACATTACACCGCTCCCCTGACAAGAGTAAAATGCATCATTTTTGACCATTTTATCTCTGATAACTTTAATTATTATTATTACCACATGTCCGGTGGTTGTTTTTCCTTCTTTACTAACTTCAATAACCGGGCATTATATGTTCCCTTTTTTTTCATCCCCTGCACTATCGCAAATGCATTATTACGGTATTTCCACTTGATTACATAGGGACCATTGTAAATTGGCTGGAATTTTTTGTATATATGTTTTTCAGGATGACTCACCAGATGAACTCTCATCATGACCTCATCCCCCTTTCTGAATATGGCTTTAGATTTTCCCTGCCTCTTCTGCCATAGCTTGCCCATTTTTCTTAAATGGTTAAGTGCTTGCTCAGCATCCCTTTTCTTGTTGATTGGATTCATCCCCACTGGCAATTTAGTCCCAAATGGATATGGAATATTTCTTCCAAAATATGGCTGAACAGGTTCAAATCCTGTGGACTCATTTCTTGACCAGTTTATCATGTTGACTATTCATGAGGGTTTCTTTCACCCATCTGCAATGATCATCTTGCATATAAACCTGAAATAAGTGCCCCAACTTCCTCATAATCCGTTCCATATGGATTAGATTGAGGGTTACGAATCGATGTAAGTATATGTTTTATTCCATGCCTATCTGTCCATTTCTTCCATTCGCTGTATACAAAAGGTGTTTCATGATCTGACAGAAATTTTGTCTGGAATTCCTGTAGTCTTAAATTGCTGTTGTACCAAGACCTGAATAGTTAATTTCGGTAAGCTTGAACTACTGGATATGCCACTACCAACTTTGAAAACATGTCATATGCCACCATGAGATATTTCATTTTATTGAATGGAGGCAGAGGTCCATAGAAGGCTATTGCTAGTAAGATATTCGAACATTGGGCATATATAGGTTGCAGCAGTTCCACTCTTGATGTGATAGGAGGCTTGGTTGCTGAACATAAAGTGCATTTACCAATAACATTTGCAATATTGGCATTCACTCCTGACCAATAGAACCAATGGCTTAGCCATCTCTCAACTTTATTTGCTCCATAATGTCTGTAAGTGTCATGCACATATTTAATTATTTGCTTCCTCATGGCAACCAGAAGAATAATGCATGTTTGTTTTTTCTTTCGTAATACATGCTGTAAGAGTCCTCCCTTCAAGTAAAAGCAATTCCAGTCCCTCCACAGCAGATTATTTGCCATTTTCATTACAGAGTGATGGTGTAAATACTCTATTATTTATTTGCAGTCGTTATCTTCTTGCTGCTTCTTTAATCTATGCAAATTGTCTTTTATCCCATTTCTTTTATATATTTTGGTGGCAGCTATAAACACCCTGTCACAACTTAAGTGTTGTTCTGGAGCTACTGGATATTGGCTTAAAGTGTCTGCCACAATATTTTTTTGGCCATGACAGAATGCCACCTTGTAATTAAATTCCTGCAGGAACAAACTCCATTTTATTAGTCTGCTATTATTCAGGAAACTATGATTAATAAATTCAAGACTCTTATGGTCAATGATTACCACTACCTCAGAGCCTACTAAATACTGCTGGAATTTCTTGAATGCCCATACAACAGCCAGGACCTCTTTCTCAGTTACAGTGTAATTCACTTCTGGTCCCTTTAGTAAATGACTAATGAAACAAAGACTCCATGCTGTCCCTCTTCCTATATCTGAAACAGCATGACCCCCAATCCAAACCCACTGCTGTCCATTTGTACAAAGAATGGTTTGTCAAAATCGGGATAAGACAGCATAACTTTATTTAAAAATCCCACTTTCACACTTTGGAAACTATGCTCATGCTGTTCAATCCACACCCATGGTTTTCCCTTTTTCAATAACTGCAATAATGGCTCCATGTCAAGTGAAAAAATTTTTATAAAATCGATTATAGAAATTACATAATCCAAAAAAATATTTAACATGTTTTTTATTCTGAGGTGTGGGAAATTCCTGAATTGCTTGGATTTTTCCAGGATTAGGTAATATTCCTCTTTTGGTAATTATATGACCTAAAAACCTGACCTTGTTAGTCATTATTTTACTCTTATTCAAATTTATTCTAATCCCCTTTTTCTCACACTTCCCCAGCAACATTTCTAAATGCAAAAAATGCTGTTCTATGCTTTCTGAAGCCACCACAATGTCAACCACATTCATTATAACTAAATTTTTGATATCCTCAAACAACACCTGATTCAGGCATTTATAAGCCCCGCTCCACTATTTTTAAGCCTGAAGGGAATCCAGTTAAAATTATATGCATGTCCATTATATTTAAATGCAGTATATTTCCAATCCTCTGGATGAAATTTAATTTGCCAATAGCTGGCAGTTAAGTCGAATGTTGAAATTTTTTTTTTAATTTCGATAACAATTCACTCATAGGTGGAGGAGCATTAGTATCAGATATTGTTATCTTATTTAACTGCCAGGTGTCTAAACACAACCGAATTGATCAATTTTTTTTTTACTGTTGCAATAAGTTTATTAAAGGGAGGCGAACATTTAAATATAATTCTGTATTTAAGCATTTTGTCTATCTGTTCTTTTACTTTATATCTATATTGATGTGATATAGGATATGGATGAGCTTGATATGGCTGATCTTTTATAAGCCTTATCCTGTGTTCATACCCTTGGATCACCCCAGGAATCTCAGAAAATATGGTTTTATATCTATTTAATTTATTTATTTCAAATGAAATGTTTTCTTCTTTGTCTTTAATTCACTTATTTATGGACCTTATTGATTTTATTACTTCTGCATTATTTATGAAAACTTTATTATTTTTGAATAATTGTAACTTATGTGGAGCGCCAAAGGTGGTGAAACATTATGGCTACAATAAAAGAACATCTGAGGTCATTTATGATTTTCAAAGTGCTTAGTTTGCTAGGAGAAGTCAATGAATGAGAGGACATGCTGGACTACTGACCAGTCATATCTCTACATAACAATAAATGTTTATGTGCTGGGATGGCTTATCCATATGTGCCATACATATTTTAATGGCAGTGCGTGGAAAAGGACATCCCTAGTAGGAAATACATCTACTTTTAAGGGAGCCCAAAATTATTGGACTGGTCATATTTGAAATTCTGAAGATCCTGAGAGTTAAATAGCAAAGCATGAACAATAATAATAATTGAATAATTGCAACCATAAGCGAATAATACTGTATACTCATATATATATGCATCTATAGTATACCAAACGATAATGAATTAATTCCTGATGTAAATAATTAATTCTCTAGCATAATAGAATGTCCACAAAACCAGGAGCAATCAATAAATCTTATAGTAAACTATAATGCAAAAGAAACAATAAGAATTGAAACCAAATTTAAAGGAGTACATTGTTTGCCCACACTTCTAAATTTTAAAATATTTCATGGATTAGAATTTATAAGCAAATGATGTTAATATAACAAAACATTAAAATAAACCATATATATATATATATTGTAACGTTTATTTATATATGTTGCAAGTATATTGGCATTTGGTAAAAGCTAAGAAATAAAAGTAAATTTAGATATTTTTTTTAAAATAAAAAATAATGTACAATGAAAGTTAAATTATACTTTCGTATTTTTTTTAATGTAATTAGAAATAAAAGTAGAATTGGAGAGAACAAAAGAATTCCAAAAGTAAAAAAAAAGATAAGCTAAAAGAAAAATATTTTGGCTAATTAAAGATGGCCAAAAAACTTGATAAAAAAAAGGAAAACTTTAAAACGTAAATTTTATAAAGAATCTACAAGATTATCAACCAAAAAATGCCATGATAATAACATGCGCAGAAGTCTGAAAACTGGACCTCTAGTATAAAAAGGAGGGGTTTGGTTGGAGGAACGTCTTGGTTTGCCTGATATTCTTTTGATTGGTTTTGGATTAAAGAATCCAGACCACTCTACGATGAAAAAGTTCTTCATGTGAGAGTAGACCGAAGCTTTAGCTGACATCATTACCGATGGACCCCAGAGAAGCTTACGCAACTAGCCTATGGAACCAGCACCCACATCAATTTATAATCAATGGCCATGAGCTCATTTTAAACCGAAAAACTATGCATAGTTATCTACAACCATTGTGAATTCACTAAACCTACTGGTAGGTTATGCTTCATTACTCCTGATTGTGACCAAATTAAACGTTTTCAAACAATTTCTAAAAGTATGTTTAAACAATCCCGATAGAGACATTAATTTTCTTGTACAAGAGACATTCATTTTTAAGGAACTTTCTAGAAGAAATTTGGAAGTGAACAGTAATTGTAAAATTATTTTTTATTAATTGATTCATGTCCGAATTAAGTGTGTTCTCTCTAATTTAATTGATAAATAATTTATTTCAAATATTTTTTTAATCTATTAGAATAAAAATATTTCTAATACCAATTTTCATTGGTGCATTATTAATAATAGTTATTATTTTTTATTATTAAATTTATTATTAGTTTAATAAGATTTAAAATGTAATTTACCTTTGCCAATATGTTTGAATAAGCCCAGGAATAATAATCTTAAAAAATAATTCTCGTTATGGTATGATGTAATACCGATTAGTTCAAAAGTATTTTTTTTTATTCATGAGACATTATTTGATGATTTCAGTGGACTCTTTAGAATAAAAGGTCCTGGTGCCCATATTAAATAAATTAAAAGCTGATTTCATCGATAGCATAATTCTCAACAATTAATTGGCCAAGTTGATCAGGAAATATAGCTATGTTTTTTTAGAAATAGAAATACAACTTTCTTCTTTTTGACATAACTTGATCAACTCGTGCATTTATAATGCATATAGAGGCCTAACAAAACAGAAAATGTTATAATATATATGTTGTGGCTAAGTGAAGTCTCACTTAGCTCCAATAGCTACAATTCCTTATATTAGTTTAACCTTTTTTGTACAAAAGTCTCACTTAGCTCCAATAGCTACAATTCCTTATATTAGCTTAACTATTTTTATACAATTGTATGATAAAAAAAATAATAAAAAAGAAAGAAGAAATTAGTTAATTAATGAATATGATGTAAAATAATTGGTAATGTGGTTATATGTGATAAGTTGATATAATTATACTTTAAAGTAAGCCACATATTTATAGTTAGTTGTGTTGGAGATATATAGCATTTCTCTCAAAATAAATGTTTGAGTTACTGTTTAAAATAATAGATAATGTTAACTGTGTCATAAGATATCTTTTGTTTTATTTATTTCTAGTTTGTAGCCTAATAACTGAGCTAATATTATAAATAGGGCAAATAATATGAAATTGATTTAAATTAATCTTTAGACTTCTTAAAACATTCAAATAATAATTTAATCTTTAGTGTAAATTAGCTTTAACTTGTTAAACACTATTTTAATTTAATATTCCCAAATATTTTTATTTGTAGCCATTAAAAATTATAATTAAATATTTAAAGGTAAATTGGAGGTCAAGTTAAAGGTTTAAATGTATATGTCACTTCCCTGTGAGTGTTTGCATGCAGGGATGTATAAAAAAATGTTTTCTAAATAAGTTAAACTGTTTTATTTGAGTTATGTCAACTCATTAAAGAAAAGAAGAAAATGAATAAATAATTAGCTATAACATTAATTTTAAAAAAAACCAAGAGAATGAATAAAATAATTATTAATTTAAATTTTGAGATGTAAATTCTAAAGGTGTATCAATTAATAAATGAGACAACTTTCAATTTTATATCTGTATTTCTATTTTTATTTTATGTAATATTTTTTTGATATTAATGTTATAAAAGAAACTTTAACTTTTTAAATTAAGGTCGTTATATCACATTATAAATATCTAGCTCATTCTGACATCACTTATTAATCGATCGGTCTTCCAGCTGATTTTTAAAAAAAGTAAGTTGTGTTTATTGGTTGTTTAAAAGAAATTGACACTGAAATTTGGGAGGGGAATAAGAAAAAAAAATGATATAAGAGAGAAGTTTTATTTTTTTTAAGTTGTTGGGTCCTGAATTATTTCTATAGTCTTATCTTCTCTAGAACAAGTTTAAAAAAAGTATTAATTATTTTTAAAATCTTATTATTTAAAAAAAAAAAAGTATTGTAAATTATATTTAAGTGTTTCATATCTATACTATACGACTGCTAAAAAAAAATAGGTAATTCATTTCTTGTCATCTAACTTTCAATTAACTTTTAAAAACTTGCCTAAAAATGCTAGGAGGAAATTTTACTCATTATATCTTCAATACTAACTACATGAATAATAATATCTTCTATGAAATAAATTTAAAATATATACAGTTATTATATTTCTTACTAAATTACTATTATTGCACAGAACTACATAGTCTACATTTATTCAGTTATTCATTAAATAAAATAAAAGAGGAAAATTAAAAATGTATAGAGACTTAGCTATATGTTGTAAAAGACTAAATAGGTTTGTATTAATTTTGCCTGGTGCTAATTCAAACCTTCCACATTATATTAAATTTACCTGCTTCTAAACTAATAATATAGAATGTTTGTACTGCAACTATTATAGTAGAATTTTAAAAAATGTGTATAGTATATTAATAATAGTCTAAATGTTTACTCAGCTGGAGCTTTTCTTTTAATTTGTAATTGAAAAATATAGTTCACGAGTGAAAAAAAAATTGTGAGAAAATATCTCTGCTTATGTCTATACCTTAAGTTAGTAGAAGTTATTCTAAAGACATTAGACATGCTGAATTCTCTACTGACAAATTGCTTGCACTTTTATTTTATGAAAGTATAAAGAAATAACTTAGAAGCATCTTTGTATTTTATGTGAGTAAACTTTAAAAAAAAATTGCTTAAAAATGTCTTTTTAAAAAAAAAAAGAAATGGAATAAAAATGAAGCTATATTATTGTTTAAGTAGATCCCATAATGATATTATCAGCTGAATAATTTGTCACTTGCCATTTTTTTTTGGTTGCCAGCTTATTATTATTATGTTTTATTAAATATTGCTTATTGAAACTATAATACCTTGGAATGAAGAACTGCATTAATTTTAAGGAACTATTGTATATATTTCTTTTGGAAATCTTTGCCATGTTTAAGTTAAACATTTTGATCAGAAGCTTCATTCAGAATACCGGCCCGTCAGATAAATAGTATACATGTGTTTAATGGATAGCCATTAAGGAGAAAGCTGAAATCATGAACTTAAGTTTATTGTATTTTTATTTTGTTTATTTATTGGTTTAAAAAAAAACAAAATAGCAAAATATTTTATGCTATATTTTCTTCATAAATGTGTGTAATACTGTTTGGTATAAAATATGCCAGGTAATTTAATTCATATAATTTTAGTCTTAATGGGTTTATTAGAATGTGTAGACATCCTTTAATATGTTAACATATATTTTAGTCATTCTTATATCTGGAGATTTTCATATCCCACTGTTAGCTAATTTGAATGTATGGTACTTCACTTAGTTATATGTAAAACAGCCCAAAAGGTTATCAGAGGATTTTCCATTCATTTTTTTTATATAAATGCTACATTAATAACAATTGTTATGATTTTTTTTTATGTACGTACTGAGAATTAATTTTCTCGCACTTGATTCATACTCTTATTAATGCCCACTAGCCACTATAGTTTAATATTTTGTTGTGTGTGCATTGTATTTTTGCCAATAATTTTATATGCATTTAATATTCTTAAATAGTTCTTTTAATAGTCATTTGACATAATTTGCATTGTTGGTTCTGACATTGATTAATACGCATTGTAATTTAAAATTCTTGAAGATGATTTTAGTCAGTTAAAGTGATGTTGGCATCTTGTTGTTAGTTTAGTATTTGTTGGCCCCAGAGGGCTTTGGTTCTTATTGATTATTACTAATATGCTTGATGGAGTAGACAAAGTCCTCCATCCTTACTTTATTGCTTTTCCATGAGGTGATAGTGTTCATTCCCAGTGATAATTATCATATATTAGGTATTTGTATTTTCAGTGATTGTAATCACATATTTTGAAGGTGTTTAGATCCCTGAAGAGGAACATATATTTCCTGGTGTCTTTCCTGTTTCTGATGCCCAGTCATCCTCTTTTCTACCTCAAAGATAGGTATTTTGGAAGCCATCAGTTTTATTAAGTTGTTCAGCTCTGCAGAGTATATATGTATTTTTGGCCTATCACTCATGATGTATTAATGCTATTTTCCACCACAGTAGGTGAGGTTGTATGTGCTTTAGATATGTTATGACAAGATATGTTTGTTTGAAAAACTCTGTTTCTTCAGGCTGTATTTAGCTATTTCTAATACTTAAAGGTATATCAATGTCTGAATTGTGCTGTTATGATAGTTTTATCATACACAAAACAACCAACAATAATTTATATTTATTTTTAAATATGTAGATTTATGCATATGGCTATAAGTTGCAATTCACACATACTAAGTAATTAATATGTTCATCCAGAGTTTTCACTGAGGGAAGTCCTTCAATTTTCAGTTTTAAAACAATTGGTGTAATCATTTTATGTGGACAAGAATTTCTTAAAGTGTGTGTATAAATGACCTCTGTTGAGTGGTCCATGCATCTAATCTAATTTAATTTTAATTTACTTAAGTACTTTACTAGCTATGATCCTAAATAATGTAAATGTAACTAATTCTAATTTTAAAATTTATGCTGTATATGCTAGTCCTATCACAGCTTTTGCTTAGTTTATTGTATTAAATATGAACAGATTAGTTTATTATTCTGGTTGCTAAATCTTATCACAGTATTATAAAATGCTATTATAATGAAAATAAAGAGATTTTAGAACTCTTCATATTTTAAGAAGTTTATTTGGATAGATTTAAATATTAAATTAGCCTCTGTTCACTCTTGTAATTTTTTTTTTATTAAAATAAACAGTTGGAAAAGAGTCAATGAGGTATAATCAGTTATTTTATTTAACTTAAATTTTGCAATTTAGTGTAGGTCAAAGAAATATTGTTAGTCAAAAATATTTAAAGATAACAGCGCTATCTTGGCAATGTTTCCCTTAATTTTGTAAATATTTATTATGTTATACTATTAATAAATCAAATTTGCTATTACTTAAAAAGTTCAGTTTCTGTTTGTTTTTCTTTTATATGCTATTGTCTTGAGTTCCCAAAGTTCACAGAGTTAACAAGGTATACAGAGTATTTTATATTGGGTTAAATTATATAAAGCCATGCTTATCATTGTGATTCTCAGATTGAATCATATTAACAGATAATCACAAATTCACAGATACTTAATATAATGTTTATTTTAAGATTGATTTTAAGTTATTATTATTATCTTCTCAGACTGAAGATTATACAATATAAGATGAAAACTATTAATGATTTAGAAGGTAATTTACTATGTTTCAAACTGCACGTTATCTTGTATATTTTTTAAAATTGAAATCCATCTGCATTTAATTTCATAAGAAGGTTGTCTGTGAGTAGGTGGAAAGGCATAAAAAGCACCCTTGTCCTTTTCCCAGCTTGAGTGATGTCCTGGGTAATAGGCCATAATTAGTTTAAATTTAGATTAATTAATCAAATCTTTAAATTTATATATATTGAAGCTGGAAATCTGCCATGCAGATTTGCACTTCACCTAGTGCCAATTATATAGTCACTAGAACTGGTTTAAACCTGAATTATATATATTTAATAGGCAATAATATATATATAGTGAGATGTATGGATCCACAAACATTTAGTCTGTTTGCCCATTCAACTTACACACATGTATGTGCATATGAAAAGTAATATTTGAAAGTTATAGAAATTTATAATTTTATTTCAATAACTTTCTAACCAATTTATATTATATATAAAACAATTTATATTATATATATTTTATAAATCTTAAATCTTGCAAGTAGTAATTGATATAAAAATAGAATGGTCAATTAAGAGACAAACCGCGGTATGTTTGAAACTTTATTGCTTCTAATTTATGTAGAAATACAATTGTCATTTGAAAGACAAACTGTGGTAGTTTTGAAAATTTATTGCTCCTAATTTATGTAGAAATACAATTTTCATTTAAAAGACAAACCGCTGTAGCTGGGAAATTTTATTGCTAGCAATTTGTGTAAGATTAATTAATATTTAAGAGTGTGGCAATGTAATTAGTTTTATTTTAAAATTTCGCGGAACTTTGTGTCATTCCTAAAATACACTCAAGGTCATAGATGCCAGAGGTTCTTAATTATTTTACTGGTCATTTATTGCTCTGATCTTTTTCATTCCTGCAGTGGCTGATTCTTTAATGTGTACTTGTATAAATAGCTAAAACTTTATATTGTTTGGTTTGCTTTTCGTTTCATGCTCCAGTCGGAGATAGATATACTTCACGCAAGTTTGCGTTGTGCAGGGAAATCATGGAGGGGTAAAAGAAATTGTCCACCTCCTGCCTCTGAGAGGCTTATCTAGCTCACTGTGCCCAATTAAAAACATCTAAACCTAATATGTGAATTGTCCAGAAAATGTGTGCTTAAAAGACTCTTCAATCTCTACAAATGCCTGTTTCAAACCCAAGCTAGCCCATGATCATGATCCACCGATTACTTACATCGGCGCGTCCTGAAGCCAAGGTAATATCTATCTTGCCGCCAGCTATGAACTCTGAATTAATAAATTATTCTAATTCTAAATTATATTGTACATCATTCCTTCCTTACTTAATGTTAAAGTTATCATATAAATACTAATAATGTCTGCGATTTATTATATTTTGTTTTGACTATATTGTACGCCTTTCCTTCCTTCTTAATTTTAAAGCTGTCAAATAAATGCTAATAATGTCTGTGCAATTTATTATAATGCTATATCAATTTTCTGTTTTGGTGTGGCAATTTAGAATTAATTGACTGTTTTTATTTTATTATTCTAATTCATTTTGATATGCCAAGAAAGTATACAATCTAGCGAGTGAACTTACCCCCCCCCCCCAATAGTTTTCTCCTATTAAACTAAGGAGACTTAAATTTCCTTTAAAGTTTGTTGTTATAGACTCACTCGGTTTTGTACAAATTGTTTTCAATAATGTTATTCTTTAAATGACCAGAAGGTCTTGATATTTACATTGAATTATTACACCTAACGATAAAAATTTAATCCTCATCTCATTATTAAAAGTTATCATTTTAACTAAGTATATCTCACCAGCAGTGAATTTAATGTGTAATTTCTAATTTTATTGTAATAATTGTAACATGAAAGACTGTTATTTTGTGAGTAATCACAGTTATCTGTGCAATGATTGCTGGTAGAAATGTGGAGATATTTCCGAGGGGTGGGAGAGAGCAATTTATCCCTTTTAGTTTTAACTCTGACCCCCTTTATGTGCATTTATTGATCATTAGTTAACTGCCCAGGATGATTTGCGTTTAAGCATTCCATTGCGCAGGAGAGCATCTTATGAGTCAGGTGTTTATTAATTTATCATGGTCATTAGTGACATGAACTATTTATGTTTTGGGTGTTATAAGTATATCATTGCAATCATTATTTATAAATTTTCCTGCTTTGTCATTATTTTGGGATCTTCGGAATGACCAATCCCACTATTCATCATCCCTCTAAAAGTAGATGTATTTTCCTACTCGATAACTTCTCCAGGCACCCCAATGAATCATTGTATGGGAACATATGGATGAACCATCCCAACAACCACTTGTGCCATTACTCTTCTGAGATGACCTTCGCCACTGTGCAGGCATACTCCATTTTCATACCAATATGATAAAGCCACCCAATAGTGTCTTAAACAATTACTTCTCTAGATATGATTGTAAGTGATAATGTGATACCGCCTTATTATTATTATTAAGTTTTCTATTCACCTGCATTGCTCTTTATTAGTCGTAATTGCATGTCATTCGGCATCCATTTGTTTTAATTTCTAAGTCAGATTATGTATTACAGCTTCTTTTAAGCTGAATAATTTTGCTCCCACGCATCTGAGTAATCTCCAAAGTATCGCACATCTTTCAAATCACACAACCCAAATTCTTATTCCTATATATGTAATAACCAATGCAACTTATTAATGTGAATCTATAATATATTAGATGAGGATTGAATTACAAGGTATTATTGGTTACCTAATTGATTTAGTTGATTCTTGGCATATTAACCGCACCACAATATCTGTGCAACCGCACGAATGACCTTTGTTCTAGATATGTAAATAATTGCACTAACTAACTATATGTAGTAACACTTTATGTATTTATATAACTTCTATGATCTATTGACTCATCTCTAAAGTGCATGATTGAAAATCAAACCACAATCAAAGTTGTAATTACCATTGCCCAGACATTATATACAGCTATTTTTGTTATTACCATATTTAATTGTTCAATAAATTTATATCATATTATTTTCTATATTCTCACATTTGTTATTCATTGCCCAAATCTCTCATATGACTGGTTAGGTTAAATTAAATTATTTCAAATTGAATGAAAGATTATATTGGTATTATTAATTAATTCCCTTTATTTAAAGTTGCCTTGAATGATATTAAGTATTTGATTATTAATCTATTAAAGAATAGCCTACCCCGCTCTTTAGGTAGAATATTTTGTAATAATCACTGGCTAATTATTTAAAGATTATCGATTTCCAAGTTTCTTTGCTCACCCTGTCCTCATTGCTGGGCCTGGAGTAAATTAAAGCTTGTTAGTATCCTCAAAAGCGTTGTCCATATAGTCAGAGACCCTGGAACACAAGCAAATAGGTGTGTTTAGTACTGTTCCAGACCTGTGTATCTCGCACATTGCTAGATTGCTATAGTTTGCTTGGATTCAAGGTCTTGTTGAATGAACACACAATTTTGACTGGTACAATATATATATTTTATGCTATGATTTAATGAAAGATAGTTATCTTATCTTGGGGAGGCAGTCATTACAAGTGTAGTGCTTGCATCCTATGGTTGGCAAAGATATCACTCATTTATTCATCCAAGCAATCATTTATTAGGCATCTTTAACTTTTAACTTTCACAAGAGTTTAGTTAAAATCCCTGAGATTGTTTACTCTTGTTGTCATTGTTAATATGGTTTGGTGAAATAGTCCTTCAACAAAGGGTCATTTGTTTTATTCAGAGGATATGATCTGATAGGAGGCTGACTCTAATAACTATTAAATAATGATTTAAAAGGTACTTTATATTATTTATGTTAGATTATTGAACATGCATACAATAGTTATTTGCATTGGTGTTAGATTTTGTCTCCATCTGATTGTATATCTCTGTAACATCATTCATCTTTGATTTTATTGTAATCCCACTAAGTTAAGTCGTTAAGAGTCTCTAATATATTAAAAAATAGTAGAAAATGTACAGAACATCTTCCATTCCCATGTCACCCCATATGCATCATCATAATCATGTCATCTTCCATTTCTCATCTTCTTTCATCATCATCATCTCATCTTCCATTTCTCATCTCTTCATTTCTCATAATCATCTTTTGTATCATTCTCATCTCTTCTTTCATCATCATCATCTACATCTTTCATATCATCATCTCATTTTCTTTACATTATCATCTCCTCTCTTTTCATTATCATCACCACCATCCTTTATCTCTCAGTTTCCTTTTTACGTCATTTCATATCATCTTCATCATTGTTCATAGTCACCCCACCACCCCCTGCGACCATCACTTCTGGTGAGTGTTAAAAAATTCTGCATGATAGTAAATATGTAGGCGCTAAAGATCATAAATGAACATGAGATATACAATGTACATAATAATAAAATTGAATGTTAAACTCTCTATAATAGATTTTACCTAGAAAATTAGATTTTGGGTTTAGGAAGCTGAGATAGATTTCACCGAGAGAATTTAATAAATTACATTTTCTATTGAGATATGATTACGAGGCATGATTAATTTATGGATAATTGTAAACTTAAACTTTTGAAAATATTCCAATCATTTAAATCATTTACAATATAGCAAACGTACAAAACTAAATGAGCTTCATCTCTTAAGTACTTAGTGGAATATATACATCGCCTACAATAATTTTGACTGAAGAAAATAATAAGGACTAGGGTTGCAATATGCTCTTTGAATTTTGAACTTAATTTGGCAGCTTAGTATAAGTCAACATTAAAAATAAAATAAATTGCCACATCAAAATAATATGGAGTTTTAAGAACATTGAAATTGTAAGTTTTACAGAAAATAAAGTTAAAGACATATTTAACGAAAGTTGTATAATCATTACATATATAGATATTTTGCTCTAAGAGCAAATAATTGATTTTAAACTAATCAAAGACTAATACTAATTTAAAATAAAGATCATTAAAAGATCAGAGGCTTGTGGCAAACGGGAGGTTATGCCAACATATCCGGAGACAGGCTTTGTTAAGGCATGCTTTCTTGATGCAGTTCAATCTTATGGGCTAGATGTTGACAGTACCGGAGTGTCATCATGATAGGCTGGTAGGGACAGAGTTCAAAGAAGCAAATCATCTTTTCTTTACCCCGACATTATCAAGATGCTAATAAAATCCTAATATTAATACTTTCCTCACTTTACTGACACTGTTTATGCTCTCTTTCAATCAAAATTGGGGCTATTTATATGATCCAGCCCTACTTTATCCAAATTCAATACTCATGATTTCCCTCTGTGGTCTGTGTTTTCCTAATGGCCTCTTCTATTGGTCGGTCTCCCTCAGAACAGGAATTCTCCCGCCAACATTGAACATGCCCCAAGGGTTTATTTGTAATTAAAGAAAGCATTAAACAAATATGATTTTTATCTTGATTAAATTTCACAAGTCATTGTATTAAACAAAGCCTACTTAATTGGGATTGAGATTTGTAATGAAAAAATAATAAAATAAAATAAAAACTTTATTTACAAAAATTTGAGGAATTTATTATATTCTAGAAATAAGAAATTTTAAAATATGATGGCTTTCAACACTTACATTTAATAAGGTTAATTTATAAATTTACAAAGTATGACAAAATTACAAATCTGCCTTATAAATATACATATTATTTGGGTACTTTTATTAAAACAAAATATAAAGTATTACAAACCTGATTAAATAGAAAACGAATTTTCATAAAACATTTACCACACTTTATAGATATCTGAGATTATGTTTACACTTAATGCCCATTTATTTTATACAGAAATAACACAAAATAGACACTTTCACAAACCACCATGACTTAAATCAATAACTTGATCAGTTTTACTTCCATCCAATCAATGAAATTATTAACTACAAAGTAAATAGTCGAATACTATAATTTACAATTATTGATTGATGATAAACTATACATATACTACCAACTCTAGTGAGACAGGTGTCAGTTAACATATATAAGATTGGGTTCAAAGCCATACTAGTGCTGTTAATGTTAGTATTAGATGAAGTGTAAATAGATTAGATGATATTTGCAGCTTCAATATTAACTTGCCTCGTGTATTCTAGTTTTAACTCTTCGAGCTGTGCTGGACAGCTTGCCTAGAATTTATTAAATTTATGAAAGTAAAGTTTTATTTATATCTGTGTTGTGTTTGGCTGAATTGCAGGTTTCATGCTCAAACCAACAGTGATATCAATAAAAATATGAACACTCAATAAATACAGTTGTATGTACATAAACATAGTTAATATTGTGCTGATCATGCCAAATGACTGGACTCACTTCCAACTATATATATTAGCTTGCCTCATGAGTTCTAGTCTTAACTCTTTGAGCTGTACTGGACAGTTTTCCTTGAGTTTGATAAATGACCCTTTTGGCTGTACAAGACAGCTTGCCTCAAGTCTGTCATAGTCCTAGCAGCTTCCACATTCACTTGTATAGGTAGGCAGACATTCTGACTTGCCTCCTAAAAGGCTGACTATTTATTGTCAGATACCTTACCTTACTGGCAGCAATCAAATTCAGAGTACCTAATGAATGCTAGGATTTTATACATGTTTACACATTGGCCATACTTGTTTTTACCTTTTGGCCACATTTATATATTGGTTGCCCACATGTTTACACATTGATTAGCAGCAATGCATGCTCAATCTGATCAGATAAGGAAGGAATCTGAACTAGTCCACTTCTGAAGGCAAGGTCAGATATGACATCCACCCCCTGGCTAAATATAGCCCTGGAGAATGTATTTATAAATATGAGCTGGATGATACATTGTCTGCTTTGTTGGTTTCTCAGGGTTATTGCTGTTCTTGTCTTGTTCATCATCCTTGTTTGATGGTCAAATCCCTGATTGTTTGCTATTTTCAGTTTAGTGATCATCATTTTCACTTGATGTACTTGTCCTATGTTGTTTGCTGCTGTCTTTAGTTTTTATTAGATTCAGTGTCAGTTGGTTTAGATCATCACTAACCATCTTCTGTTTGAACTATTACAGTGTAGAGTCCTTCAGTTGTGTAAATACTGCTGATATTCATTTTGTGGATCCATAGTACATTCTGCAAATCATATGAGTGCCTATTTGCACTCTTATCTTGTTTTTTTCAGGGCTGACAGGTTAGTTTGCAGAGGTCTATTGAATAGCAAATCTTCTGGAGCCTTTCCTGTTGTGGTATTTGGTGTGGAGTGCGGTACTAGAAATGTTCTGGCAATCCTGGTATTTCAACTTTGCTTCTTGAACTAGTCTTTCTGCCTGACCATTGCATTCAGGATAGAATGGTGGACTGTACATTAGCTCAATGCCATTATTAGTGCAGAAGTTTTTGAATGCACTTGATGTATATGCTGTGCGATTATCTGACACTATTGTCTTAGGTAGGCTATGTATTGCAAATAGCCTTGTACAGCTTCTGATGTTGCTGTGGAGGGAAGTGATAAGACTTCTATTACCTCCAGCCACTTGGAGAATTAATCAACTATTATCAACAGCAGTTTGCCTTTCCATGAGTCTGCATGATCCACATGGAGTCTAGACCAGGGCCCTTAAGGTTTAGCAACTGGGCTGTTTTGTCTTTTGCTAACATGTTTTAATTCATTTTGCACTGCCAGCAGTGGTGGACTTTGGCCTCAATATCAGCATTTAAGGTAGGCCATATTAAAACAAACAAAAAAAAAATCTCTTTATCACATACAAAGGACGCACTTTTGTAGACGTTCAGATATTATAATTGTTAAACGATGAGTGATTTGAAGTTGACTGTGGCGAAGTTTCAAGTATATATATATAAATTTTTCAGAAAATTACACGACCAAAAACTATTTGCTGTGTAAAAATGTAATATATTATTAAAATGAAACTTTGAAATCAAAGCTAGCAGAGCTTTAATGTATACACTAACTATCAATGGATTCTTTAAAAAAATATTTCCCATTAAGTATAGCAAAAAGAAACAACTAATTTTATATTAAATACTATATTCGAAGGAGTTAGATTTCAGTAATAGTATGTTGTACGCCAGCCCGTTAGAGAATTTTATAAACATATTTGGATCTAGCATGAAAATATTATAAGAATCCGTTCTTAGGGTATGAAAAATAATTATTTTTTCGCTTCCACTACAATCGATATATGTATGAGTATCAATGCATATATATCGATACATAATTACATTTGTGCGCACGGTGTTGAAATTCTGTGTTTATCAAAAACGTTAACTATAAATTAAAATTATAATTTTTGATTTCACAGTTTCTATAAATTTATTTTTTAATGTACGATATGTCGACGTTAATTAATACCTTCTCATTATTAATCAAAAAAAAAATGCAAATGAAATAACGTGATATGTATATTTGAAATCCTAGCGCCATTTTTCAATTACATTAATTTCTCTGTTTTGCAGTTGCGTGTGGTCAATATATTGTCCTGAAGTGTAGAGATCTCGTTGCTTTCAGTTAAATGCTCATAATAATATGGCTCAAAGAAAAAATACCAAAGAAGTATTTAACATCATGATTGATAATTTACCTTTAGATATTACTGAAGTGAGTATCAAAACCTAAATTTATTAATCCGTGAAATCTATTTGGTTAAATGAATTCCCACGTCCCTTTAAAAAGTTTGTTTTACTAAGTTATATTATATTTTCGGTTTTTATAAAGTTTTTCTCATCTATAGGTATTTAATTGGAGAGATTAAAAAAAATTTTAATCTCAGAATATTGTACTTCATGCCGAAGTAATTGTGTCTTTAAGTTTGCTGTCCGAAAACAGTTTAGTATGTGAGAAAATGTATGACTATGAATGGTTTTCATGATTTATTTTTTTAGCTGATTTAAAATTATTTTGCTATAATGTGTTTAAATTACAAAAAGAGACAAGAAAGAAATAATAGAGATTATTTGATTAAAGGTCAGAATGCAAAATAAATTCATATTACGTAAGCATTTATAAGTACAGATTGTTGAATAAATCATAGATTAGTATATTCCAAAGTTAAAATATCTATATTTAAAAATGTTCTATTCTAATGATATTCATAGAAAATTTGATGTTTGCCCTTTAAAAGTATCTATTATCATGTTAAAGTTCAAAAGCTATTAAACACTAAAATTGCCAATTTGGATTTCATGATTATCATCGTTGAGTACAATATTTTTTTAAAAAATGTATTGTAAATACAATAGAAGTCTTTAAAAATGCAAAATAAATTCATATTACGTAAGCATTTATAAGTACAGATTACTGTTGAATAAATCATAGATTAGTATATTCCAAAGTTAAAATATCTATATTAAAAAATGTTCTATTCTAATCATATTCATAGAAAATTTGATGTTTGCCCTTTAAAAGTATCTATTATCATGTTAAAGTTCAAAAGCTATTAAACACTAAAATTGTCAATTTGGATTTCATGATTATCATTGTTGAGTACAATATTTTTTTAAAAAATGTATTGTAAATACAATAGAAGTCTTTAAAAAAAAAATCAGATATAATTCGCTCAACAAAATTATAAATTAAAGGCGGTAAGTAAAATATAGATTTAAAGCAGAAATTTAGCAATGCATTAGAATTGGAAAGGAGATATACAATTATTTCTTGATTATGTCCTCTAGATCTTTTATCACATTAAAATAAAATATGGATCTGTAAAAAAAATGATATAAATTTATTAACCCCATAGCTGGCATTCATATATTTCAATTAAATGAGAATATTTTGAATAATAATACAAAAAATGAAATAACTTTTAATAAATATAATATCCTATCTGACATATCCAGCTTAGTCAACTTTTTAAAATATAGTAGTGATATATTAGCTTCAAAACTATTTTTTTAGAAATATATGGACCATCAAGTTATGACACCTGGCCTTAAGGATACTTTTATTATTCCAATTTTAAAAAATAAAATGGAAAACAAAGTTGGAGCTATGGCAAATGTACTTTCACGGATTCTGCTGAATAGATCATTGTCAATCATAGACGAATAGGTTTTAGAGCATCAAAAAGTATTATAGATAAGGTTTTTGCTGCAAGGCAGACATAGAAAAATTTTCAGGAATAAAGAGATTATTTATATATTGCTTTTATTGATTTGATCAAGACACTTGACTTAGTTAATTGAACAGGTCTGTGGCAAAGTTTAAAATTAGTCGGTGACCATCAAAATGTATTCATTAAAATTTTTCTTCCAAGCACATTATGCTTATGCCATCTCATCTAGATGCCTGATGGTAATGCTTAATAGATTCTTATCCACTGCTATCCTATCCAAATTTTCCAAAACTAATTTCTAGTTTTGGGCTTTCATTAGTGAGCTTTTTTTAAATTGGATTGAAAAAAATTCAGTTTTTTCAATTTGGGCTAGTAACTTGATAGTATAACAAAAAAGTAAAAAGTGGCTACTAGAGGAATGGTACATTAAATCCAAAAGGGCCATTGCACTGTTCAAAAATCCAAAAGCTCCTCATTGATGAAAACATTTGGATAGAACAATGTTGGATAAGGATTTATTAAGTACTACTACCTGTCATCTATTGATTTACTAAAACTTATACTAGATGGCATTAATATGAGATTGAAAAAAAATTTGCTAACCAGAAGAAAATTGTTAATAAATAGCATGGTTTATAATTTATTCATATTAAACAGTTTCTACAAGATGAAATAAGTGTAAGTTACTACTGGTGATTGGAAATCTGACATTTGAAATGAAAGTGGCATTAAACAATTTACTAGCTCCAACTTTGTTTTCCATTTTATAAACAATGATTTTTGAAATTATTTCTCTATGGATTCATGATTAGGCATAGGTTTGATGATAGTCTTTCATTTGAACAAATTAAAAAACAATAGCAGTTTAGCCATTACATTTATAGTGTTATCTCTATGTTTAATGTTGTGAATGCACCAGATTTTGGTTTAGCCATTAACTCTGCGGGAAAAAAAAAAATTAGCAATGTTTGAACTTGGATAGTTACTGCATTTAAGAATGTGAATCAATTTATGTCTTGGTAGCTTTTTAAATAGAAATGCAGATTTGAATGTTAGGGAGACTAGACTTCAATGTACTTGTACTGCATTTAACAAATTAAAAAATAAGCTATTTCATTATAACTATAATTACTATAGTTAAATTCATTTCATATAAAGCTTTTAGTATGACCAATTTATTATTTGAAAGTAAGACCTGGACTCCCTATTGACATAACATAATGTCATTTAAAAAAAGGCGACCCTATAAGACTATAAAAATATGATGGAAATATCATAAGACAATCAGTATGTTCTTCAGCTTGAATGGATGTGAGACTATTGAATCTATAATTATAAAGTTACATTTTTATTGAACTGAGCATATGAATTACGATGTTTTTAAAAAGTATTTTATGGTAAAATTGAGCATGATTTTCACAGGAAAAGCAGGTGAGGTTGTTATTAAGAATAATTCAACACTAAAAAAGTACAATATTGAACACTTTCATAGGTAAGATATGACTGATGATAGAATACAATGAAAGCCATATTTAAGTCAGATATTAAAGTATCTCAAAAAAAATAAGGCTTGCTCAAAACATATTAAAAAACCAAATAAAGGATTAGCATGTAGTATATACTGTTATATTTATGATTTATGAATTAATTTGTATATTCATTCTACAACTCATCTCTATTGTTATTCTGCAATTAGAATACCCATGATTATGATTATTCCCTATTATAGAAATGATAATTTATCAAACAGGATTTTTAATGGATTATCATCATTCAATATCAAAATTGCAATTAACAAAAAAAAAAAAACAGAAATTTTCCTCTGTAAACCAACTCAAAAAATATTTCTGTAGTTAGATAAAATTTCACTTCAACAAAGCTAATTAATTCCAGGAATTATATTTTCCACAAGCATGTAAAATATCTATAAATAAAATATTTTTTATATATCGAGATTATTTAACAGTTTGCATGTTTTATACGATTGTATATATATTTTTCGGCAAAAAGAAGATATAATGAGAAATTTACCAAATCAATGTTCATACTTGGCCATTTTTAGAAACATTCTGTCATCTTATACATCATGAATTTTATTGCATATTTGCATATGAACTTTCACATTACTGATGGACCTTTAAGTCAATATAGAACTTTTTAAGTCCAGCACACATGCAGTTTATTCGAGTATAGTATATGAATATCTATAAGCAATAACTTTATTTGACATTATGTGCAAAAATAATATTTATAGAATTAATTATCTACAGAGGAGGGAATTACTGTTGTTTTTTTTTAATTGCAACTTGGTATTGTTGACTACACATTAAGTGACAAAAGATTGTTATTAACTCTTCCATTGTTCAGAGTATGTATATCCATGCTAGTTTATAGTGATTTTCCTACATGAACAAAATGTATATGATAGTCATTTTGTTTGAGTTTATTTTATTAATAAATACCATTATTTCCAATAACTTTGAGCCAAAGTTTACTATTCCTACTAATATTTGCAATAATATTTCAAAAGTAGAATGTTTTTTTATTGATATTGATAAAATAATATATCCTGCAAGGATTACATTTTTTCCTCTATGAATTCCCTGAATCTAAGTGTTACATAAGCATTGATAAATTAAGAGCAGGCACCATTGTGCAAATTAAGTTAAATGCCATTAATCTTTTATTGATACATATAGGAATTCTAAAAATAAATCTGCCCTTCAAAAAAAAACTTGTATTTATTTGTTTAATTAAATCTCCTTCATTTAAAAATTAAATTTCTCTAAGATCAGCTATATTAGCTTTAAATCTAGACAGCTCTTTTATTCAGATTTTTTATATGAAATAAAATTCAACATTATATGTATCTTTATAAAAAGAAAAGAATTAAAATACCTGACCTTTGTCACCTTCTGCATTACTATCATTAACTTAATTTTTTTTTTTGCAATTATTTATACAATTGTAATGTGTGATTCATCAGATACAATGACCTAGCTAAATTGTACTAGGTGAGAGATTTTTAGACCATATTTATTAAATCCTTCACTTCCATGGTTGGCAAAAGCATCTGATTAAACATACAAATGTTCAATTAAAACTTCTTCCAAATCCTATTAATTGTATTGTCTTGGGCAAAGATCACAGCTAAGAATTTGCCTATTAAATCTTGCTCTGTCACTGTTGTCTCGGCACTGAAAGCTTATGCAAAAAAGAGATTAGAATTAAAATTGCTGTAAATACATTTAAAGAATGGATATGTCATTGCTTAATTATTCTATCTCACCTAATTAGTTCAAAAAGATGATCAATAACATAAGAGTGTCATAACAATTGAACATTATACTAATTTAAATATCTAAATATAGAAAAACCTGCTTTGTATTGAAACAGTATGTAATCTTCGATTGGTTTGGACACAATTTTTTCATTAATAGTAGCAATAATCTATGGATAGAAACTATTTTTCAAGATTTTTTTTTGAGATTTTTATTTTAAGAATAGTTTGGATTACATTATTATTTCAATTTGTGCAATATGTTTCAAATAGGATGAAATCTTTACCAAAGTAGCAGCCCCTGCACATGGGTGCTTGCTAGTAAATTCTATTATCTTTTATTTTAAAAATAGTAAAGGCATAATTTTTATGGATGTCTTTTTTTTTTTGATAGAACAAGACTTTCTGTTTCAGGATGAAATTTCATGTAGTAGATAATTAATTGAAAGTTTTTGATCGAATTATATCACTATTGAAGCAGGAAAATGACATTTGTCAATAAAGATTGGTTATCACAATATATATATATAATCATTTAGCATTTCCTGGATTACTTAGTCATTCTTTGATTTGTTTTACCTCATTGATGAATAGAAATATTTCAGATAGTATCATTTCATTAATTTTTTTACTGGTAATATGGAATTGATGTGATGATTTCTTTAGAGTTGATATTGGACTGTTCTAGTTCAGAAAGGTATGGTAGTGATTTAGTTTGCTAAATTTATTATATCTTAATTGCTCCCATTACAGTTTCTCTTATATGTCGTAGATGCCAGTATCTAAAGCACCAAGGGTTTCTACCAGATGCTCACATGCTTCTGAATGATTCTGTGGGAATTTCATTGATATTGTTTTTTTTTAAAATCATTATAGCATAAATTTTCCAAGATTTGTTAGATTTATTATGTCATACCAGTATTTAATCTTTTTTTTTATTTTTATGCTTTCAGATATAATTTATCATTAATTATGTTTCCCAAATTATTAGTGCATAATTCCAAATATTTCTAATATTGAAAATAATTTACATAATTTGCATTTAATATGTGGTGTTACAGTTTAATATTTTTTCATAATTAAACAGCGTTTTAATTTAACATATATATATATATTGCTTATTTCTTAAATAAGAGTTATTAAATAAACCAACATATCTAAATTGTAGATCTTGGTAAGTGAAAATTGTTTTAGCAATTCGAAGTTAATTTGAAAAATATTTTATCAATTAATAATTGTTGTGATTTTAAACTGTTAACCTTGAATTTTTTGTTAATAACAAATATACATTTTGAGGATAAATTTTTTAAATTTAAAGGAAAAATGACTTTTGCATAAAAAGGATATGGAATCTTATTTTGATAATTATCTTCCTTCTCTTTTTCTGGAAAGCATTAAAAAAATAATATTCTAAGATAATGTAGCATTTGAGTACTGTCAGAACAGCATTAAATATCAGTAACTTAATGCTGCTTTCACAATTACAGTAACACTCATTAGGAACAAAATTAAAATATTTATTACAAATAATAACTAAGTTATTATCTAAAAAAACAAAATAAAATGGGATAATAAAAAAAATGTTGGTTTAATAGAAATAATGAATTGGAAAATTGTTTTTAAATATTGTTGTAGATGCCTTCTCATATTTTTATAGTTATCTATATTCAGATTGGATGTCATAGCTATATAATATATAGGTGTGAATTCTTTTTATTTTCTTTTTTTTTTTTGTTTGCTAAAAAAATATCTAAAGATAATGGAATATGAGTTATCAAGTTTGGTTTTTTGTATAATATATTTTTCATTTATGTAATTTTTGAATTTGTAAAAATTATTTTGCTCTCTGAAATAAATATAAAGGCTATGGATGAGCAGATTTCATTGTATAAATGAGTTTAAGGAATTCATACTTTTTTTTTTTTTCCAGAATTGGTTTATTATGAAATTTATCTGCTTTTGTTAGGCTGGAAATAGAGAAGGAAGACATCATACTTTGTTTGAAGACTTCCCCTAAAAGTCATTCAGTTTGATTAAAATATTTACATTAATTTTTTTGTTTTGTTTTGATCATTGTGTGCATGCATACTCTGCACAATGTAATTACTTTGTAGATTTACTTGGGGAAAGTGTATATGCATGTTTCAGACTGTTAACTAGTTGTTCATTATATGACAAGCATAACATTAAGGCATATTTATGATCTCGTTTCTTTGAATATGTATGAAAATCATTTCAGGACCTTAATTGGAACTTTTTTTAAAAAATTTAAGCACTTAATGGCTTTTGTGTTTTGGTTGTCTGATCATTTGATGTGATCAATTGGTATATTCAGCTTGGTCATCTTATTTACTGTTTCATCATTTCAGGATATTTTCTCAAACTATTAAAAGATTTTGTTTTCATGACTGAATAATTCATTATTAATTATGTAACTGTAATTAAATGCCTCAAACATGAAAACCAATACATTTGTATGTTTAAGGAATTTAATTTACCAGTGAAGAAGATTATAAATCTACAATTATTATGACCACTGTTGAACTTGTTTAAAACTAATTTTGAATGATTTTTGAAAATGTTTTCAGAATTGTTTTTTATGCTTTATTATAGTGCACATTTTCTTAATTGTTTTCTGGTAGCTGGAAAGGAAAGGATCAAGTTTTTTTTTTTTTTTGGTAGCATTTTTAATCCTTTTTGCATAAGGAATTTTGCAAGAAAACACTTTAAATACATTGAAGCTTAGGTTCCTTTCATGAAAGAGAGAGAAAATTTTTCCTAAGTTGCTACTTTAGCTTCTATAATCCATGTTATGAAGTATTATATTATTTATTTTATTTTATATCTGTTTTATGCATTGATAAAATTATAAAACAATTCAATAAATTTTTCTTTTATCACTATAACAATGTTTTTTTTTACTTGATCAATCTAACAGTTTCAACTGTCTTTAACTTTATTATGATACAAATGCAATATAGACTTTGAAGGTATATATATATATACTAAAAAGATTTGTTTTATAATTGGATATAGTCTTTGTTTTGTATTGTTTATATTGATTAGATAACTATTTTTTTTTATATACATTCATGTACACTTTTTATATATTCATGGACACTTTCCATATGTTCATGTCATCATTATCAAACATTATCAATCCACTGCAGGATGATCTCTCCAAGTTCAATTTATCTTCTCTGATCTCTAGCCTTTCTTCACATCATCACTGCACACTTCATCCATCCATCTCATGTGGTTTTTTTCTGGGTCTTTTACAATCTCTTGGAATCCAGTTTAAGATTTCAATTGTCCATCTATTATCATCTCTTCTAGCAGTATGTCCAGCCAACTCCACTTCAGTCTTTTAATTTTTTTCAACGATGTCAGTAATACCTGCTTGTTCTCTTACCCATGTATTGTGTTTTCGATTTCTTCTTGTTATTCCTAACATGCATTTCTTCATACTTCTATGAGTTGTTTGAAATCTCTGTATTGCTCTTCTATTAAGTATCTAAGTCTCAGATTCATAAATAAGAACTGGTGAAATACATTTATTAAAAAGCCTTTCGTTTCAAACACATAAGCATATTTCCTTTTAATATTAAGTTATTTCTACCAAAAGCACTCCAACCAAGTTTAATTCTATGATTAATTTCATCCATTGTATTTCCATCTGTAATAATAATCTGACCAAGGTATTTGAGTTGTTAACTTCTAACTTGTCATAATCAATCCTTATTTTTATTTTTTGAGAAAATCCATTGATCATTATTTTAGTCCTTTTAATATTTATCTTTAGTCCTACTTTCTTATTTTTATCTGATAACTTTTGCAACATTTCCTGAAGCTCTGAAATATTATTTGCAAAAATAATTACATTATCTGCAAAATCTAAATGAATTAAATAATCTTCATTTACTTTTATTTCTTTTAGCTTCCCATTTTAATCCACAAAATATTTCTTGCAGCACTGCCGTCGAAAGTTTTGGAGATATGGAGTCACGCTGTCTTATACCCTTTTCAGTCTTAACCCTTCCTAGTATCATTATGTAATCTAATTGTTGCTGTTACATTTTTATAAATATTTTTCACTATATAACAATATCCTGAGTCTATACCTTGATGATCCAATGCTTTAATTACTGAAGAAATATTTATAGAATCAAATGTCTTTTTATAATCTACAAATCCAAAGCATAATAGCAACTCATATTCATTGGTTCTTTCTTTAACTTCTCTCAATACTTGGATATTATCTGCTGTACTAAAACCAGCTTATTCTTTTGGTTGGTTGAAATTCAATGTTCTCTATGGACAAATTGTAGTTATCTTGGTAAAAATTTTGTATAAAACTGATAAAAGACTAATACGTGTATAATTTCTAATATCTTCTTTATCACCTTTTTAAAATATTAAACTTAATACTGCATTCTTACCATCTTCTAATACATCTTTATCATTTAGATATTTGGTATATAACTTTGCCAAATTTTTTTCAATTTCTTTTCTGTTTCTTTTAATATATCAATTATAATTTCATTTTTTAGGTGGAGTTTTTCCTTTTTTCAAAAATTTGATTCCTTGTCTCACTTCTTCATTCAAAATTCTGGGCCATTCAGAAGATATAATAGATGTAGAAAGTACTTGTTCTTTATTACTATATAATTCTTGATAGAACTCTACCCATTTCATGATGTCATCTCTCTTTTTAGTAATAATTCCATCTTTTTTTTTATTGCAGATATAAGTTTCTTATCAATACCAAAATGTTGTTTTGCACTCTTGAGATTTTTATTCCCTTCTACTTCTTTCCTTGCTAGTTCACAATTATACTTCCTTATATCATTATCAATTTTTTTTCACACCATTTAACAAAATTCGAGATATTCAATCTTTCTTAATGCATCATTTTTATATATCTTCATATTCATTCTTTTCTTCATAAATTCTCTTGTCTCAATAGAAATTTTATTGGTCAATTTCTGCTTTTTCTACCAGCTATCTTTGTTGCAGTTTTTAAAAGTGTATCAGTTATTTTCCTATTAATTTCATTTAAATCTGAATCATGTTCAAAATCTATTAATACATGAAAATATTTTAACTCTAAAGATGGATTTATTTAATTGTTTTAAAGGCTGATTTTTTAAAATAGTACTGGTCTAGAATCAGTATTTTGCTTTTATGAATTTCAGTTGATTTTTTTATAAAATATCAATGGGAATATAAATTTTATGTTGGTCTCTCATAATATAAATGCTCAAATACAAATACTTAAAATTAGTATTTTTTAAAATAATAAAAATATGTATAAAAATTTTGAGCAGTTAAACATGTATAATTCTACTCAGATATAGAAGGGTAAGGTAAATGTTTTTTTTTTTTATGTAATAGATTCTTATAATCGTAATAATTTATATTACTTTATTTTTATAAATTTTAAAAATAAAATCAACAATAACAAAACAACTTTGTATTTTTAGAAAACTTTGATGACTGTATTCAAGTGTTTTGGAGAAATTCAAGCCATCATAATTTTAAATTCAAAGAATGAGTCTAAAAAACATGCGTAAGATTTATATATATATATATTTAAATTTTAAAATTATAATATATTCAGAAATATTTATTAGTGTACGTATTATAAAGTTCTGTATATGAAAACTGAAGTACTATGTTCAAGTGATAGTACTTAATCATTGTTTATCATTTTCTTACCTCATTTTATTTTAGCTTCCATATTAGAACTTTATTATAAAGTTTAAAGAATTTTTACATCATTAAATTATTGATTTGTGTGTGTATGTATATATCATGATTTGAAACATTACGGCAAAGTGATACATTGCAGATAGAGTACTAATTTGCATGTAAAAGTTACATAAGTATAGTAGAATATTTATTCAATTTTCTTTTACAATAAGATAGAGAATAATGAATAATATAATTTTATAAAATAAAAGTGATTAGAAAAAAAAAGATACATTTATCATGTAGGGTAGATTGAATGGTGATAGAAAATTGTTTATTTATTAAATATGTAAATCTTTTACAATTTTTATTACATGGCATATATATTTATGTTTGGCTCTTTTAAATTGCTTCTTTTCATTAAATATATCATAATTTTTAGGAAGGCATTCATCTAGTTAATATTAAAAGCAATTATCTTTAAATCTTAGGAAATATAGTGAAATCTGTTATACCAAATTAATTAATTCCAGAAGGTCATTCATTATGTCATCCATTTGTTGTAGCTTATATTTAGGGGTAATTCACTTCAGATCTACAATTTATATTAAAGTTGATATCCAAAACAACCATTTAAACAGGAAAATTCAAAAATATAAATGTAAAAATACATATGCAATTAATTAGTGTACATAATGTATATGTAAATTGTAATAAAAATCAAAATTCAACTTTTAACAGCATGAATAAAAACATAACAAATTTAGATATCCTAATAAAAATTCATAAATGTAATGAAATTATTATTTTTTTATAACTCTCAGGAATAATGTTTATCTTTGCTAGAGCCTACTATAGTTCACATCATTATGCAAGTAAGTTTTATGTCCTACATCCAGTGAACCATATTTGCTGATAAACTTCTCTGCAGGAATATCATTTATATTAGGAGTTTTAGTATAAAAAAAAATTCACAAATGTTGGCCTTTTTACAAATGATCACTGTCCTGCCATTTGTTTTTTATTTATCCACATTAGCAAATGATTTTTAATTTGTTCTGTGATTTTATATTTGATGATTTAATTATATGTATTCAGAATTTAAATTATTCATCATTTTATTAACTTTCTATTTTAGAAATGATTTTTTCTTTTCACTTCAATACACATTGTTCTGACTTGTTAAAATTAAAAAACGGAATTACAAAAATAACAACTAATAAAGATGACTAAATTGCTAAAGAAAATCTAAATGATAGTAAGCTTGCAAAATGTAATAAAAATATCTTGAGCATTATTCAACCAATAGCACTCATTGTACGATTTGCTATTTCATGCAGAAATATTTATTGATTTAGTGATCCTATGTTTAACACTTCAATTTCCATCATTTTTTCTACCACAAGTTTGTTTCAAGTTTTTTTTTTTTAATGTCAATATTAATCAGCTTTTAAATCATTTGTTTATAGCTTGTGGCTAAAATTATAATATACTTACCTAGAATACTCTAAAAAAAAATATGTACAATTGTTTAGAGATAGAAAAAGGTAAGCAAACTAAATTGCTGATTAAACTTTTTATAAGCAAAGATGTCTGCACTATTCTAATATTCATTATTTGTATTTACATTTGTTGTGTAAATCTTATTCAGCAAGAGAAAATATTTCATGCAATATTTATCCGTCTAGAAACCTTCATTAGACCAAATCGCATTCAACATCTTATCAAATTTGAATATTACAATTTAACTCTGGCCACATCTCAACAAATTTCATTTGATGCTTTAATATTTAATTAATTAAAAAAAAAAAGTTCATTAAAAGGATTTAAGCATTAAATATAAAAATGAATGATAATCCATTGCTAATATTGATGTTTCTTAATACAATATTTATAGCATGGCAATAAGTACTTGTTGTTCCAAGTAATTCACACTTTACATAAATATACTGCATCTTCAGAAACTAAATTTTAAAAAGCATGATTTTTATCGTAAAACCTCACATAATTTTAAAAATTTTTTATTTCTTATTTATTTTTATAGAAAATTTTTGACTTCTCAACAAAAAATAGAATACAATAGTTTATCTAAAGTTTTCCATTAATGATAAATATTTTCTGGATTAAAAAATTTGCAAAAAATATATGCATAATCATATTTATAAAGTAATTGATAAAAACTTGGGAAGAAATGGTATAATTTTTATTTTATTGTAAGAATTGTTTCACTATAGCTAAAAGTAGGAAGTTTAAATATTTGGTTTAGTATTCCTTTTTAATTCAAATATTGAAATAAAATAAATGAAATGTCTTTTCAAATATTTTTTTTTTGATGCTGAAATTTAATTCAATAGTTTATATTTATTTTTATGTTAAACGTAGTAATTCTTTGATATAATAATTTGTTCTCTGTCTTAATAACCAAAATTTATTTAATATATAGAGTATATGAGCACAGACTTTCAGATGACCCATCACTCTCCACTCTATCTAATAACACTGATACACTCAAGTACATACATGCTGAAACGATAAATAATCACCAATATACATATTTCATGCTAAACCAGCAATCATCAGTTGGTCCAGATTATCATCTTCTACACATATATACTATAAGTGCTCAGATATATATTAAGATAGACAATCTTCATATTTTAATGGACAGGCTCCAATCTACTACACACTCCAACTCTTCAACCATCTATCCAATTGAAAATTCGATGATGGAATGCTCGAAGGCCACCTTGAGGCCGAGATTCTTGTCACATCCATGTTGACATAAGGTCAATCTGAACCCCACATGTACAGGACATAATCCATTTAATACATATGCAAGACTGGGCAGACATCTCTACAATGTAATAACTGAAACACAGACTTATTCTATACCTGTGTCTATATATGTAATATATAGGGTATATGAGCACAGACTTTCAGATGACCCATCACTCTCCACTCTATCTAATAACACTGATACACTCAAGCACATATATGCTGAAAAGATAAATAATCACCAATATACGTATTTCATGCTAAACCAGCAATCATCAGTTGGTCCAGATTATCATCTCCCACACATATATACTATAAGTGCTCAGATATATATTAAGATAGACAATTTTCATATTTTAATGGACAGGCTCCAATCTACTACACACTCTCTTCAACCATCCATTCAATTGAAAAATCTGTTGATGGAATGCTCGAAGGCCACCCTGAGGCCAAGATTCTTGTCACACCCATGTTGACCTAAGGTCAATCTGTACTCCACATGTACAGGACATAATCCATTTAATACATATGCAAGGATGGGCAGACATATCTACAATGTAATAACTGAAAACAGGCTTTTTCTATACCTGTGTCTATATATGTAATGTATAGGGTATATGAGCACAGACTTTCAGATTAAGTACTTTTATATATAAATATTTTTCTTGCAGTGTATGCTGCAATAAAGCTGTCAATAGTTGGGAAAGATTAAATATATTTTTTTACAACAATAGACTGAAATATGACATATGCCTTGCCACACCTTATTTTCTTTATCTGTTAAAAAAATTAAATCTAAAGTAATTTTTAGAAACTATTTTATTAAAAACTGACTAGTAATACTTAAAATTGTGATGCAAATATTTCTTAAGTACTAGCATACTCTACCAAATATTGTGTCCCTATTAGAGTAAAAATAATCTCATTAAATAAGCTTCTCTTTACACAATTTTTATCATGAGAAATATTATTCTCACCAATAGTTATCCATTCTTTGTCATATATCTTTATATCAGATATCAGAAAACAAGTTATCTCACAGAAAATGTATAAAAAGTTATTATGTAGATTAGACTTACTCCTTACTCAAGATATAATTTCACTATCTAAAACACAACTTAAATTATGGCCTTCATTTTGGATGTTTAATCAAGATATTCTTTAAATAATAGATCTCAAACAAATTTAATTTTCCAGATCTTACAATAGTCATTATCTTCTTAGATGTTACTGAAATCTCTTCACCATATTCAGGAAATACTTAGTATGATTATTAACTTCATTAATAGATTTAAGGTAATTTATGACTTAGTTGTAACTAAAAAAAAAAAAAAATAGGAATCACATAATTCTTTTATTAATGGATTTCATTTTAGATTTTATTACTAATATATGATAATGCTTTAAGTATTTTCTTGTTTTGAATTGTCTCATTATTCATAGCAAATCTTAAGATAGATTTTTATTTCATCTGGATTATTTTTAACAAAGGAAGATCATCAATAGTTTATATTAATATCCATTCTGATGATCAATATTCACATAGTTTTAACTTTGTGAAAGTTTTGATATGATTTTATTAAATATCATATGTATTAATTAATATTCAATTTTTTTTGTTTTGATCAGAAAGTTGTCTAGTTGTTATATTTTTGTAACAAGAAAAGATATGATGGCTGTGGTAGCAGCAAAACATGAACATAAAAGTTAAATATCTTGATTAAAATTTTCTTATTTAAATTGTCGTATAATACTGTAAAGCAAAGCTTGGATGAAATTGTATTACCATTCTTTATATTTTTATCTTATTTAGAATTATTGTACATACCAATCATGTTAAATTTATTTAACTTAAATCTATCTTTGATTTTTTTTTTATTTTTTAAATAATTTAGATTGGGGGTGGGCAATTTGTGAGACTTTGACTTCCTTTATGGTATGTTTAATGTTAAGATTAAAGTGTTTTCTGTACAAATTGAAACTAATTTATTTATCAATTTACTTATAATAAATATATATAATTACTATTTTATAGTTTGCTTGTCTAATTATATATGTATAGTTATTCATTTTTGGGGAATTAGAGAATGGAAATTTTTATGAATTTTAAACTCATTTTATTAATTTATATTTTGCCAAGAAATCTATTTTTTTCACTTTATGGTTTATTCTTAATATTGTGGTGGTACAAAGCAGTTTAGAACTGCAAAACTATCAAGATTACACAGATTATATTAGCAGGTGTGAGGGCTCCACTAGAATAACTAAAATAGTATTTAATTGGGTTACGAGTAAAGGGCAGGCAACAAGATGGGTGTGAAAGGTAATACAGTATGCAAAAGATTTGGATAAAGAATTTATATCAGTATACTTGTACAAAAGATGGGATGATTGTGTTGGGAGGATTGTTGAGTGTTATAGTGGTAAGGAATAGGATAAAAGAATAGATGCATTAATAAAGAATAGGGAGATGGAGAACTAGTATGGAGAGTAAAAAGAGTTTAAATGTATATAGAAGTAAACGGAACATTGGGTGTGAGTTAATTTATGATGATAGCAAGGAAAGTAGGTTATTGTTTAAGGCTTCACGGAATTTTTAGCAACAAGAGAATATACATGTAAATGGAAAAATATGGGTGATTTAGTCTGCAAATTGTGTGAGGAAGGCATAGAAAATATTAGGAATTTGTTATTTGAATGTAAATGCTTGAAAGCAGAAAAAGTACAAATAATGAAGTTATGGAAGAATAAATATGAACAAAGTGATTATACAGAAAGTGGGTTATTAGTTTTATGCTGGGTTTAGGAAAAGATAAGGGGGATTTAGATATAAAGACCATAGAGTTGACAAAGATTATGTTGTAGAAATGGGAAGGAGCAGATTATGTGAAAACTTAGGGTGGGGAATGGAAAGGGGGGGGGGGTACAGTGGCTAAAAGGTTTCTCTGGGCATAGCTGTTGAGAGATTTTTGACTCCATTTAAGAAGTCACAGTGTATCACATCACAAGAGAATTTACATGTAAATGGAAAAATATGAGTGATTTAGTCTGCAAATTATGTAAGGAAGGCATAGAAAATATTAGGCATCTATTAATTGAATGTAAATGCTTGAAAGAAGTTGTAGAAGAATAAATATGAACAAAGTGATTATACAAAAAGTGGTTATTGGTTTTTATGCCAGGTTTGGGAAAAGATAAGGGGGATTTAGATATAAAGGCCATAGAGTTGACAAAGATTATGTTGTGGAAATGGGATGGAGCAGATTATGGGAAAACTTAGTGTGGGGAATGGAAAGGGACGGTAAAGTGGCTAACAGGTTTCTCTGGGCATAGTTACTGAGAGATTTCTGACTCCATTTAAGGAGAAGTCACAGCGCATCACATCACATAATAATAGCAAGGAAAGTAGTTTACTGTTTAAGGCTCGAACGGGATCTTTAGCAACAGGGGATTATACACATAAATGGAAAAATGTGGGTCATTTAGTCTGCAAATTGTGTAAGGAAGGCATAGAAAATATTAGGTATCTATTAATTGAATGTAAATGCTTGAAAGCAGAAAGGGTACAAATAATAAAGTTGTGCAAGAATAAATATAACCAAAGTAATTCTACAGAAAGTGGGTTATTGATTTTTATGCTGGGTTTTGGGAAAGGATAAGAGGGATTTAGATATAAAGGCCATGGAGTTTGACAAAGATTATGTTTTGGAAATGGGATGGAACAGGATATGGGAAAACGTAGCGTGGGGAATGGAAAGAGAAGGTAAAGTGGCTAACAGGTTTCAGATTTGGGAAAAGATAAGGGGGATTTAGATATAAAGGCCATGGAGTTGACAAAGATTATGTTGTGGAAATGGGATGCAGCATGATATGGGAAAATGTAGGGTGGGGAATGGATAGAGAAGGTAAAGTGACTAACAGATTTCTCTGGGCATAGATTCTGAGAGTTTCCTGACTTCGTATAAGAAGTCACAGTGCATCACATCACAAGTTGGGTAAGAAAGGCATAGAAAATATTAGGCATTGGTTAATTCAATGTAAATGCTTGAATGCAGAAAGGGTACAAATAATGAAGTTATGGAAGAATAAATATTAACAAATGATTATACAGAAAGTGGGTTGATGGTTTTTATGCTGGGTTTGGGAGAAGATAAGGAGGATTTAGATATGAAGGCCATGGAGTTGACAAAGATTATTGTGGGAATGGGATGGAGTAGATTATGGGAAAACTTAGTGTGGGCAATGGAAAGGGAAGATAAAGTAGCTAACAGGTTTATCTGGGCATAGTGGCTAAGAGAATCTTGACTCCGTATAAGGAGAAGTCACAGAGCATCACATTACATCATTAGTGGATAGATGTAGTTATTTGGGAATCATCTTAAGTAATCAGAAAAATTGCTTGGATGAATGGGAGAAAAAATTGATAAATGAAGCAAAGTAAATAAAGGGATTGATAAAGAAATTTAACAGTGTTTTCATATAATAAATATGATGTAGCTAGGGGAGTGGCAGTAGCAGGGTTAACAGATGGCAATGATGCGTTATGTGTTAGTAAAGGGGTATTAGATTACTTAGAAAAAGTACAAAGGGAAGTAGGAAGACATATATTAGATGCATGTGTGTGGACAACAAAGGAGGCAATTCAAGGAGAAATGGGATGGTCAAGTTTTTATATAAGAGATGCAAAAAGCAAAATGAAAATGTTTGATACATTGTAGATTATGGATAATTAAGTGGACATCTGCTATATTTCTTGATAAGCCATTAGAACATATTAATTAAACTATTGTTTTCTTACCAACCCTCATTTATTTTTTTACATACAATTGATGACGTGACTTTAAATCTAAAATAATAACTTACTTACTTCTTTTAATTTTCAATGTTTAAATCTATTTATAAAATGAATATAATTGAAACTAAGAGATTTAAACAGAAATAATTTTAAATAACAAAATATTACCTCAACTTAAATTTTCTTAAAATAAATATATCACAGTGTGTGCACAATTAAATAAATATTTTTACGTGTACATACACAATTTATACTAGTTATTTATATTGGGAATTAGAAACAAATATATATATAACACGAGCGTTGTACTTGTGGTTTAAAATTGGGAGGGATTTTCAGCATATAAGCGCAATGCAGACACACTATGATACACTGAGGTTTAAATTAAGGTATGAGAGTAGGAAAGAGGTGAGAAAAAATGAAACGAAGATCTGCAAAGCAAATCTTACTGTTTCTATTCTTCTATCCCATTCGTTATCACTATAACACTCAATAATCCTCCTAACACAATCATACCACCTTTTGTACAAGTATACTGATATAAATTCTTTATCCAAATTTTCTGCATACCGCATTACCTTTCTCATCCATCCCCTTCTGGCCTGCCTTTTACTCATAACCCAATTAAATACTGTTTGGGCTATTCTTTAAAGTATTTTTAATTAGCGAAGGTTTTTCTAAAATGAAATTAAAGTTTTAATCCGAATGTCTACAGGGTAATTAACAATAGAAAATTAATTAAAATTTTGTTGAATTCCTTTGGACGTTCGTATGGGTGTGATTGCAGCTTTGATAAGATAGCAAAATTTTGGTATTTTTGCTACGCTCCAGGGCAGTTTTATTGTACAGCTCGCATGTATATAGAGGGTTTTTCTTTTTTTTTGAGAGTCTTAGTCTTAGCCTTCTGACAGATTTGCTTTCAAGAGAACAAGTAGAGCTGAGTGAGAAAGTAGCCTGCTAACATTTCTTATTGAAGTCAAGATTTCATCTTCCAGTAAACTTTAAAATATTCAAGTATATTGCATCTAAAGTGATTTCTGAAAAGTTTAAACTTGCTGAAAGTTTAAGAATCTCGGAGAACTGCACCCCAGCCTTTAACGGAAATTTTAAAATGACTGAGTAGAGCCTGCTTGAAAGCTATTTCCCTTTCGGAAATGGCTGGCCGCTGCACATTATGCCATCTGATGCCTATACTTAGGAAGCCCTGAAATCTGCCACTGCTGCTAAAATGTGAACTGTGAACCGAAATTTGCTGCCAAATTCTTATAAGTGCTGCTGTTGATAAACTGGAAAAGTCTCCACCCGACATTGCATTCGAATGCCTACTTCTGATGAGGTAACCCAAATTAACCCAAGAGCTCTTGTGATATTATATTCCTCCTACTAAGCTATAGCTAATTCCATTTGTTTTCCTTTGTTTATATCTTAAAATTCTTTTCTGGTTTCTTTAAATTCTGTAACTTAATTAGTGCGTGCTATCTCTATACTTGGGTTAATATTTGTATTTATTAATTTGTGTTTTTTTTTTATTATGATGGTGTGCCAGCATAACTATCTATCGAGCAAATTACTCCTTTTCTTTATTAAATCAATACCCCGCCATTAACACGTTTTAAATTATAAATTTGCCCCATATTATTATCTCATTAAATCGCTCATTCGAGGGCTATCTTACTATTATATAACTATTTAATTATTTTGCATTTAAAACTCCACGTTTATTTGTTTCAACATAATAAGAGGATATGTGCGAGGATAATGAATGAATATTTAACAAATACATGATTGCGTATTAACTTATATTTTTTTTTAAAATCCCAAAGTTATGCATTCTCCCATTTTAAATAATTTTTTTTGCTTAATTTCCAAAGCTTTTAAATTTGAGGTCGAGAACATGCGGACTTTCTTAAAATAAATATTTGGGGAATTGATTAGGTGCTTTCTCAAACTAAATGAATCCTTTTAAATATTTTATGTACTTTGTTTGGGTGCTGCTAGTAAGTGTATTGGGTGTTTGAAACTGCTTTGTTCTTCCAAAGGGCTTTAAATGCCCGAAACCGTTTCCCCTTCATTTTCTGCGGTTCCCAGTTAGAGTGTGTACTCAAATTGTCACACCTGAGAATTTTATGCCATCGTCACGCAGTCACTAAGTGTTAGGATGAGTCCAGCCTTGGGCTGCCACGTGATATAACTTCCTACTGATTTATGACAAGATGCCTTCCCGGGTATCATTTTATTTATTTATTTTTAGTTATTTATTTGGCAAAGCTCTGTGGTTTCTATGTACCAACCCTCCATACTTTACAGAAATTCCTCACTAGCTCCATCAACCTCCCAATATAATTAAATTATTTCTATTAATTTGCATGCCTTGATCACATCCCCACCATATAGCTTAACGAGCATCAGTCCATTCTATTCTCGAGTTCAAGGAGTGTTACATTGAAACGTTATTGTCTCCAAACCTTTTAATTTAAATACTTCTGATATTTACTCAAAGCACCTCACATATCTTAGTAAACTCTCGTAGGCACATTATCGTAATGTTATTGCATTAACCCGTGGTATAGAGAATTAATTAACAAACTATTATGTCAATTTTGATTGACATTTGTTTTCAAACACAATTTTAGTTATCCAATGTCGCTGTCCTATATATGCAGACAGTGCGTGTATATATATATTTGATAGTCTAATAAATCTTTTAAAAGTTATTAAATTTCGATCCTTTATTTATTTTCTTGATCCATATCACTGTCTCAGTCTATATCTTTTATACATCTATTTTGTGCCATCCATAGACGTTTAGTTAGCAAACCCCAGGCTTATACTGTAGTATAGTCTTTTGTTTTTCCCTGACCACGGTGGCGCTGTGGAACTTAAACTTCAGATTTGAGCCTAGGACATCTAGAAGGCAACCCCTCCTAGAGTGTTCAGTTTAGTGTTTGGGGTTTAAATTCTGCAATGTGATGGCGAGATAGACGAATCTGACCATTATACAGTATACTTGTACAAAAGGTGTGATGATTGGGTTAGGAGGATTGTTGAATGTTATAGTGGTAACGAATGGGATAGAAGAATAGATGCATTAATAAAGAATAGGGAGTTGGAGAGATGGAGAGCTAGTATGGAGAGTAAAAAGTTTAAATATATTATACCGGATACTCAATCTATTCTGAAACAGATGGCGCCACCAGACCACTACGTGTCTGGAAAATTTGTTTATTATGATCAGAATAGATGATGATGATGGTTTGCGCCGACTAGACTCAGGGAGAAACAAGAGATCTTAAATTGTTTAGACAATTGAGACAAAAGCACAAAGACAATAGATGATGATGATGGTTTGCGCCGACTAGACTCAGGGAGAAACAAGAGATCTTAAATTGTTTAGACAATTGAGACAAAAGCACAAAGACAAACGTCAGCCAAATTAAGTTTAAAGATATTTCATAAATTTTATTATGAGAAAATAAATTATTAAATATAAGTTTATGACACAATAGATGGGGGTTAACTCAGGCGTGTACCAGACATACTAAAGGCAAAGCTATGACAGACTGACTGATCTTCTAATAAACAGATTTAAAAGGGAGGAAGCAAATTTCATTCAGCAGAGGATTCACCTAAACATTGGTTTTCACTTTCAGATATTTACACCATATGCCCCTGAAATAGATCAAAGAACCCAGTGCCGATGAGCTTTCCGAGATCTAAGCATGGTCAGATCTCGAATGTCCTTATATCGGTATGAACTGCACCAATTACTACATTTAAAATAACGGTGATTGATCCACCTCAAGAACAATCGAAAAATATCATTGAAACGAAGAAACAATTAAACCTGGTGAATCCCAGCCAAATGATTGGCGAAAATTACTTTAAAATTAATAATTAATGGTCCCAATAAGAGACAAGTAAATGATTAGAAAAACAGTTACGTCTGCCCCAGCAAATAAAGAAAAGAAAATAAACTTACAAACAAATTCTGAGTACACGCTCTGATAAATTTAAAGCACACATAATAACTACAAAAAGAAATCTATCGGAGAGTGCACATGAGTACGAAATATCAAAAGTTTAAATACTCTAGCAGAACGAAAGTATTGCTCACCTGTAATTTAAGAAAGGATAAAATTTATCTTCCTGCTGACGACTTATAAAATTACAAAGAAAAACACAATTCTAATTTCCGCTTTTAGAGATATTAGAAACGAAATCTCCACCTGCGGAAAATTAGACAATAAAGTCGTCGGCCAAAAGATTTTTGGAGGTTTAGCAAGAGGGCAAACATAAAGTATAAAATTAATTATTGAATACTAAATAATTACAGGTAAGCATAAAAAAAAAATATATACAAGACTGCTAAAGCATTTACAAAAGCGAGGCATAAAATATAAAACTCATTCATCACTCTCCAATAAACAAAACTGAAAGCAAATTGGAATCTTAAAACTAAGATTCCAAGACACACTACAAAATATTGGAAATTAGAGCAAATATTAAATATGAGGCTATATTGATTTAAGAATACATATTTATGATTAGATTGAGCGGAGATTTAATGAAAATTAATTTACCCTGGGAAGAATAAAATTGAAAATAGTTACCTTTCGGTAAAACAAAGTTCACGTAGAGTGCGCACTTTTACTTAAGTTCATTTTCAGGTTCTTTAGGCAGCAAGGTAGATGTAGAGAGGTTCCGGCTTCTTTTAGGTGTTCAAGGCATTACTGGAGCAAACTTGGAAGTCAGGGATTCGTCTTTTGTGGAGTTAGCAAGCCATTCGGGGGGTGGTAACAAGTATAGAATTTTTCATTTTGTTGTAGGCAAAAGTATTTAATCACAGCTGATGTCCTTTAAGAAATTAAATGTCCGCGCTGATATAAATTCTCACTTGATAAACAGCTTGTCTATCAACGAATAATGAATTAACTGACACTCCAAATTTTCGGGGCTATTTATACGTTGCTCCATTTCCTGCGAAACACTTTCCTTGTTCAATTTCTTCGCCTTAGGCAGGGCAAATATTAATCTCCCGTTCAATCTATCTAGGAATTCTACCCAGGGATTATTGAAATGAAAACAACTACATAAAAATCAAACCTCCACTCTTTAAAATAAAAGCCACAGGAATGCAATTAGCTAGCCAGCTTGTTTTTAAATCAAATGGATTTAAAAACAGGCAGTATATGAAAACTATTTTAAAATAAATCGATAAACATTTTTTAAAAATCCGTTTTACATATAAACGCGTGTATACTTGGATATACGCATTCTTTTTAAATAATATAGCAAATTTAAACTCTACGTTTAATTAAAATTAAAAGCTTAATAAATTTCTTTTCTTTTTTTTTTGTTTAATAACAACACCATTGAACCGGATTTCAATCAGGTTCAATATATATAAGGAAACAGAACATTGGGTGCGAGTTAATTTATGATAATAGCAAGGAAAGTAGTTTACTGTTTAAGGCTCAAACGGGATCTTTAGCAACAAGAGAATATACACATAGATGGAAAAATATGGATGATTTCATCTGCAAGTTGTGTAAGGAAGGCATAGAAAATATTAGGCATCTGTTAATTCATTGTAAATGCTTGAGAGCAGAAAGGGTACAAATAATGAAATTATGGAAGAATAAATATAAACAAAGTGATTATGCAGAAAGTGGGTTATTGATTTTTATGGTAGGTTTGGGAAAAGATAAGGGAGATGTAGATATGAATGCAATGGAGTTGACAAAGATTATGTTGTGGAAATGGGATGGAGCAGATTATGGGAAAACTTAGGGTGGGGAATGGAAAGAGAGGATAGAGTGGTTAACAGGTTTTTCTGGACATAGTTGCTAAGAGATTCCTCATTCTGTAAAAGGAGAAGTCACAATGCATCACATCAGTAGACGGAGAAGATTATTTTACGATCATAGTGTTTATTTATATATGTAACATGGCCACATAATCTTTTATAGTGTAATCTTTCATGGACTCTATTAATTCTGCTAAATTCTCTTTCCAGAGGAAGCAATTTTTGTCAGTACTATAATTATATACTAAAATAATAAGAGAGACATGCAAGTATGACTATACAATAATAACAAGAGAGACAGGCAAGTATGACTATACAATAATCTTCATTATACTTTTTCTTTTTTATTTCCCTTCTCAATCCCCTCTCACTTCAAGCTGAACTGGCTTGATCTATTTTAAAATAAAATACTTTCCAATTAGTGCTATTGCTTACCAATTGTTTAACAATATAATCTTTCCCAAGCAAATATGCTCATCACTAACCTATGACCGACAAAAGTCCGACTTTATTATTGGCATCTTGTCCAAATAGGGGTGACTGTCTAGGCATATTATGTAATAGTGAGTTAACTGTATATAGCTTAAGTCAAAACCTTGTCATTACTAATGTTAAATAATTTAAACTTAACCAATACATAATGGCAGAAATATCTTTGCTTTTCTTATGACCAGAATTTAAACTGACTATAACCTACTTTTTATCTCTCCCCGATTGAGCAGTTCACATTCGTGAAACCAAAATCTGTATATGCATGAGTGTAACAAAGATACTAAAATAAAATAAAAATATAAAAAAAAAATGAAATCAATATAAAAAAAACCATACCCCCTCCAAAATTCTGTCAAAAATAATGAATAAATTATTCAAAATAACTCCATACTCTATTGTTGAAACTTTTACAAATCTACAATAGCTAATATACTTAAAACACAACTGATTGAGTCTATAATTGTATTTTGCTAATCACAGTAGAAAAAGTTCAGTTTATAAACAGTTTATAATTACCCACTTGTTGATCTGCTGTTAATGTGGATTAAATTGGCATTGGTTCCACTTCCCAAAATACTGGGCAGGTATCAGTCCATCAAATTTAATCAAAAGAATATAGTCCATGAGTTGACATTTTCCAATAAATTCTTGTGTCAATCCTCTTCTAAAAACACCCTCGGCTAGCTGGCTGGCTTCATACTTTTCTGGAAATGGAAATTCCTCAACATACTTCAGGTGCGACTCGGGAGATGGTTTTCCCCAGGAGAGAAGTCCTTGATTCTTTCTAACTAAATAACATTTTTATAGCAACTCGCAGCAATAACTATCAATAAAAAGTTTTTGATAATCCATGAACAAATGAAAACTTCATAATTTATACTTTTTTTCAATTCTCTCCTTCTCTCACCACTTTTAATTAATTTTATTTTCCGAACAGGATTCATACCTTTTTGGTTTATTTTTAGAAAAAATTTGTTACTTTCTGTCCTTTTTTCTTTCAGAATTTTTAATTTAAAAAAGTTCTTAATTAGTTAATGAAATTTACAAAGGATAGACTCTTATAATATCTATAATTACAAATCAGTATTTAGCTTGGGTTTCAACAATAGAGTTTAATTGCAATCATTTCAATTTCCCCCCAAGCCATTTTTTCCCAAGAATTTCAACCAAAAAAAGCTTTTACTAAAAAAACTTATAATTCAAAACAACTAATTTATCTTGAATTATAATCAATTTAAATAAATTTTTAAAAAAGATCAAACTTGAAAGTCTGATTTATTAGTGAGATTTAAAAAAAAACTTTTACTAGATTAATTATAAGACATTAAATAATTTTATAATTCTACTTATAAACTAATGAAATAACTACGAAATTAAATATATATATATTTACAAATGAGAGGGCAGAAAATACCATGTCAGCATTATGCACATTTTTAGGTTCACTGAATATGCTTCGGTTACTATTTTTAAACTTAAATTTTTATATGGAGTATTCGTCAAAGTAGTACAGCACTTAAATTACAAATTCTGTTAATCATTAAATTTTATCTGTAAGTATTCTCTATACCACAAAAAATCATAAGTCGTACAACAGTTTTCTCTCATATGAACATCACAAATCTGAAACTGTTATTTTAAAAATGCATTTTATTTCTCAGAATAGAATTTTGTGCTAATTCCAAAAGTCTTTTATCTCAGAACATTGCAAAGTAAGTCACTGTTTTATCTACCTCATTGTCCTATATTGTATTTTTATCTTGATCTTATATTGATCAAATATATATGCTTTTTGGTTTTGATTCTCTGAGAACTACTGTATGATCCTGCTCAGTTTTATAAAAGGTTAAATGACTGCTTGCCTTATTTTTTATATATATAAATTAGTACATGCAGCTTTTAAATTGAGATTCTAGAATGAATAGTGTTATATCATTTGTCTTCATGTTGAGAATTTACATAGATACTTTCATTGGCTTATTCATTTAGTTTTAAACTTATTACTCATGTAGCTTTGTTAATTGATTCTATTATACTTTATAATATATATGAATTAGATAAAATAATAAAACAAAAATTGGAATTCTACAATTTTCAATATACTAATAAAATTTAAAAAACTATAGTCAGTATATGGCATGACTGCCACTCTGAGAATGTCTCGGGGATGAGAGACATGTCATAAGCTGGCTGTAGATTTTATTTATTTGTTTATTGGATATTGAGAGTAAGTAAAATTAATTCAAGTTTTTTGTTATATATATAATTGTTTAAAGGACTTTCAATTTATTCTCTTGATGCCTTATTTTTTGTTTCTGCCTCATTTGGTAATAATTTCATTATACTTTATATTTTATTTATATTGAATACCCACAATTTCAAATTAAAATTTGAACATTTTTTTTTTAAATTTTAATCGGGTATAAGATCTTTTTCCCTGATAGTTAGTCTAAAGCCAAATTGCTCTAAATGAGTTTTCAGAATCTTAGTTAGGAGGTAAAAGAAGAATGGAAAAAACATTTAGTCCTCACCTTTGGTAATTGGAAAGACTGGCCAGTAATGTCATCCCCTTCAATATTCCTTTATGATAGATTGAGATTATGAATGTGGTTGGTTATCTTGGTTTTTTTTGTATTATAAATAAAGTACTTTTTAAATATCCAATGGAGTTGTGTAACTACAAGAATTACATGAAAATAAAGTGCTTAAAATAAATTATCACAGTAAAATTAAAAAATAACATAGATTTTTTAATATGAATTTTAATACCACTGTTGAGTTTGGAAAGTTTTAAGAATATGATAACTATGTAATTATATTTTAGTTTGCTTTTGGAGCTTGAAAAAAAAAAAAAAAAACAAGACATACTTACTATTTTTGGGGGGCTTAATTGCATGTACATATTATCCATTGATAGAATCACTTTTATAATGAAAGTAATATAATGGAATCTGTTTGAAAACAGCAAAATATAATTTTTTTTTAGAAAATCAAATTAATATTTTTAATTAAAAAAAAAACAGACAATTTCATAATAAATTGAGTTGAAATATGTTTAGTAAACGAAAAACAACCGAAAAACATATCTTTCCAATAAGTATGATCAGTGTAATGTTTTGGATAGAAGATAAATTACTGTTGAGGACAAATGTAATTCTGAAGAAATTAAATAATAATAAAACCAAACATATTTCTATAACAAATTGAATTACACAGTGTACAAGCACAACATTATATAAAGTAACCATATAATCTAACAAAAAATTAACAAATACAAATCCATACAAATTTGAATTCCACAAAATAGAAAAAGTGAAAACATATATGAAAAAAAGTGCTCCAAGGCAAAAAAATTACAAAAAGTACTCCAAGGCAAAAATGTACATTTCAGTTTTGGGTCACACTAAGTTTCATTATTTTCACACCCACCATTGTCGTGTGACCATGTGACATTTGCCATAATTTTAATGCTTTAAATTATTGAAAAGTGCAAAAGCGACTCCAGAGATCAAGTAATTTCATAAGAAATTGAATAAAAAACAAATATGAAATTAATATCTTTAGAACAAAAAATGATTGAAAAATAAATCTTCCCTGTGATTAATGTAAACATTTGGGAAGAAATGAAATTACCAATGAGGGTAAATGCAATTATGAAGAAATTAAATTAGTGATGAGGGCAAATGCAATTTCATAAGTCAATTATTTGTTTATTTATTACATAGTTTATTTTGTGCATTGTTTGTTTGATTTGTTATTCAATTTATTATAGAATTGCATTTAATCTTATTATTTTCTTTGGAATTATATCTGCTCTGATATGTAGTTTAATTTCTTTCCGAATGTTTACATTAATCATATTTATTGGAAAAAAATATATATATTTCAATCTTTTTTTTTTTTTTTCACTAAAGATATTATTTTCAATTGTTTTCTAAATAAATTATTTTTAAGTTTACTTTTTTCCAAATATATTATTTTCGTTATGAAAAAATAAAAAATTTTTTTAGTATGTGGATGGCAGCTCCATCAGTATTTTCTTTAATTTCATAGATTATATATTGTATATTATTCATGTTAATTAAATATAAATTGAGCAGTGTTTTGTTTTTAAGGTACTTAATTGAAATTAAATGCTTGAATATTTTAAATGTGAAAGTTTATTTTTTTAAATTATTTAAATTAATTTTAAGAATTTTTTTAAAATACATTTTTTTGTAAATGTAAAAAAATAAATAAATTGTGAAGTTTAATTTTTTAATAGATACATCAAATATTTTAACGAAGTAGATGCTAATACAGCGTGTCGAGAACGCAATGGGTACCTCTTTGGCAGTAATATAATAACTGTACAAAGAAGGGAATCTAAATCGAGGTAATGTTAAAATGATTAAATTTACAGTAATATTTTAAATTTTATATACTCAAAACTTTATTTTTACTATGTGAAAATTGTATATGAAATGATCCATAACTCTTAATTATCCATAATCTGATATTTATAGTTGTTTGTTTATCTGTCTATATTATAACGAAATTTGCCGTTTTCCATATATATATCACGCATATATATAATCATTTGTAAGATTGTGTATATGTATATAACGCTACACGTATATGCGTAATTGTTAAAAAAAAAAAATTTATTCTTAAAGTGTTTAGAAAATTATACTCCTATTTCTCACCCAGCATATTTATGAGCGTCAATTTATGACCTCAAGCACCAATCTTATATTACTATAAGAATTATGCTGGGAGAGCTGAAATACCAATATGGAAATGCCCTTGACTAGCTCTACTCAAGGCGGGTGATTGACAAATCGAAGGAAAGCTACGAGGGGAGGGGGTTACTATACTAAAATACGTTTGATATACTATTCTAAATTCCTTATACTTTTTACTTTTTTTTTCATATTTTATCCGCAAAAATATATACACACGTGCTTCCATAAAACTAAGAGCACACATACCCCCACCTCTTCTGTTAATATTAACCTTTTTTAATCCCTATCTAGGTATAAATATAAATATTAAAAAGAAATAAATTCCATTAATTGGGCTATATTGATTTTTGAAGCAGGGATCGAACTCAATCTGTTTCAATATCCTCCTCCTGGAAGCCTTTAAATACGGTCTACGTGTTTGAATGGCCTATGTCTAAAGCAACAAAACTATATACGTATGTCAAAATCAATTTTATTCGACTCTCACCCTGTAGCTATAAAAACTAAAAGTAAGCGACCATCGGCCTAACAATACACTGGGTCTGACCACAACTCACGAGCATATGACATGCTACGAACGAATACAGCCAATTCTACCCCGACTTACTTGGTTAGACAACCACAAAATAACAAAAAAAAAAAAACGTAAAAAAAAATTTCCCCTTTTTTTTTTAAACAAGAAGACATTTCCTAACCATACTCTGCTATTTCCGAGTCTTAGGAGTGTGGGTAACTAGGACAAATACCCGATTCTTATTCGGAATTTTCCAACCATGTCGGGAATAAAAAGCAGCTATACACATAACGCAACACACCACATACTCGATCCAGCCGTCAACCCCATATCCCCCCGTCAGAATTAGACCACTTTTCTCCCAAAGCTTCACAGCCACAACTTATTTATTCTGTATACTTACAAACTGGCAAACACAAACGTATAAACCATTACTTTATATACGTCAATATATATAACTGCCCCTATAATAACTACGATAAATATTGAACCCACAACCTAAAAAAAAACTTTCAGGCCTACTTTCCTTCCCCGAAGCACTATGCTGCATACTTAACTTCCCTAACTAACCAATCCACTCCGTTGTCTATTTTCCAATTTCATTTATGCTAAACCATTATATTTTTTCTTACATTTCCCTCCCTTTCTTCACACTTAATCCTTATACTCTCTCTCCCGTATTCTCCATTCTTCGAAAGCCCTTTAGTTGGGACGCCATTACAACGGAATTTGCTATTTTCCATATATATATCACACATATATATAATCATTTGTAAGATTGCGTGTATGTATATAACGCTACACGTATATGCGTAATTGTTAAAAAAATATTTATTCTTAAAGTGTTTTGAAAATTATACTCCTATTTCTCACCCAGCATATTTATGAGTGTCAATTTATGACCTCAAGTGCCAATCTTATATTACTATAAGAATTATGCTGGGAGAGCTGGAATACCAATATGGAAATGGCCTTGACTAGCTCTACTCAAGGCGGGTGATTGACAAATCGAAGGAAATTTACAGGGGGGGGGGGGGTTACTATACTAAAATACGTTTGATATACTATTCTAAATTTTTTATACTTTTTACTTTTTTTTTTTTCGTATTATTTTATCCAGCAAAAATATATATACACGCGTTTTCCATAAAACAAAGAGCACCCATACCCCCACCTCTTCTGTTTATAATAACCTTTTTTAATCCTTATCTAGTTATAAATATAAATATTAAAAAGAAATAAACTCCATTAATTGGGCTATATTGACGCATATATAGCAAAGCTTACTTTTGAAGCAGGGATCGAATTCAGCCCGGTTTCAATATGTTCTTGCTATAGTGTTTGAATTTGGGTGAATTAAAATTTGAGATTTTTTTTTTTTAAGTTCAGAATGAGTTAAGATTTCTTTTCTTTAAAGTGGACAGACCATAAGCAATCTAGCTATCTATCCAGTATTGATCTGTGAATAGATGATATCTTAATTATTCTTGGGTAGAGAGCAAAGCAAAGATGGAAAATATTGTGAATAATCTCTTTTCAAACTCATTTCCACTTCAAATTTATTAATTTATAAAACACATCACTTCTTTTTAAACTTGCTTATTAAAGAACCAAAATGTGTAGCTTTAATTTATCAATATAAAATTTTTTCTCTAATTATTCTTTCTACATATTTTTTTTAACATTCTTAATCATTCTAAACTTATAATGATAGAAATTTTCTCATACAAGCACTTACATTTATATTTTAAAAGTAACAAAAAAATTAAGGAATTCTGTAATACAGATACTTCACAGTATTATTTTTTAAAATAATGATGATAATAATGTATTTTAATTATAAGATTAGAATGTTAAAAAAATATACACTAAAAGAATAATTATATTGATAAATCAAAAATTACTCTGTATTAATCAGAAAGAATTAATTAATTTTGTTTTTAATTTAAATAGAAACTGAGGAAGATAGGAAATAATTAAAGTAAATTTTTATTTTACTATAGCATTAAATTGTTTAAAAGTAATTATTTAAAGATGTCAAAAAGCATATTCTAAAATTAACTTCATAAAAAAGTAAGTTTCGTTTTTTTTTTTTTTTTTTTAAAAATTAATGGAATAGTTTTATTGCAAGAAGTTTAAGTACTGGAAATGATAGAATTCCGAAGTCTGCGATTTTTCACTCAGTAAACTATGAAGGGTAAACATGAATTAGAAGGTAGGTTTATATTTTTGGGTTCTAGTCGACTAGCCACCGCACGCCGCTTGATGGCTCTGTTGCTAGTCAAAAACCAATAGATATAACGTTACCAACCTGATTTACAATTTTGTTATTATTTATTCAAAAACAAATAAATATAATGCTTTCGCCTGTTTTTTTTTTTTTTTATGGGGATTTTCATTTATTTTTTAAAAAAGTGCATTTACTTTTTTTTGGGAAAACATTAGTTTCTAAATTACATTTTTTTTATTACATTATACATGTCAGCGCATAGCACTGGAATGTGCAAGGAGGGGGGACCGATGGTTTTGAAGATCTGAAAGATCGTCCAAAAGATGCACTATTCTGATCAAACATTTTTTAATTATATTATACATGGCATTATGTAGAGCTGGAATGTGCAAGGAGGGGGACTGATGGTTTTGATGATCCAAAGGATTGGTTAAAACATGCGCTACTCTGATCAAACAAAATATATATATATTAGAAACTTTCCGCGACAACATTTTGAAAACTATTTTAAAAAAATTTATGAACCAACATTATTTAATAAAATGTAAGAATTACATTTTAAAATTACCGTCTGATCAAACCAAGCTTATGCTTTTAAAAACAACAACAAACCACAGCCGTTTTATAGTCTTGTAGCGATCCTTGTGAAAAATTCCTTTTTCGCGTGAATTCTGTAAAATGGTGCTGGGGCGTATATTTTTGCATTGGTTTCACCTTAAAAATATGTGTAGGAAGGACAGCGACGGGCTTACAATTATTACTATCTAAAACTACATGAGATCATGTGAAAAATCATTACTTCAAATGCACATGAAAAGCATTATCGCCACTTGAATTCTAGACACTCTCACATAATACCGTAGTGATCTGCGAAGTGTGCGCTATTTACATAGTACCACAAAGCACAAAAGCGGGCCGTAATATTTGTGTGCAATGCCATCTAGGCCTGCTTAATGGCTAATATGAACAAAACTGGTCTATAGGCCACGTAAATGGCATGTTTCTGTGCTTTTGCATGGAATCAGCGACAGCATGTGGCGGCTAATTGACGAATACCTATTTTTGTATTTAAAATTTTTTCTCCATTTTAAAATTTACAAATGAAAATATTTAAAAAATATATTTTCATAAATTTCAGACATTTCTGAAATAGTTGCTTTGATAAAGATTGTATTAAATAAATAACTAAAATGTTAATATATACACTTTATTCATATTAAATTTGTTCTGAAATTAATTCAGTAATAAACAAGAAAAAAAGTAACTGTGTTGTATATATTCAGATGGGAAACTGCTAATTTAAATCAAAATTTTAACTACTCTTGATATTTTATTATAATTTTCTATAAATAATAAAAATCATTTACAATTTAATATAAATTATGACATACTTTTAATGACATTCACACTATTATTGATGATAGGATCCAATGCTTTAATGTAATCAGGACTAATAATTTCTTGCTCTTTTTTCAGTGTTCTTTAATAATTTTTCAATGAGTAGATCGTTTCACCAATATATGTTCTTCCACATTTATGGCATTTTGTAGGTATAGTTTTATTTTTTTGCATTTCAAGTTTAGATTTTATAGCTATTCTAACATGATTGAAAATTTATCTGTTATACTTGGATACATTATGGTACCTAGCATCTTAATAGTCTTTGATGTGGAAAATTTATTTATAAATGCGTCCAATGATAAAGCATTGTCTATTGTAATAAAATGATTAAATGAAGATGATAACCTAAAAACCAGAATAATTCCTCCTATATAGATAATTTAATGGAAGGATGGGTAATCTTTTTCAGTAGAAAGGCCAACTCAAACTTATTTGATGTAGATGAAGGCCATAAGTTTCAGGAATTCAAAATAAAAAAATATAAAAAATGATATGAAATGATTTATTTCAATATTTATTAATCGCAACAAATTCATAATTATTATTAATACACCTGGGTCTCGTTTTACTCGATAGATAGGTTACTCAGAAAACACGCGCAAATGAAATCGCGCAAAAATAGACGTGACGTAACGTACATTAAAAAGGGGGAGTGCAGTCTGTGATTTTTCAAAATTCGCGTAAAAGCAAAGCACCAACGTAAAATTACTTTAAAATTCACGCAAAAAAAAAATAAGGAAATAAAAAATGACTAATAAAAAATTTCAAATTTGAAAAAAATTGATACAAGACAAACTTTTTTTAACTATAATATTTAATTTTATTCAAAATAATATATTTTTATGCATAATTTACAGTACAGTAATTTACATTTTTTATACACATTTTAATTATTATCGCTATTTGCGAAATACACGTTCATTTGCAAACTGAGGAAATACAACTAGCGCTAACTTCACACTCATGTTGTGTCAATGGTTTTCTGGTGACAACGTAATTAGTAATTAATCTTTGAGTCGATGATTTTATTAATTGTTTACTAAACTAACAACTAAAAATTAAATTCTTATTTTTGTCTTTAATTTTTTAATTTTCAGTTCCGTTTAAAAATCAAATTTCACGTCACATTAATTTCAAGTCGCCAAGTAATTTTTAAATTGTTAATTACAATTAAAAATCAGATTTTAATTTTTAATTGTCAAATTTAATTGTGCCCACTGCTATTACTCATCTTTTAAAAATAAACTTGTGGACACTAAATGATTAATACTGTAATTGATTACGTTCTTTTTTAAAAAGCAAAAACAGAATGTGATTTAAAATGCAAAATTAACACGCACAATGTTTGAACAAATTTACATTATAATCTTGTAAAATTTAATGTGTGTATACATAAAATGTGGAAATCATGATTTTAATTTCATTATTGCATAAAATCTTACTATTATAAAGCACTGAAAATATTGAAATTACTAAGATGAAAGTCGAATTCCAATAATGTGCTATTACTTTCAATATAATGTAAGTGCGCGAAATTTATTATTTAAAGTAATAGTGCATTATTTTAGTTCGACTTCCAGTGAAACATGAATTGCGTAACTTCAAAATCGTGTTAAATAAGTCCGCGTAAAAAGAGACCCAGGTTATATTATTATTTATCATATTTATGTATAATTATAAAACTACTAACAAAAATACAATGTTAATTAAAAAGATGTAATCCCAAAATTTATCTTTGCTTATTTTTTAATAAGAATTCATATTAGGTACAATTTTAGGAGTGGTGTAGCGCAAGATGTGCTCTAAATTTTTATCAGTTATTCCGAATCTGTTTTTTCTTTTAATAAATATCATTTTGGGAAAAAAATTGTTTGTATTTATATGTGCTGTGACATTTTTTTCAAACATATTGTATTGAACATCATTTTATTATATGTACATTCAAAATGTGTACAGGCCAGATTATGGACTTTTGACATCTGGAAATGGCCTTCAGGCCAAAAGTTGCTCATTCTTGTTTTAATGGATACATTCTGAATACCAATTACATATTTTAAAAATATAGAATTCATCGCTGTTATTTCTACTTTGCAATATTTATGTAGATGAGTTTGAAACTGCAATCATAAATATTTTTTTATTTCTACCAAAAATCTGATTAAGTTTATGTTAATGATACATTTGTTGTATGGCTACGTTACGGAAAATTTTTGCATCATTCCGGATACACATCAACGACATACTTTCCTTAATTAAATTCCTAATAGAATTACAACAAGAATAAGAAATTGGTATTCTTAAATATTTTTGTGACAAGATTCTTATGACAAAATCGAAAGTATGATTTACAAAAAACGAACATACACAGGAAAATACTTACCTTGTACAGCTAGTCATACAGAAATACAAAAAGTGAGATTATAATATTATAGAAAAAACAAAAGTGTTCAGAAGACTTAAAAGAAAAAAATTTGGCATAGAATAAACTCATAATAAAGAATAATTATCATCTTTAAAAATACTTTAAATAGTTCATAAAAACAAATATCAATAGAAAAAGCAATAAGAAGTAGTATCATTAATCCATACATATTAATAATAGCATATGAACTAAAGAAAATAAGCAGTTATATCAGAATAACTTATCAAAATCATAGAACATTAATCTTTACGAAATCTAAACTTGAAATATTGAAAACAAAGATATTGAAATATCATGTGAATATATATTGGAAACACTAGTTGTCTTATTTAAAAATGATTAAAAGAATGTAAAACGATAATTGTTAGAGGAAAAAAACAGGTGTGTAGGAGACTATATTGTACTGGACGTCACACTGCAGGGAAGTTGTCGAGGATGAATCCCCGAATAAGATAAGAGAGCTAGAATAATACATAATTATATAAATCTTTTATGTTTTAAAAACTAACCAAAATAAAGATTCTAACTCTGGATAGGAGTAAGATACTTTAATTGAATATTATAAAAAAAACAATTTGTTCTAAACGTAAATTATTTATATAGTTCACGCTAGAATAGTTTCATTATGCTTACATCTGTAGTTATTATGGTATGTCATGCTTATACATATATAGTGCGGTTTACTTATATGCCAATGTTTAAAAAGAATAAGTTACATAATGGATTTAAGAAGAGAAATGCTATTTTAATTAAATAATGACCTAGACAAAATTCACAAGATAGACACTTTAGTGTTTGAATAAATTAATATCATGCATTTAACAAAATATGACTGATGCCACTTCGATCACACAAGCAAATTACATGTATATACCTGCGATGCCAGGTATATTGGTCTCTGACATACATTACATTTATTAATTATTGAACAATAAAGTTATCAAACAAATGTCAATATTAAAAAAATGTTATATTTTAATTCTTGATTTAAAATAAATAATGAAAATTCATTTACACACATGGGAGTCGCTCATTGAAGGGAAATAGCTTAATGTAAGCTTTTCATGACATTCTACATATAAATATATTAATAAATAACAAAATGGTTTAGTTATATAACAGCATTACAGCTTATAGTTTAGTTTTAGGCATGATTCTAAAATACTATAATGAATGGTAGTGTGAGCATGAGGCAGCAGGATATAAGATTCAGTCCATTTTGGCCGAGAGATGCTTCATTAAACGGGTAAAAGAGAAATGATACACTCATTCTTCTGACAGGCCATACCTGGAGAAAAAAGAAGATAGGGAGATGCAGTTGTCTGCATAGGGTATCAATGCAGAGTTTCTGCTACTCTTTCAGAAGGTGTCCTAGGGCACTTCCAATGCCAGCTAAAACATATTTGAAAGAGAAATGGAGGATTCGGAGTTTCCTGATGATCCTCCAGTTATGATAAAGCAATTAATGACGCTGGATGACCTATGCTGGCAATGTTATGAAACTACGTTGCGTCCTTTAATGATGTAAAAATAACTAATGGCCTAAATATAAAATTTTAATCGGAGGTAACGACTTGTCTTGTATACTAAACCAAATTATATAACTGAAATCTAAAACTAGATGAATGTCTTATTGACATACGATTACATTTCTCTTCATTAAACAGGTGCCACATGCATTTGGAATCAATAAGCATTATTTAATACTATAATGCTAAAAGCGCTACATATAAATGATTACTACATTAAAAAAATAACATTATTATTTAAAATATCTTAACTGGAATTTAAGCAATAGCTTTCTTAAATAACATTAAATTTATACTCAATAAAAGTATATTCATGGCAGTATTATAATAATCTGCCTAGAAACAGAAATATTATTTAACTAGTTCCCAACCCAGTGAGCAATGGCTTTAAAACAAATAATTTAGAGTAATTAAAATATCCCTGAAGCATTGGAGATTTAAAAGACTAATCTAAAATAGTGGCTCGCGGAGTTGGATTGATTTGGCATATAAATTACATATAAACTAAAAAGCAAATAATTATAATAATAAAATTTTCCGCATTAAATAAAATGTAAGATTTAAACTTAAATAGATGTTAGCATTTACATATATATTGTACCGGTCGGTTTTGTCTGTTCATCTAACAAGATCTAGCATCTAGCAAAAGTACCTAGAGTTCAATCATGCACAAGATACATATGTCAGGAACACTCATGAACTCTGCCCTATTTGCCTATTTTCCAGATCTATCAACTTATGAGCAACAATCCCGATGATACCGATCTAATTTATCTGTCTTTGCCAGCATCGCAAATCGGAGACACAAAAGACTAATTTAAATTTATATGATGGAATATTTTAGCATGAAATATAAGTTTGATTCATTTAATGGTTGTGACCTTTCATATTAATTATATCTAGAGAAGATTAGCGGGAGATCATCTAGTCAGAGCGAGCATAATTTAATAACTAAGATATTAATATTTAAATAAAAGAAAATGATTCTGCAAGGGTATGATATATTGTAACGGTCAGAAAACGTGTGACTCGTAAACATAGTGCAGAATTTGACCACCATACAGAACAGCAGCACCATCGAGTAGCGAAGCCACCCATTGTACTGAGTTCGAACATAGTTTATCGGTTCCACAATACAATCCACGAAGCAACGCATCTGATGCGACATTAGTAAATATTTCCTTAGGCACGGTGGTCAGGGATATGCAAGAGACTCATGATTTTATTCTCGAGTTAGCCAATAATCAAACTAATATTAATTAAACCTTCATATTTACATAATCGAGGAAATATTATATAGAATGGGTATCGAATAAATGAAACGTAAATGCAGACATATAGTTTAAAATTATTTATCAACACATTTTAATAAAACAATTAATAATATTTTATGGACTAACAGCTTCAGTAGCGGGATTTGCAACATGATTATATTTTAAAGAATACATTTATTTATTTACACATTATTTTATATTGGGAACTCAGTAGCGGTATTTCCGATACTGTAATGTTTACAAAGGGAATTCACTTATTTGAAGGCGTAATCTAGCTACCTAAAATTCTCGAGTAAGTATTTCTAATGCATGCCTTGGGGAATTTATACCTTTGCAATGCAAGAGTCTAAAGTAAGATTTAAGAGTAGCGGCGGACATATATTTATTTAATTAAACTATTTATTTTATGACTAAGGGCAAACATTTATTTGAGAGTGAATTATGCAGATAATGCAGAGGCGGAGTGATATATAGAATAATAAGATTAAGTGAAGGAACACGTGGTACACTTTAGAAAGGCGATATGGAATGGCAGTATATTGAAACTGCAATGCCGCGAATGAATTTATAAAACTGTCAGGCTGGTCTCTGCCACGGCCCGACAAAGTAAGGTGTCACATAAGCATAACCAGGGACAAGCGGTACGTGGCGCAATTTGCCGCTGGCTGCATGACAGGTCAAATCCTACGGGAGCATTTATTATGTCCGCTTGTGTAGGACGACTGGGGTTAATTTCAACCCTGAAGAATCCGGAATATTTACGGCGGAATAGATCATCGCATCTCTAAAATGTAACACATGTATACTTATAAATGATTATGATAAGATTTAAATGGATTTTTAATTCGGCCCGACATTATCAACATTTACTAAAGAACGGTGGTGACTCTCAAAGAAATGTAATTCTATGGAAAATTCATGATGATTTAATATATACAAAACATATATAAATTGGGAATTATTATAACTAATACGTCAGCCATTTGCGAAGTAGTATACCCCTGCATTACAATAAATGAAGCATTGAATGCGTGTCGATTTATATGAAAGTTAAGTTATTAAAGAAAGTAAATATTAATGAAAATTTGACACGCATTCATTGTTTTAAGCGATCATAGATTTAAACTTTGAAAATTGACATAATTATGAGCATGCAATAATTAAATAACTATAGATAGAAATGTAGATTATAGAAATACGCACCCCAGATAGAGTGAGGTAAGCTAGATTATTAGAGAAATTTACATATTAAATTAATTATTCAATTTTAGTTATACAAATGATAGTTTTACATTTTATAAATTTAGATAAGTAATATGAAGAATAGCTATAGCATATTATTAGAGTACTCTAGAGTTTGAACACAGGTACCTGTTTTATAAGAAGTTTTCTGAGTCCATTGGTTAAGTAGCAAATAGTGCATGAGTGGCAATTCTTTCTTGTATTTAGATATTTCATTTAATTTCACAACAGCAGCAGCTTTTTCATTTATTTCAGGCAGCAGATCTTCATGGTGAATTTATGACAGGCAATGGAAAGTTCATCATCCGGTGGGCCATAACCCGATGGAGAATAATCTAGGTGCTTTACTCGGTCATACCTTGGCAGGAACAAATTATTTTTATATTTTTGAAGACTCTCAGTGATCGAGAGCAAAGCTAAAGTTTAAATGAATGTCTCCAGCAAGTCTAACATGGCCTCTTTTCTTTTATCTTGATCTTTCACATTTTTGTTAAGATATTTTTAGGTTCTATTTAATCTGCCCTGAGGATAATCAATGCATTTAGTTGGTTTTTAATTAAAGAAAGCTGCCGTTCTATTGTTTACATTTTACATTTACTAATTAATTTTGGGGAATTTTTCTTTAATTAATCTATTATCTATCACTGACCGATGCTTTTAAATTTCAAAAACAAAAAGGGAACATAAGATTATTTTAACTTTTAATTAAATATTACATCAGATATTTTTAGAATTATTATTAAACGAAATTTAAACAAAGTAATAAATACGAACTTTATAATCCAAAATAAATGATTAAAATTATACAAAATTATATAACTAAAAGAAATCTAAATTATATTATTTTATCCCTATTTATTGCGTTTAATTTGAGATCGAAATGTGTGCATGTTTAAGCTGAATTCTACATATATTTATACATTTTTAATATTGTTACACACACAATTCGATATCAAAAAGTTTAAATTTGGGCGGGATAGACCGGTCAGTGAGAGACGACAGAAAAAGGTGAAACTTAAGATTCGAATACGAATCTTACTGTTTCATTTCCCCGTACTTCCCGTGAACAATTAAGGAAGAACAAAGGAGGCAAGAAAGAGAAAAAAAAATTTTACATTATATAATTTAAAGACGAAAACATTATTATTGTTTTTACAGATATATTGAAATATAGAAAGCAGAGATTACATGAAGCAACGAACAATTTATATACCCGGATCTAGAATTTATAGTTTAATTACAATGGCCTAATTTGGCCGTGTCTGGTTAAAATCATAGTAATAATTAGTTAAACTGAATGTATATATATAAAAAAAATTCTTAGAATAGGATTAGTTAGTATAATAAAAAAAAAATTTTAAGAGTAATAGTGATTAAAACAATAATATATATAATAATAAGATTTCTATCTAAAACCCTATTTGACTAAAGTACAATCCATTCAACCAAGTTCATTATGTCGAGTTCATTTTAATATTTTCATATACGTTTAATCCGTCCTAATGGTCTAATATTTTTACAACCCCGGGTCAGGTGGATAATACCGATCTCGTCATCGATGACTGCGGCCTTGGGTTTTCTAATCGTTGCCTTTTATCGGGTGGTTCTTTGGCCCAATGGTTCAAATCCACGGTAAGAAATTCAACCATTTCTTTTATATCTTTTATTTGAATGCCTGTTATTAATGGTTGGATGGTTAGCGGCACGCTACGCTGGATCGTTCTAAATTTCCACTTCCCCGTATTCCACCAGTTTTTGGCAGACCCCTGCAGATGGTTACTAACTATAGCTATCTGCACATCTGGCCCTTTCTTATGAAATTTTAAGAACTTCTGTGAGCTCTCTAGGTAAGTTTGAGGTTTCCCCCTTATTTCCACTCTAAATATTTTGATGTGGATCATCTTGGCTAAATAGCTTTGGTGTCCAGTGTCCATCTTCGTCTCTTCTTTAATGCTGCTTTCCTTCTCCGGTTCTTGTGGGCCTTCATCGGCTGAAATGAGGTTTCTTTGCTCATCACACTTTTTCATATTTACTACACTACCTGCTTGCCCTTCTACTATCATCGGTTTGTCAAGTATTTCTAATTCCTTTTCCTTTTCTATATCTTTAATTTCTTCCTTTTTACTAACTGGGGATATTCCATAATGTTCGTTGATCATTTCAAGATACACCAACATATCCCTATCAATTTTCTGACGCTCCCTAACTCGTATCTCCTCCTCTTCCTGACTCGTTTTTGGTTCTTCATATCTTCTCGCTTCCTCACGTATTTTCCTCCATCCTTCTTTACTCTCTCTAAATATTTCAAGTAACCTTAGACTGAAGTCTTCTTCATGGGTCTTCGTCCATTCCCATCGGTGGTGAGGTCTTATCAATTCTACTAGTAATGATGTATCTTTGGCAAAATGGAGGTAAAACTTGTGATAGTAATTGCAAAGGCCCAGAAATGATCGAACTTGTTTTCGGTTCGTGGGCCTAGGGAAATTTTCAATAGCTGCGACCTTGTCAGGGTGAGCCCTAATTCCTTGACCATTTACAATATGGCCTAAAAAGGAAATTTCCCTCAATGCGAAAAAACTTTTTTTTAAATTAACAGTTATATTTTTCTGGGTGCACTCATCGAAAAATTGTTTTAAATCCTCCAGATGTTCTGCAATGTCTCTAGATGCAACTACTACATCGTCTACATAACATAACAATTTTTTTTTTAATCTTTCTGACAATACTTGGTCCAAACACCTCATGAGGCCAGCCCCGCTATTTATCAGCCCAAACGGTACTCTCTTGAACATGTGGGTTTGCCCATTGTATCTGAACGTGGTATATTTTCGATCCTGGGGGTGGAGAGCCATTTGCCAGTAACTGGCAGTTAGGTCAAGGGTAGAGAAAATATTCTTAGCAGTCAACTTGAGGAATGTTTCTTGGATGGGTGGTGGGATGTCCCGCTCAGGTATAGTAATGTTGTTTAATGTCCTAGCATCGAGACACAATCGTATGGTTCCATCTTTCTTTTTGACTATGACTAACGGGTTATTATAGGGTGATGACCCCTTTTCAATTACACCCCAGTCAATCATCTGCTTAATTTGAGCATTCACCTCTTCTTGATACTGAAATGGGATAGGGTATGTGCGGATCTGGAAATGCGTCTCTTCTTTTACTCGTATCCGATGGACGTAATCACTAATTTCACCTGGGACCTGAGAAAATATGGTACGATTTTCCGTAAGTAATTTTTGTAACTGGAATTGGTCCTCTGCCTTGTCTAACGATGATCCCATAATTTTTTCTTGGATATCCTCATCAGGAATGGCCTCCAGACATCTTAATTGGATTTCTTCAGTTTGCTTATTTGTATCAAAACTAATCTGCTCCTGCTGGAAAGTTAGTATCTTTTTTTTATAGTCCAGGATACATTCATGTTGGGTTAAGAAGTCGGACCCAATTATCACGTCCTGAATTAGTCCTCTTATCACTAAGAAGGCATGCCCTGCATTGGCTTCTCCTATCGATATTTCCAACCAGATTTGATAGTATTCAGTTCTGGTCGTCCTCCCATCAGCCAGCTTCATTTGGATTGGGCGAGCGGGAAGCCTGGGTATGAGTCCATGTTTTTCGTAATTTGTTAACCACTCTCTAGAAACACAGGAAATCTGGCTGCCTGTGTCAAGAAGAATTTGTGCAACTGAGGCCCCGATTCTTGTATTAATAATTGGGCAAGGGCCAATCTGAAGTCCCCAAGTGGGATCCTCTTCCTGGATGACTGACGTTAGGTTAGTCATCTCCACTACTCTCAGCTGCTGGCAAGATGAATGCTGGTACTGGTAATCTTTTACTGACGTCCCGCTTGATCGAGTTGCCATTTGGTTTCTTTCTTTCTCACTATGATTGCTAGTAGTCGCTGATTGCTGTTGTCTGGTCTCCTGCTTCCATTCGTGATCTACTAGACTTTCAGACCAATGGCTATCATCTAAAACCGCCAGGAATTCTCCCATCTCTTCAATGTCTTTGATACCACTTATGATCATCAGCTTTTGGGCAGTTACTGGCATATTTTGTTGAATCGTTCCAATGATATGTCTATCTGCCCATGCGTGAGAGATTTAAATCGGTTTGCTTGGCGGAGGAAAAACAGCATGTGTTTCTCGGGGTGCTGCTTCGTATTTTTCATGACAGAGCGTGTTGTAGATATCAATTTGATGCTTGTCACTCCAATATTGTTTCATTAACACATCTGTGTACTTCTCTATAGTTTTAGGTTTCCATTTCACCATATCCCACCAGTCTTTGGCATAGCCCTGTAAATGGTAACTGGCAATAGCTATCTGTTCACCTGCTTCTGCCTTATGCACTTGAAAGAAACTTTGTAAGCTCTCTAAGTGGGCTTGAGGATTTTCTCCTGTCTCTCTAAAGATTTTTATCTGAATAATCTCTCCTAAGTAGCTTTGAGGTCTAACCTTCTTTGTCCTTATATTTCCCCCCTCTTTATTGACTTGGATTATTCTATATTCGTTTGCTATCATTCCTGACTCTCTCAATATAAGATTTATTAATTTAGAGAAATATGAATACTTGTTTTATTATTTTATTAATCATTGGCCTCTTAACGTACATCTTATTTGAATTTCATTTAGATGGTAACAGGTAAATCATATGACATTTATTTATAACTTAGAAGATGACAGATTTGATTATTTTATTTGATTTATTATTACGGCTCATATGCCAATAATAGATAAATATACCGATAAACAATTGATTTAGCGCAATGAGGAAATATATTTTTGAGATACCAATCCATCCCCAGAAAGAACAAAATATAGCATTTACCCGATTTAGCTTACAAACATTATTTTATGATTGTAACATTAATTTTTATTACAAAAATACATCTTATTAAAAGTTGAAAGGATTTCAGATTTTACTGAGTGAGAAATGTGTGTGGGATAGCTCATTAACATATATATAATGCCATTGCAAAAAGACACACATATGAAAATATTAATAAATAGATCTGGTTAGTAGAGTCATAACATTACGGCTTATAGATATTCATAGGTTTTATCTAGAAATATAACAGAAAGGCGGTGCGTGCATGGCGGCATACTTATGTGATCCAGTCATGGATCCTTGCAGGTGCTTCCGAAAATTCATTGAAGAAATAGACCGATATATGTCTGCAAACTTTGGCAGAATCGGTTCATGAACGAAGAGCGTTGGCTGTGCGTTTAATGGGCTTTTCCCAGAGTGCTCCCATATAAAGCCAGTTTAAGTGACCAAATAAATCCCCAGGAGGGTTAAGAGCCTAGTTCTTGGACTTGGAGATATGAGGCGGGCTTGGGCTTTTCGATACGCCTGGGTAGAGAGAAGCACAAATATATATATAAGCGAACGATGAGGCCTGTATGCACACAACGCTTGGAATAACACACAACTTTAAAGAATATTTACTTAATTACTACCTATACATTATGAAATATCCCGCGTAATGGTGTGATTTAATTACTAAACATTAATGGATCATTTAAACTTATTAAAATACAGAATTCATTGGAATAAAGTCTCCCCTTTCCCCTTACTTTTGTTTATCTATTAAACTTCCCACAACATTAAATAAATATAAGAATTCAGTTATAAATGCTGTCATTAGAATAAACAATTATACATATACGAATGGGGTGGTGGTTATTTATTTCATAATAAATAGATTTAATTTCATATAACACAATTCAGTTAAGATTAGTGCTTATTATTCAAATAACAAAAAACATTTCTTAGAAAAACTGATTTCTACTCTGTTTTTCTACAATAAAACCTTATGAGATAATTAATTTGTTTTCCCCCAAATTCGCAAGCATTTGCTAAAATAAAAGTAAGACTTGTTTTTAATTAAACTTAATCTAGTCATCCCATAAAGTAGGGAGGGGAAAATAAAAGAGAAATTACATACTAGCGAATTTGAGGGATTATTGGCATATTTAAAATATAATCTAGTCATCCCGTAAAGTAGGGAGGGGAAAATAAAAGAGAAATTACATACTAGCGAATTTGAGGGATTATTGACATATGTAAAATATAAATATATAAAATATGATCATAAAAGTTAAAAATTATTGCCACATGAAAGTGAAAGAAAACAGATTTATTTAATAGAGGCTCAATAATAAAAAGGAAATTAAAGTTATATAGAGTTATGTACAAACTAGTAGTAAGTAAATTATAAATCATTTTAACACTTAATTATCTAATAGAGCGATATCTTAAATTATAGAACAGGTGATTATAATTAATTACAGAAAGCTGAGTTTAAGAGTTTATACATTAGGCAGCGGCTAAAGTTCCTTTACCTCTACAAATTAGTGGAGATTCTTGATGGTTCATTGTCCATTGGTACTGGTTAACTAGATCTAGGTTTGGGTCAGTCGAGCAGGTAGTATTTAGTTTTTCAGTCTCTAAGCATATTAAAGTTCATGGGTAACAAGATTCAGAGCTATAATTCTGGGAAAGAACATGTTTGAATGGAGAGAAAGGTGAAATTTCTCTACTCACGATACATCGTATTGTTGTTACCACGAATGTGGATTAGATCTGCATTGCTATTAGAATCTTATGCTTTCTTCTTTTCCGGATTCAAATCTAGCAGTATTTATACTATTTTTCCAATGATGTTGGAAAGCACTTAGCTGCTAGACGTGAGGCACTTTATCCACTTAGCAGATCTGGAATTAACTGATCGGATGCATCTTTTGTTTGAGTAAGTTTCAAAAACAATGCAATCCTGTTACAAATTTCTTGAATGATTGTTTTAAAATATAGTCTATGATTTTAAAACAAATTTGAAGCGGTTAAAATTTCCACTAATGGATTATTACTTTACTGTTATAAAATTATAACATTTTAATTCGGACTAATGGGTTTCCGGTAAATTGTCTTAATTGCGTTTGAGAATCTTCTTCCACGGATTGCATCATTTTCTGACCGCCATGATTAAAGTGAATAGTAAATCAAATATAATTTTAAAAATATACATTAATATAATACATTTTATTTGAAATATGTTTTAAAAGTAATATCCAGTACGCACCTATATGAATTAAAATCAAATCAAATATTTATTCATTAAAATTAGCTACATTTAGATATCTATATATATATGTCAGTTATCATTTTATTAGTTAAGCTACAAAATATATGTGTTAATAAATATGTATACGTGTGTAAGGATGGGGTTGAATATGGTTTGGTGGTGGGAGATTCTGAGTGGGCTGTGAAGCTTGATCTGAGTATCAGGTTGACTACTTCAATATGTTTGATAGGATTATAGAGAAATTTTTACAGGTAGAGATTATATATAATTATAAAAGAAAACATTAATTAGTATTTACAGGCGAGCATAGACAACTTTAAATAGCTATTGGACTGTTACCTCGGCATACTTGGGGTGAAGGTTAACTGGGTGGTCTGCAATCTCGGTCACTGCTGCTTCTTCATCGGTGGCAGCCTTCTTCCATGGCAAGAGTTTCATGGCAGCATATTAGAGGCAGCCTCGAGAGGCACAGGGAAAGACATTTTGGTTACCTACTCAATAGGTATTCTAAAAGCAATTACTGTAAGACTATCAGACTAAGATTCTAAGACCAAAACTAAGACTCTTTTATCTCTAATCTATTCTATTTATACCACTCAAGCTATTACAGGAATGCTTTGGTTCATTTGCCTAGAGGCAGACAAGACAATTACTAAATTCCTGAGAAAATTCCAGTCCATTTTAATTAAAAGTAAAATATAAGAAGATAATGTTCAAATCACTTTCATTAGCAAAACTTTTAATTAAAGCCTTTAAATTATAAAAGTAAAAACTGATAAGACAATCTTTTGATTAATGAAAAAAAAAGCATTTAATATATTTAATTAGTGAAGAAAACTTCACAATGGGTTGATTTGAACCTGCCATCTTGGTTATATCTTCTTTCTTTTACAAAATGAAATTAAATGCAAACAATTTTTATAAAAATGACAAACTTACAGACAAAAAGATTTCACACAATATTCAAACGTATCAAAATTATAAAATATTTATTATATAGTAAAGTTTTAGCATATTTTAAAATATATACATGTTGCTACATAGTAGGTGATGGCAAGGTTAGTACATTAAATATAATTGCTGGGTTTGAAATAAATAGTTAGTTTTTAGGAAGGAAAACATGAAGCTTACTCTGACTACAGAGTGATTGTTTCAATATATGTACAATGAATATATGTTCAATTGAAAAAACAATAATGGTTGATAAAAGAGAAAATCTAATGAAGAAAATTTAAAGACCCTGATCACACGTCAGAGGCAAATACCTAGTGATGGAGAACCATTTGTTGATCTTGCCTTTAAAAAAACATGGAGATTAAATTTTTACTGACTTGTTTTTGACAGAATAATCTAGTTGATTGGAGCATAATATAAATTCAAATCTAAAGGTCATTGGTTATATTCCTGTGATAACTGTCATTGATTAGATCAGTAACATTCTGAAGAATAAAGGAAAATAGTACCATTCAAAAATTATATTCCATACTAACCCGTGTATTATTGCTAACAGTTGAATGTATTGAAAAAATATATATTAAGTTTGAATTTTTCTAAAAACATTTAACAATTTCATCTAGATCAGGGGGCAGCAAACTTTTTAACACGAGCCATTTTGTCCTGTCTTTTCCCCCCTCCCCATTAAAGCATCGCAAGGAAAGAGATGAAAATGATTTTGAATGACTTTGGATATATTTAAACATTTATTTTAATAATAGAACATAATGGAATCTGTATACATTCTAACAAAAATAAAAATTAATATAAAAATAAGTAAATAAAAACAAAAAATTACTTTGACAATTTGATATGTTCATAAATTTTAATATTTAAATATAGACAATAATGACTATTCTATAATAAGGCAGAATCCAAGAAACAATGTTATAATTCACATTTTCTCTCTAGAGTCATCAAAATATTTGTTTACAAATTACAAGAGGAAGGAAAAAATGTGTTTATGTTTATCATGATAAAAAGAGGCATAATAACTAATCTTTCTTATTTCATTGCCAAATGTATACCATATTATAGTAAATCATCCATGCACTTTACTACTGTTATACAATACTTTATTTACCACTCTCTTTTACAGTTTCGATTGCCCCAGCAATCTTTTTCAGAACTTTTATATCTCCTAACTTCAAATGCAATCGAAACTGTAAAAGAGAGTGGCAAATAAAGCATTGTGTAACAGTAGTAAAGTGCATAGACGATTTAGTATTAATATGATAAAAAGACATGAGATTAGGATCAAAGAGGCACATTTGGCTTAAGAGTTGCAGTTTACCAATCTCAGATCTAGATGATGGGAATAGTTCAATATTACTTTGAATAATAATAATTATGGAGTGGCTTTATTGCTTGGGTGTTTATAAGAAATTTGATGTGGAAGTGATAGCAACAGATGTGATCTATTTATCTTTAGCTCCAGAATCTTTCACTGTGCCATACCATATCTTCATAAACCATTAGACAATCTTTACATATAACTGTTTTCTAGGAAAACTGTATATGTGTCACCAAAATTTCAACAATTTAAAAATAAAGAGATTCAGTTTCATCAGAAGCCTTATTGGATAAAATTGTTACAATCAATTTTTAACAAAACAATTTCTACAAATAGTAAATTGAAAGACAAATCTTTTATTCTATAACACCAAATCCTAAGCATCAAGTATATTTTCTACCAAAAATATTTCATCACTTCAGATATTATACTCTCAAAACAATAATGTTAATATTGGTATAGTCACTACTGAATAGTAAGCTCGGCCTTTTATGTAATCTCAGAGTTTTAATAGTTAACCCAGCAGTCCTGTAAATAAATTAAACCCATGAAAGGAAATAAATAAATAATGCTCAAGTAATGAATTAGAGCTGACCGACTTACTTTGCTTAAAAGTAATGAAAAATTTATTAATGATTATGCCTAATGAAAAATGTTTTAACCCATTTGTAACACATGACAAATGTCTTAAATATTATACAGAGAAAGAAGGATTGTTATCTTTAAAAATTTTGTGAGGTGAATTTCTTATGGAGAAAATCATTAAGTTTTGCAAGGTATATCTTTAACATGAATTTTTCGTAGTTTTTACTTTATGGATCTTGAAATTGAAACATTTTCATTCATAAGGTCATTGTAGAGTTTTGTAAAAATGGCAGACATGTTTATACACTCCAGAAAAACTAGAATTTATTCGAGAGGTTGTTTTAGATCGCGCGCTGATAACTGTGGAATTTAATTAAGACATTGACATAATGGCAATCGACAATTCCAAGAAATATTTGCTGATTGCAAATATTTCTAGATAAGAGACCGTGCCTTATTGGACAACGTTGCAGTTATCAGAAAGTGATAATAAGACCTGGTAACAACTACGCAGGGCATTAATTAGAGGACAACTCCAGTAGAGAGCAGTCACGCAGTATTTGAGTAGGCAGTGATTTGAGTACAACTACAGTAGAGAGATATCGTGTCAGTGCTTGCGGTTAATGACCACCGCCCAGTGGAAGTGTAGTCCACGGGTGTAGCTGAAAGTGCCCACAGAGATGGGGAGGCCGCAACGGAAATATTGAGGGCATTCGTTGCAGAGCATTCGTTGGAGAGCATCTGTTGCAGAGAATACAGAGTGTATTCAGAGCATTTGTTGCAGCATTCGTTGAAGAGCATCCGTTGCAAGAGAACAGCGTGGGAATTGAACATTAGCGAACTGTAAAGATAGAGTATTGCAGACTACATAAAATCTTGTGAGTCTTATTGTATATAGTTATTTGCTGACCACACAATCATACTTGCGGATATAACAGTCATCATATGCAGATTATCTGGATGTCATTTCTAACACTATTAAATGACCTAATAAATGTTATATCCTTTTTCGCAGTGAAAGCTTTTTAATCAAAGCCTAAAAAATCTGCTGAGAATTGCATTAACAGTTGAGATAAATTTTTTATTCAGAACAGAAAATAAATACTATGTTTTTTGGACACTAGCAAAGTTTAATAATGGTGACATGTTTGGCAGTACTTTGGAAAAACTTTGCATTAAGAATTGATATTTCAAAATTAAAATCATTGAAACCTGTTATAATATTGATATAAATATTTATTATGTTTAAACTTTCACTTGCATCATCTGTATCAGAAAAACATGATGGATACATAAAATGCTACTGAATTTTTTTTTACAGCTAAATCCTTGATGGATGAACTTTAAGATAATACATCAGTTTTGTCTTAATTTTTAGCATACTAACTTATAATGATCAATTAAAACTATAAACCACACAGATTATTTGATGTAAGACGATGTATAGAATTTTTTATTTGAAATTGAGAATAAGCTCAAATCTTAGTATGTATGATAATCTAATCAAATATTAATTCTTTGCCATAGCAATAATTTCTCTGCCAATCTTTTTTCTTTTTGTTAAGAGGATAATGCATAGTTAAAATATGTCCAAATAGAAGGATTCATACAAGCTAAGCAGATTCCTTTTTAAGATGCATTGTTTTTTCCATCTGAAGTCTCAGGATCTAATAATGATATGTTGGATAAAACAGAAGATCCAGTGAACTTGAAAGACATGATGATATTTAATTAAAGATGGAATTTAATAACAAAAAGAGAATGAATTCATGGTCCAAAATCAAAAAAAAAAAATAATTTTTTAAGAACTTTTATTCTGTGTTAGGTATAAAGTCATTTCTATCACTAATATCATTATCTTGAAATGTCTTAGAAATAGTACTTTTGATCGTAAACATATTAGACCTGCTTGGTGTTAGTAATGATGATAGTATTGGTAGCTGTTTATATGCGAAGTATTAATAAACGCAAGGAATTAAATATATTGGATTACCTAATGTTTCTTTAGTGGTGGATTCAAGAACATTGTAAAAAATCTAAATGCATAATTCAAAACTTTGCAATCTTGTCAATCACAGTATCTTATTTCTACATATGCTTAAATAATATTTCAGCTATTGTAATTAATTGTGACATTTTTTTCTTATTATATTGGAGATACAGTTTTATATAAGTTAGTCCATACTCCCTGAATATGATCTCCATGTATAATGTATTGATAAGCCTAAATCTTGTTTGATTTCTAATGTAATCATCAACTATTATTTTTATCATTTGAAATTTTCATAAAGATAATATTGAAAACATATAATTTATCATTGTTAAGATGAAAGGAGATTTATCTAATGTTTTCATTATACAAATTCACCTAAAAATTTTTAGTTGTGATTACTTATTAGTCCAATTGAATTATTAAATACGTTTAAAATATTAAGGGTACTCATTATTTAGCCAGACTTGGCCGCTTGATGGGGTTCTGGCTAGCCAAGAACATTTACAAAGGCCATTTACGCAGCCTAGACTTACGGCTAAGAAAACAGTTCTGTTTATCTTAGCCATTGCAGGCTGCTTGATGGCGTTGCACAGAAATATTGTGGCCTGTTTTGTGCTTCGTTACACTTTATGTGAATTTGCACAATTCACAGTTGGCTACTGTATCGTCTGACGCTGTCTGGATTTGAAGTGGCCACAACTTTTGAAATGTCCATAGCAGAGTAATTTCATTTCTACTTAAATCATGCAGTCTGACTCACTAAAAATTGTCACACCATCCCCACCCTTACCTACACAACTTGGAATGTGCAAAACATTGTCTAAGGGTAGGGTTGAATACAATTCGGCCAAGCTCACGTGAAAAGTCACGCTTTTGCGAGAAAATATATGAGACAAATAAAATGTCGCACTGCTGCAAGCAGATTTTCAAATTGTGCCAGTTGCCAATATCAGTCAGGCTCCTGCAACTGAAGGTATTCGATTGCACACGTTTCCAAAACAAAAGGTTGTGATTCTATGACATAAATCAGTATATATATATAAAAAAGAAAACGAAAGTTGAAAAAGTCAAAACTTTTGTTGTTTTTTATTTTTTGGGGGGATGGGTGGGTGGTGGTGGAGGGGGTGGGTTGAGAAATACTTTGTCATCACTGAGACAAAAGTTATTTTTGGTTTGTTTTTATTTTTAAAAACAGGTAATAGAAATTTGTTTTAAAAGTAAAAGTTTTACTATATCAGCATTAGTAGGATGGGGGGAAAAAAACTAAAAAAAAAAAATTGAAGACGTAGTAGAAAAAAATCAAAGGATAAAAAAATTTAATTAATAGTAAAAGTTGTTTTTAAAAATCAGTAAATAAAAATCGCGTAACACAAATAAAGCTAAAAACAAATTGCCTTATAGCCAAAAAAAGTTGCCATATTTTAAAATTCGCGGCCTGATAATGTTGCTTTGTATTGTTTTTGACTGGCAACAATGCCATCAAGCAACCAAGCCTGGCTAAGTAATGAGTACCATATTAAGTAGTTACATTTGAAGAATATTTGCAAGTTTAATAGTTTTAACTATTTGAATAATTATCTGATGATAAAAAGATAACACAAAGGCAATATAAATTGCATGCAAAACATTATATTAAAAAATAGTAAATGTTTTTCAATTAGTTGAAATTGGATTTAAAAAAGAGTCTTATTAAATCTTGTTTGTAAAATAATTTTATATCAAGAAAAGAAATAATAAACTTTTTAAAAATGTGGATTTGGAGGAAAAGGGAAATGGTTAAGGTTAGAAATGTAGATGTACTGAAGAAGTCAATAATCAGAAGTGAATTAGCATATGATTAGAGGTAAAAGAATTATTGATATTGAAAGTTTGTGGAGGTTAATATGAAAAGGAAAAGAAAGTTATACAATGTAAGGAATGTGGTAACTATAAGCTTTTAAAAAAGAAAGCAAAAGATAGGAATTTATTAAAAAAGTGGTTTGCAGTGCAAAGCCAGTTCTTTGTATAATAATTTTTATATCTATACTGATCAATTTTCAAAAGATTTCTTCTAGTTAATAATCCCTGATTTTTATTAAAACTGCATATTTATTTGTTTTGTTTACTATATTGTAATATTGTAGACAGTGACCAACTCTGGCCAAGTCAGATATTACAAGCTTATTAAAACAAATTTAGAATGGAGAAATGAGAACAATCATTTTCTCATGTTTTTTTTTTTACAATTGTTAATTTATTTAAATATATGGTGCTTGTCTTATAGATAAAGACGCTGTTCGATGGCGCTGTTTTCACGCTAAAACTATAAAATATGAACATTCCCGGGCCGTTGATTTTAATCATTTTGATGTGTTTTTTGTAATGCGAAATAAAAACAAAACAAAATTGTCTTTTTTAAATATTATTTTTTATTAACATATACAAATTAAATGATAATAATAAATGTAAAATAAAATAAACAAATTACAATTTGATTCGTGTTTTCTATTTTGCTTTATTAGAAAAATCAATTTTCTATCGGATATTTTTTTACTGGGGTTACGGCTTTTTTTGTTGTTGTTGTTTAAAAACTCATAATCAGAATAAAAAGTAAAATTTCTTAGTCTTCCTTTTACATTTTATTTCTACAGAGAAACAGATATTATTGTGTTACTGCTATTTTTTACTTTTTTAGTCTTCGTTTTAAATTTTTTTTTTTTTTTACAGACAAACAGATATTACCGCTATTTTTTACTTCAAATAGAATGACAACAAAAAGTAAAAGTTGCTAGGGTTAGGTTTAGGATTAGTGTTCTGTTGTTTGTAATGCTAAAATAAAAAATACCAAAATCGTATTTTTGTAAATATTTTTTTTTAGTAACATCTATAAAATAAATGATAACAATAAACGTGAACTATATTCAACAAAGTATAACCGTAGTCTGAGAAAAGAATGAAAGTAAAACTTTTTTAAACAACAAAAAACACACACATATATAAAATGTCTTCTTTACTTATTAACCATGTTTATAATATATGCTTTTTATGAAATTTACAAAAAACAGGCATAATTGTACTTTTCTTACTGGATATTTTTGTGTTACCGCTCTTTTTTACTTCAAAAATATACACACTGTAGAATCTTGTTTGTCTCGTGGAATGTTACGAACAGTATGTTACTTGACTCGTTACCTAATTCCAACTCACTTTACATATATATCTTGTCAACATTTTCCCAATTAAAACTTCAATACAGTACGGTGTAAAAAGTCTGATAATTATTACTTTACAAAATCTGAACATTTCAATACTTTAAAATAAAAAAAAATCCAATGAAAACATTTCCATCCAATTCAAATACACACACCCGCTCACCAAGCTGTAACCATTTTATAAACTGCGAATTCAGAAAATATATTTGCTGCGGTGCGACATACATGCTGTACTGTGGCATGACATAGCGGCCTGCAATCTGTAGCACAACAAAAAAGTTATATTATAGATAAACGCGGGTTTGAACGTGTCGGCCGTGGTAACAGCATTTTTATGTGTTTTAGCACGAAAACGGCGCCATCGAGCGGCGTCTTTAACTATAAGACAAGAACCAAAGATTTTAACTTATTTTAAGATTTTTACATTTTTAAGTGATAATATGAAAATTCCAATGTTTAAAATAATAATGAATATTTATAGTTAAGGGTAATTGTAAATGAATGAAAAAGTACTTAAAAAGGTGAGAAATTAACCTTTTTGTAAAAATATGAGATAATATTGTACCGATCGAAAATGTATGTGCATCCAACAAGATTTAGAATCTAAGCAAAAGTACCCCGAATCCAATCATGCCCGAGATACACATGTCAGGAGCAATCATGAATTCTAACCTCTTTGCCCTTTTCCCAAATCTATAACTTTATGAACAACACCTATGGTGATACCACATAAATTTATTATATTCTGTCCCAGTGCTACGTTTTACATGAGAACTCAACTGGTGATGATGATGAGATATTGAGTGAACCCGAGATATCAAATTAAAAATATACATAAATATAAATGTTAATAAGGAGATCTGAACAACTGGATTAAAGTTAAAAATAGAAATATTTTTTTTGAACAGAATTAAAGATGAGTTTTACATATATATATAATCAACTCTACGCTTGTAAAACTTTATTTTATTACAACCATTTGAGAAACTTGTTACAATTATTTTTATGTTGACAAATATTAATTTAGTGCGGCAGTCACAAAAAATGATTTTATCCGAGTGGCTTGGTGCACATTTTATACAAAAAAAATATATTTATAAAGTTACAATAGAGTTTCGCTAATTATACGATTTTAATACATAAGTTTATTTTCATTTGGAAATTTTCTTTATAACAATTAGAATAAGGATACATTTTGATCAGTAGACTAAAACATTATTTATTTTACATATTCAGCATTTAACAATAGAATATAGCGAAACTATAATTGCAGGAACGGCTTATTTCAATAAAGGGGAGGGCAGCTTCATGAGAAGTTGGATTTAAACTCCAACGAAAAATATTACTAAGAGAACGGTTGATAATCACATATTACGATTTACTTTGCTAAACAGGCTAGAAAACTATAAGAAATGGTGGTGCTAGCATAATATCAGCGAGAGGAAATGGCATATTTGGGCCAGTACAAGGTCATTCTCCAATTATTTTAAAGATGTTACATGCCAGCTTTATGTTAAAGCAGTACAGGAAGAAAAAGTTAGGTAGGAAGATTCTATGGGCCGGACCATGGTGCATCCATGCATTGCTTCATCTACTCTAACCTGCATGTTCTAGAAGTAAACGTCGACTTCTATTACGAATGAGGATACTAATGACGAAACTTTAAATCCCTGGAGTGAGGTACAGGCAATTCAAAGCAGTATGTAAATATATACTTGGGAAGAATGATGAACAGTGAGGATCGTGACTCCCTCATGTGAGGTACAGACAAATCAGATCGAAGCCTTATGCGGCTTATGAATAATTGGACCTATGCTAGCAACGCTATCAGAATAATATAAAATCAATAAATTTAAACATTAAAGAAAAGCCTTAAATGGTTTATCAAATACGTAATGATATGCTAAAATAATGATCCATGTACTCTAAAGTCATTTATCATAAATTAAACTATAATTTATGAAGCGTGCATTGCTCCCCCTTCTTGAATCAATATTTTAACATATTAAACAAACACTAAAATTCACGTATTTAATAATGCAAATTACAAAATAGATTTAATTTGCCAACCTTTTGGCGATGATGATCAAGAAGAAAATTAACGGACACCAATATCCACCCCGGATTGCAAAAGTATTTATACATTTTGTATAAATTTACAATAAAACATTTATTTAAAAAAAAAAGGTATTCATTTAAAGTACAAACCCATTCTTATGAGATATTTAAAATAAATAACAAGAACTCGTTAATTCCCCCCTTCCCTTTTTAATAGAAGTTCGTAAGACCAGATTTGATTGGCATTTACAACTAAAATTAAGTGAAAAATAGAAACATATTAACATTAAATTATGACCGCACTAAACTATAATAATAATAATAAGCGTGTGTTGGATGAACAATTATTTTGGATAGCAGAGAATTGATACAAAAAAAAAAATTAGCGAGCTTTAAAAAAATTTACACATAAAGAAAACATTAGTCTATGAATTACATTACTAATAGGAATTGGCTAATGCGATCGTACTATCTTTGGGTTGGTTAACTCAGGATTCCATGAAGTATTGATGGATCTTCTATGGCAGGTGGCATTCTTGAATGATAGGGGCTACATCTCAGCACCAGTCAGGCTGAAGATGGAGGGAAAGGCAGCTTAGCCCCTCAAAATTTCAATGGACGTGAAGTCACCTAGCAGTGACTGACCAAACTCTGACAATAGATTGTTAGCTCTATTTATGTCAGTTTTTAGCCCCTCAGAGAATGTTTGTTTTAATTAGATCTCCTGACTCTAATGGATCTCTAATTTACAAGAGTCTTTTCTCTATTGTTAGTAAAGATGCAGTCGTGAGATAACTATCTAAAATCATTTCAAACCAATTTCCAGTTTGGAAATGGATTTGACAAAAAAAAAATGTTAATAGCTAACTAATATCCATTAGCTTTGTTTTAGATTTTACTTTTTCTTAATTTTAATTTACAAATTCCTTTTTTTTAAATATGAAATGAACATCCCACCCCTTTAAGTATTTTTAGACAGTCATCTTGAATTTATATGTAGTTTTATATACGAAATATAATTACAATATTAAAATAAAAGTAAAAAAAATACAATTTTAAAAGAGACAAAATTATTTAATGTTTTAAATTATATATATAAGCTCCTGTCATATACGTATATCTGAGTCGCATCCATTAAATCCAATATTTAAAATAATTAAAGATTTTTATTTCAGATTTGTATTTATAAATCTCATAGACGCTTCTCAGAAATATATGTATAGTTTATTTAGATTTTACAACAACAAAAAAAGGAGTGCGACATGTGGGCTGTGGTAGAACTGAAACTCGATCTTGAACTAAGGTCGACTGTTGAGAGTTACAAAAGTTAAGAATAGGGATGTGTTAAAGCAATAGACCTTTGAGAAACAATCTTTGATCCATCTACTAAAAAAACAGCAGTAGCAGTTCAGCTGTGAAAAGAACAAGAGAAGTTAAACTATTAGTCTGAAGTAAGACTAGTCTCAATAATTTGTTAAAAAAATATTTTTAGGATAAATTTGAAAACCGCTAAGCCTTAGCTAGAAGCTGAGCATCACCGAAACTAACCATATAGCCAGTTCACAAAGAAAATGTAAAAGGAGAATACCCCTTGGAGAAATCTGCATCAAACCTTGCATTCCATCCAAAGCATGACTTTCAGTTTATGTTAATCTGAACTGCAAATTATATTGGAAAATGAATAAATTTAGACTGTATTAACCTGACCTGGAGATCTTTCTGACATGAAAATAATAATGGCAACAATTGATAAATTCAAGCTGTGTTAATCTACCCTGGAAATTTGTATCGATTTGAAAATTAATATAATTACCAACTGAAAACTTGAAGTGACAGCAAGAAATCATGAATAATTTCAATTTGTGTTTATCTATGTTTACTTTTAATGAACAAATTACATGATTAGGTTTGATGATATTTAGCTTTTAACTAAAGCTTAGCACATTGTCAAGTTCAAAAACTTTTTGACAATTATTATTGAGACTAAAATTACTTTAGACTACCAAATTAACTTCTCTGTTTTCTTCACAGCTGGACCGATATTGCTGTTTTCTTCAACAGCTAGTTCAAGAATGATTATTTCTCAGAAGATACTGTGCTCTGCTGTTTTCACCTGCTCCCTATCAATTTTTGAAACACTTGTTATTTATCCAATTATATTATCTCAGACATAACTTTAAATCTTGACCAATTGAGCCTATTTTTACAGAAAGGTTATTTCTTTCCATTTTTTGATTTAAAAATTTTAAATATAATTATTGAAATTCCTCAGTAGTTATTTTTTAACTATCAAAAATAGTATAATCCTTTAATTACATTATCATTTGAACAACATTGCCTTTTGTTTTAGGGAGATAACAAAAATGTTAAAACCTTATTTTTTTTTTTAAAGAACTGATAAGCAATACTTAAAATTTTACTCATTTTTTTAAGGTTAAATATCCATAGTTAAAATTACTGAAAATATACCCAATTGATTATTCAATTGATACACCAACCAATTGTTTTGTTTCAGTACTTTATCTCAGTAGAGCAAAGGTTTAGTATTTAACTTTATTTTTATAGGACATTTATTTCTTTATTATTTAGAGAGAATAGCACACTCCACCTCTTTAATATGCATCAAAGTTATTTTTTTCAAAATGCTACAATTCAATTATTTTTTTTTTTTTTATTATCAATTTTTATCTGGAATCATGGTCTTTGGATCTTTTTTTTCTTTTTACAATTTATTGATCATTTAGTGATTGGTTATTCTTGCATTGTTTAATAGCGAGCTGAAATTATTTTATGTCTATTTTGGGAGGAAGCCATCCTTATTGTTACTGTGTCACCTTTTACCTCTGTCCTGGAAGTTTTGTTATGGGAGATGATATTCTCATCCTCGTTTAGAATATCCTCTACCATTTTTATAATCACTCTTCATTTCTTTGTGCTGGACACGATTTTAATCCTTTCATTTGCTGGCTCTTCTTTTTTCTGGGGATCCATCTGGTGATTTATCAGGTGACTTTGTAAACAACTAACTATTCCTATTTTTCTCATACTATCTATACTTTTTTCCCAATATGGTTGGAGTGTGTGGATGTTATTTACTTCATACACCCAATGTGTGCTTCATTTTTGCCTTTATTTATGGGGTTTTATTTATTTTTTTGTTAATTGTAACTTACATTCTTTGTGATTAAAATATTTGCTGGTTGATTACTTATATCAAGTGTATTGAGCAACTCGGGTACCTGTGCAATGGATTGGAGATCAGTACCAATGAACATCTATTCAATCTTAAGAAGCAAATTTCTTTTTTTGATGCTAATGATCTAGTCTTCAATAGGCAATTAGGGCTCTCAATCTAGCCATTCATCTTCTGAAGAAAGTAGTAAATATCTCCAGGTGTATACTTTTCCTGTGAGACTTGGTACATCATGCTTTCTTGATGTTCTTCCATCCAATAGCTAACAATAACACCTCTTCATAATTTTGAAAAGTACTGGGCTTAGTAAACAAAGAATTCCATCATGTTTGAGATTCTCTTTGTAAGTGTCTGGGAAAAAAATGTATCCTATGTAAGTCATATCTGAACATTCACGCAACAAAATCCAGAGTTTTGGCAATTATACCAAGGCTAATCTAGATGAGAGGTTGAGACCTCGAATCTGATCGCACCTCAGCTCCTTCACCAATGCTCCAAGGTTTACTACCCTATGAATGACATATACGAGGCTACACTTGGATCTTCTAATTCGCGTTCCGGCAGTAGAAAGGGTGGCAGATGAGACTCTGGAAATAAATAACACAGTTACTATACAAATAACTAAACACACACCTATGGCTACTTAGATAACGCATATGTGGACTTAAACTAACATGATAATTTAGAATATTTAATTGAATCGTAACAAGCTATGAATAAGACGCTGAATGTGAATACATTTTATATATATTTCTTAAAAGAAATCAATACTAACAATATGGCAACAGTGTATGAGGTTATATAGCAGGTGTATAATGATGAGTGGATGGGTACAAAGTCTCATCTCTACACTTTATACATTTTTATCGATTAATTATTGCCACTATTAATTTGGTTATCTACAGTTAATATGCCTGACTTTTCCATGTCATGCCAAGGTTTGCTAAAGTTAAATATACAAGAATGACAATATTAAGTATAATTTATTTATTAATATTACATAATTAGCAATAAGTGTGCTCCCTATGCAGATCATATATATATATATAAACTAGATCTGGAGTTCAGATCAATGCTGAACTGAATAACATAAGGGAAGACGAACTGGCGCTTTGCAGGAGAGCTTCCAAGACTACGGCGCTACATAAACTAAATAATGGTTGCGACTTGAATGTGCAATTACTCAAGGGATTCAGTACCAAGTACTCTGTTCCTGTGGACTGTACAACTTGCTATCATAAAATACATGAACGTTTAGTTTGGGTGATCAGAGCATCTTGTTCCAGTTCTAAAAAAAGAGCTATCCAAACTAAGAGTAACGGGGTGGCCCTTATACAAAGGCCATTCTAATAAGAAATACATATAACAAAGCGTAATGCACAGATATGCTTCGTAAAGACACATTCGCAACATTTTCCAAATATCAAATGTTAAAATTAATCAAGCGCTAAATCTTTAGTTTCGATCTGCGAAACTATTCTACGCCCGTTCGTAAATTAGCATGCTTAAACATGCTAAAATGGGTTAATTAAATGATCTAGTTTACAGTTAAATCTATCTAGTTTATGATAATAGACTAAGGAGAAATAAGCATATTTAAGACTTATCTAATTATTTATAATATGCTTCAAAATATCATTTTTACTATTATTTAATTAAATGCAATCATTTGACATGCAAACCTGAATTATACTAAGTTAAAACAGAGTAACTCAACATATATAAAAGTTGGTTTCAGATCAGAGATATATTTAAAGTAGGTTTCAGGTCAGAGATTTATTTATGGGCTAAAAACCAATTTAACATATGAGAGAGTCTAATTATCTTTCTACTGTTATAATATTTAATAATCTTCGCTCTGAGGGATGGTATAGCATAATTAATGAAATATCAAATAAACAAAATAATGAAGGCATATCTGCCGATTGGATAGATTAAGAATAATAATGAAAATAATTATCATGATTAATAGAAATATTATTAGTTAACTTTTAATTAGGCAAGATTTTACATTATTATTTTTAAATAAGGGTCATTAAGATATTTAAATCAATAAGTACAAATTCATTACAGAGTTTTAATTATTAATAATTTTTAGTTTCGTAGTTTGGGCACATTTATAGTATAGCTAGCTTTAGAAAATTAAGGAAATGATTTATTAAAACTTAGTTTAAGAGCTCTACGGAAGATTAGTTACTGATCATCTTGCTGAGGTGGCTTGCATGTCGTAGGCACTAACATTCACTGATAGGCTGCTTCATTCTGGTGGCTTCTTGGTATGTTGCTGTTTTTAACTCCCTGTATCTCCTAGACCAATTTCCCCACGAGGAAGAAAGCATGATAGGCCTTCTAATCTCGGATCTTCATCATCAATTTTGGCATAGTGCCTGACTGTATTTGATCACAATTAAAGAGTTAGCTAATTTTGAATTAAAACTGGTTTTCTTATAGAATATCTTTCTTACTCCCTCACAAACCATTAAAAGTTGTTTACGACTTTTAATTTTCAATTCTAATAGCCAGCATAAATTTTAAGGACGACAAAGATTCTGGCTTAGCTCTTGACAAGTAGTGCTGGGTTAATGATTTTGTCTTTGCCCTTTTGAACTTTGTTTAAAAATCTTCAGCTCAGTTTACAATTTAATGAAAGGTATTTCTGAGAAACCGATGACCCTGATTCTCTTTTTTTTAAAGAGATTTATGCTGTCAACATTGTTACATGTATAAGACAGACACCTCTGAATTTAAGATTTATATGTGAATACCAACAAATCTGTAAATTAAATAACTTAAAAGATAACTTGGAAATAATTTAGAAAATTTGTAATGTTTACTACAGTTCCCTTCGCATATATACATAGGTGTGCTCCCACACATACAACGATGTTTACAACTTACTTTAATTTTATTAATTCTAAAAATTACAACTGTGTATACATTATACACATATCGATTTATTTAATTCATTTAGGTGTGCAATATAAATACACGCACACATACAGCGCTATAACTAGTTAACTAATATACATAGACTTGGATGGGTTTAAACCAGAGAAATTTTACTACTATGAAACATAGGTAAAACAGGATGAGAAATAAGTCGTACTGTTTCAGTATATTCTGACTGTCTGCTCATATTCAGTTTATTGACCATGAGATGATATTTGCCATCATCCCATGCCATTTCAATTTATATATATATATATGCTTCTGTTTCTCCTTTTCAGGTTTTGATGTTATATAAGATTTTATTTAAAATCTGTTAAGATGGTTTATTAAGGTATTCTTAAAATAAATGATAGAGCTATAGTTTATAATAATTTTCCTATTGTCATTTGTTCTTGAAGTAATTATATTCAGTATCAAAGTGATGAAACACAGCAGTTTTTTCTCAGTTGATCAAACTGATTTTAATTTTTCTTTGATGGTAATTAATCCGGTAAGTAAGGTAAATTATCTCACCACCAAAGCCATTGTTCATAAAATAAATACATTGTAATGACTGGGGAAATTTTAAGCAGCATGTTACCATTTTTTTTTTATTATTATTTTAACTATGATTAATATCATAATTTTGACAATTTTCTTTTTAAGCAATTCTAGGCTATATATATATTTATATAAGGAAATATTTGTTGAAAATAATTTATAATTAATGCAGTACAACACTGCTCACTAATGAAAGTCACTAGCAGAAATTAGTTGAGTGATATAGCTTGCTTAATATTTTTGGTATATAGTAGATAACTGCTACTATTACCTAATGTTTGACTGTCATTAAAGTAAGCATAACAGTAAAAGTTTATTTTCAAAAGTTTTATATATTAAATTATATGTGTTTTCCCTGTCATTTTCTGTAAACAAAAACAGAATTGCACATTGTTCAAACTTTTTAGTCATAAAAATGGACAAACATGCAAAGCTCACTTTACAAAAAAATGTGCTATATGGCAGCCATTTGACAGATTGATGCAGAAGGATCCTGGAAGAAGCTTGTAACAGCAGAAGCATATACTACAATAGAAGTGCAAACCAGAGAACTCTTCTGTTTATTTTTGGGTCCCTCTCATATACAAGATATCTATAGTTTTGTATAATCTTAATAATATAATAATAGCATTTTTAAAAATTGAGAAATGAAAAATAGTGTACCATAAACTTTCAATGACATAATGATTATTATTTGCTTTTAAGTAAAAAAAAATTATAACGAATATTTATTAAGAAGCAATTGCATGTAAATATGCAAAAGTTCTAAGACTAAATTGTAAGCATAATTCTTAATATCATCATTTGAGATTCATTGTATTTAGTAATGGCAAAATCTTTTTTTTTTTTTGTTAGTTTTCTTGATACATTTTAAAAAGTTCAGTTAATTATCTTATCTTTTAACACTTAATTCAGGAGATATGTTTTTATTTATTAATTGTTATTTTTAATAATTTTAATTTGAGATATATTTATTTATAAACTCTAAATGTTTTAGAAGTACAATGTAAAATTATAAAACATTTCTCTTCTTGCTGGTAATTTAATTATCTGTAAGAATCTTCAAGACTTTTTTTTTCCAGCAATAAATATCAAAAAGCTTAATCCAACAAATTTATAAAAATACATAACCAGTGAAACTTCACTATGAGATAAATTTTACTTTGTTAGAGGGAAATATAGGGAAAAAAAAATTTTGCTCAGATTATTTTAATCATCTTAGAATCTATATTCAGAAAGATGTAACAGGAGTAAAAGTGTAACACATCAGGAAAAAATTGATTTATTTGGGATTTGCTATTAGAAAATAGGTATTAAATGAAAGAAATTGAAAAAGAAAATTGGTCTGAAAATAAAATTTAGAAGACAAAAATTATGACAAATTATAAGAACTTCAAATAAAACTAACTGGCGCTTGACCTGACTTCACCACCATTTCATAAATCTAGGATATATTCTGTTCTTTCATTGTCTCCAAGAGCAAGTAATAGAGACAATTTTGAAAAGCATCTGGGACAAATTGTTGGAATTTAGGAAATTACATGAAAAAGGATGTTTCTATGTGGATGTGGTTGAAAAAAAGCTTTTCAATATACGCATACCTTCACAGAGACACTTAGAGAAAGACAAAAAAAAAAAATTAAGATAGGAAGTATCATATGGGACAAATTGTCGGAATTTAGGAAATTGCATGAAAAAGAATGTTTCTATGTGGATGTAGTTGAAAAAAAGCTTTTCAATATATGCATACATTCACAGAGACACTTATAGAAAGACACACACAAAAAAAAAGAAAATTAAGATAGGAAGTATTATTTTTATTTTATTTTTTATATAATATCTATTGGCAGATACTGTTCAATCTCTTTGCAGTAATTGAATTTTTTTTTTTAGATATCTATATTTTAATTACTTAAATATTTTGTCTTTTTGTTTTTAGCACTATTTGCTTGATTTCTATAATGAGATTATGGGACAGCTTTATTTATACAGTTCAGTAATCTCCTACTTTTTTTAAATTCATTTATATTCAATCTAGTATTATTATTTATGCTCCAGAAAAAGAATTATAGGTGTCATCTTATCATTGCTAAATAATTTATTAATAATTTTATCATTATTTTTGTATCGTATATTAATGCTATTATTATTATTCCTGTGTTCATTGCAGACATTTATACTCTGATGCATTAGAGTCATCATCTGTAGCTAATAATGCTGTTAATAATAGTAAGTATTAATTTATAATTTTATTTTTATATTTTTTGTTTTCTTCATAATATATTATATATAATTTGTAAAAACTTAAAATTAAATGAGATCCATGTACACACGTAATAAGTTAAATCACTGAAATTTAGAGTATGCTTAAAAATAACCAATCTCTTTTATATTATTGTAATTTAACTTTTTAATACCATGATAAATTTTCTAAAGATCTATTAAACTTATAAAGTTGGATCAAAATTTGCTCAGAAAGAACAGATCATGGTACCTAAGAAAGTTTTTGATTTTTAATACATGTTAATGATTCTTGACATCATTTCTTTTGCTATCCTTAACATATTTTATACTAGAAATTTCACAAACAGATATTGAATCAACTGCAACTATGACCTGCTTTAAAGATGGCTTCTCACATGACTTACTGGCTTAAGATCTCAAAAGATTATGATGTTTTGTATTGAAGCAGTCAATCTTAGCTTAAGATTGAGCTTCATAGTTCCATCTACTAACCCGTATTCAAACCCTATATCCCATTCTGCTGCTTTTGTCGTTTATATATATTTTATGTATATATTTGAGATGCTCGCCTAAGTTATAAAATTTTAACGTTTTAATATTTTTTTAAATTATTATTAATCCTTTTTTTATTAAATTAAAGTATATAGGTGCGGCTCAAATATATATATATATATAGGAGCAAAATACTAACAAAATATTGGATTTTTTAAAGTATTTTTTTTCCTATTAAACTGTATTTTATAAAATCCAGATGGAAGATGCAACCGTTAATTGTTCAAAAATAATTAAAGAGTTGGAAACACTGTTTTTTAATCTGGGGAAGGTATTTTTAATTAAAGTTTTTACTTAAAATAAAATGGGGATTAAGATTAAAGATTTTCTTTTGTTATAAACATTTTTGTCAAATCTATTTCTAATCTGAAAATAGATATGAATTTATTTTTGGACATTATCTTATAGTTGCATCATTCAAAAACAATGGACAAAGAAATGTAAAATTTCTGTTAGATTAAAGATTATGTTTGAGATAGAGGTAAGAAAAGAAAGCATTCTTCAAATATCTGGGCAGGAGTATAAAATGGCCGGATTTTAAATCACGAGAGAATAGCTACTAGTGAGAGAACATAATAGCTACTAGTGAGAGAACATATAGCTACTATTGAGAGAACTGTATTGATAACATGCTACATGTTGCTGTGAAACTATAAATGATGTAGTAGTAAATCCACCACCCTTCTCGGCCCTGTTGGGTCATCATCTTCTGCTGCCGTAATATTTTGCTGCCCTGAAATGAAGTAAACCCGACTGGAGAATTATGGAATACTGAATAAAAGCTTGCTGTTATTTAAGAACCAATTGCCATGCATGAGCAGACTTTGAAATATGAACTCTTAAAATGGTGCAAGATAAATTTTCAAGCCGCAAGTAAAGCTAGGCTAACTAATTAATCTCAAACTCTATTATCAAGATTTTTTCTCCTAATGTATTATTTAACTTTATTTCTAATATAATATGTAAATTTGCTCTTAAATAATTCCTTTAAATCTAATTTTCTCTCATATGCTCTAACGTTCTTTAATTTTGGTGTGGTCATTTATTTATAGTTATTTATTACCTGATTTTATATGTATGCTTTTATTATTAATAAGCCAATCTCAAACAATCTGACGAGTTAAATTTCTAAAATCTTTTCTTTCTTTTAAGTAAACCTTCATGAATCAAGGTTATTAACGTCCCCTTAAAAACAATGCATTATTAATTAATACGCTCACCAGATTGTTTTACGAGCCAACATTTTATTTATGTTTTAGTATAAAAATATATTTTTTAACTCTGGATTTTTTTACCCGGGGTGAATCCAGAACTCAAGCTAATTAACGCTTTGAAACCTTATTTATTTTATAAATGTTATTATTCAATTTTGAAAAGGGTGACCGATTAGTTGTTTTTTATAACTGCTAATTTTATTTTTACATACTCTTAAAATATCAAATACAGTACTTATATATTCCAGTTATTGTAAAATCAACAAAGGTGGGATTGATTTATTTTAAATAGGAGAAAAAGGGATGGGGGTAAATCTTAATGTTTCTTTTACTAAATAAAATCTTCATGTATATTTTATTAACCTTTTCTCTCTATATATATTATGGCATTCAAATGAGGGTCATTTATTTTAAAGCAGAAAACCATATTCCATGTCGTTAGGGACATTCAGTCATACTGCGTTACTGACATTTGGCATATCTTCGTGAATATTTATATTACATACTTCTAATCTTCCAATCTGGGGGTTGCGACAAGTTCGACCCCATAGATTTTCTTCTCAATTCCTGTCCTGAGGATAGTTGATCTACCCAGGACCACTTATTTCGTATAAAAAGACCTCTGGTGGGATTCCCGTAAGTCTGGCACTTGCTATGCCTATTCACTTTCTTCATATGAAAGGCCTGCATGTCGGTGATGTCCATGGCATGCCTTATCCACTTTTATCTAAGTACTGCCCTAGAAAAGGGAGTGTTAGATTTCGTTTTTCATCCAGAAGCATGACTCTTCCTGTTATTTCTTGGCTATTTTATCAGCATCGTCAACTTCTTCGTATTATTTCTTTTGCTTCATGACCCAGTTTTAATGCTCTAATATTAAAATTGCACTCTGCTCACAATATATATAAATGCCAACTACTACTAGTTTTATTAATTAAATTTATTTCAATCTTATTATGCAATCCCATCGTCGTAATTTGTTATTTATGTATTGAAGAGTGTTTGCCTTGGGGAAAGTGGAGTGTTCTTCTTGTCAGCACTAATTAGCAGAATTTTCATTAAGTATTTTGTCATATAATCAAATGTGTTTTCAAATATATTTTATTTATTTTCACGACCGTAATGGCGTGAAAATAGTTTACATTATATCTGTAATGAATCTCTGAGCGCTCCCCGAAATAATATGTTCGTCATTATGTTTCAGAACCATAAATCAAAGCGTTAATGGCAATATTATGTAATCTTTCTAATAATTGATTGGCATCTTAATATTGGGCCCACCAAAGACGTGTGTTTATTTATAAGATATTTAGCTAATAAAATAGCATATGAGAAATAATAGCGTGAATGACATTATGTAATTATCTATCGTTTGGTAGACCGCTTGCTCATTCACGCACATACTAATGTATGCAATTAATTTGTAAATGTATGTATAATAATTTGTCATTATATTAAACTATATTTTATTGTCTAACTTATTTGAGTAGTTCGAATTCCTTTTTTTTCACTTCCAAACGTACAGCCATGCATATATATATTTTAGTTTAGTCATAGTTAATAGATGTCTCATTGTCTTCTCCGCTCTGCTAGTGGGCCGGATTTAAAATTAATTCTCATGTGCCATCATTGTTATGTTATCCATTAGGTGTTTGATCTGGGACTTAGAGAGTGGGTTCGAATTCAGGCTGGTCCCTGACCTAAATCTCGGGCTTGACTGGGTTTGAAGTACATTTTGTGAGTTCCAGCTCATGATAGATGGATAAACATGTTTTGACCGGTATAGTATAGAGTTTTTATCATCTTCATGATGACATCAAATTTTATTATTTTTGGCATTCCTGATAATAATTACTTTCTTTATTTCAGAATAGCATTATTCTCAAAATCCTAATTTCAACAATGTAGTTTTTTAAATCGTAGTGATAAATTTTTTCTAAATCATGAAATTTTCAACCTGCTAGGGGCCCAGGTTTTTGATATTTTAGTTGTATTATGGACCCAGACATGTTTTCTTTTTTTGTTCACAAGCTGATTTATATTCTGAGGTCACTGCAATTGTTTACTATGATGTTAACATTAATGCTAAAACAAAGATTTTGAAATTTTTGTTAGAAAATAGAGATGCATCTATAGTTTAAATCATATATTACATTAGATTATTTTATAACAATCATGTTTTCATCCCAGAAATTACTGTTTCTGGTTTATAATTTTGAAATTTTTAATCTGAGTGCATTACTCTGAATAAAAGCAAAGATATTACAGTTGCTTTAGATTTTAAAATTTTTTATTTAGCAGCTCAATCCTATTAGACATAATTTCTCTCACTATTTTTCATAATATTTATTTGCTTCACATATGCAATCCTTATCTAACCAAATTGCTGATTATTTCTATCAGATGTTCTAGTGTTTTAAAAAAGTTAGGAAGAAAACTTCCAGATACCAGCTACATTGTTGATATATTAAGAATATTGATTTTATGTTTAGACAATCTGTGCCCTTATGTTACTTTTCATTTCACTATTTGTAAATAGTAATTTTTTAAGAGCTTTCTATCATACTTCTTTTTTCATTTTAAATAGTTTATTGTTGATGATATATTAAGAATATTGATTTTATGTTTAGACAATCTGTAAGAGCTTTTTATCATACTTCTTTTTTTCATTTTAAATAGTTTACTGTTGATGATATATGAAGAATACTGATTTTATATTAAGACAATCTGTGCTTTTAACTTTATTTTCATTTCACTATTTATAATAGTGATTTTTTTAAGAGCTTTTTGTCTTAATTCTTTTTTTCATTTTAAATAGTTTATATAGAATTCTCCCAAAAAATGGATAACATCATCAATAAAAATAAACTGTTGATAAATTTTTTGGATAGAATTATTAAATTTTTGAAAAAACAAATAAATAAATAAAATTTTTATGACATAAACAAAATAGCATTCTTCTTACTTTTATAGATTTTTTTATTGATATCTGAGAATGGCTATCGTGATTGGCTAACAGGTTGCTGGAGCTATAAGACATTATTGTCAGATTAAGCTTATGATCTCAATCATCCAATTACAAAAAGTCTTCAGTTGTGAGAAAGTTGCCCATTCCAACATTATTGCTATGTAGCACAACATTTTAACTTTTTACTAATTGGCTCTTTACAATGTTTTTACCTTCAGTATTATGGTATTTCTAACCTAAAGAAACAAATTATATTTGTGATAAACAAAAAAGATTAAAACTTACATATTTAGGTGACTTGAGACTAATATTCACGTTAAAATTTTTGAGAAAATGCTAATGAAAAGTTATCAACTTCCGTATAAAAATTTCTTATTCATTTCCCATGTGGTTCTCACAAATCTGTTCTTATATAATAGAATTAAATTCACTAAAAATAATCACTTATCAGATATGATTGACATTCAAGTTGATTTTGAATCAGATTTTGACAATTACATTTTATATTTAGCTTCCAATCAGTTTTTTTGTTTTTGCATGATCATCCAATATAACTTGCAAATTGATCTAGTGTGTTACAAAAGATTACTAACACTTGTAATGTTCATAGATTAATCATTTTAACTTAAATATTATTACTATGAATGCCACTAATTTAGAATAAATAGAGTTGAACATTCATTTAGCAATTTATCAAATTCTCTAATATCTCCTTGTATATTGGACTCTATTTATGACCTACCACTGGAAAAGTCACACTTTTTCAATAGTAACATCCAATCTTAATTTTTAATGATTCCATTTGTTTTTTCTATATTAAAATCTAAGAAAATATGAACCATGTTATTTGTTCTGATATTGGCATTAAATTCGTTACATTATACTCTTCATTGCCTTTCAACCAACATAAGTATTTTGATTGCAGGTTTGTGAAGAATATTTAAGTTAAATAACCATAGAGATTATGTTGAGAATTTTTAGACATCACATAAGTTTTGATATAATAAGACTCAAAATTCTTTGTAATTTATAATTATGTTAGTATTAGAATATATAATGATTTTCCTTAACATGCATATTCGATCTCTCAAGTATGGATAAAAACTATGCAGTTTAGTTTTTCTATCTTATATGTGTTGATCACTGGTTAACTTAAGTGAGATTTTCTATAATGGTGTAATCTGTAAATGACTAATGTAGATCTATGTAAAATTATTACAAATGGTAAAACATTATTTACGCATTGACTAACATAGCCATTAAACATTGTTAGGTCAATCTGAATATTGTTTATTATTATTTTTTATTTATCAGTTGCTTTGTATAATCACAAATTAAACACATACTTTATGCATTTTTTTTCATTTGGAAAAAAAGACAAATAAGAACTGTACTCATCCTAACCAGGTTTCTATAATTGACAGATATTTGGCTCTTCCATTTTCAGTTTTATCATTACTGGTGCTCTTATATTGATCTTAAATTTTTGGGAACAATTATGGACTTAGAGGCAATTCTTTAATAAGTGTCTTTGTCATGATCAGTATTCTATTCTTTTCCAAAATAATCCTGTGTCACCAGTACCCCACCAATTTTCAACTCTTCAATATCAGAGTGATTTGTTAAATCACTATCAGATAATAGTGAGTATCATGATTTAATACTTTTAGAAAACATCTTTCCTTATGGATTTATGTGTGATAGATTCAGTAAAGAATTAAATTATCTAATATGTGCCACTTTTTATTTAGGGATCTGAAGTAACTAAGCTATGATTTTATATCAGACAATTATTAATACCTTTTATAATATATGTCGCTTTAATAAAGAATTTTAAATCTTCTGACAATAACTTGTCCACTCATTCACATGTAAGTATTTACTTAGAAATTATAAATAATGTATAAATTTCGAGATCGTGAATGATTGCAATATAGATAATGGTGTTGATTCCGTTTCTGTGTATCTTCTTCATCATCATCAAAGTGTTATAATCAAACAATAACAAAATCTTGTGTTCCTGAAAAATGTATTCTATATTTTGAGTACAAGATGTGGACTTTAGAGGTAAAGAATCTGAATTTAAGACCAATTAGATGTTATTTGTTTATTTATTGTTAATTTAATGTATTTTATTAATATTCTCTGTAAGAGTAATTTTATGTTAGCTTATGTGTTCTTTTATTTGTATTGTATATACACACTTATAAAGATTTTGTTTGTACATTAACTTATTTTTACAATAAAAGTATAGTTAAAAACAATATACACGCAACACATGCATGCATATTATAAACTAATTACATTATAACTATAACTTATTTTGTAATTTATTTTTTAAATAGTGGCACAAGTTAAAAATATCAATCCATCTTTAGGAATTACATCATTTTATGATAACTCTAGGGGACCAGTTAAAAAATTTGTGAAAGTAAGATTATCATTGAATTTTTAATCATTTTAAAATTATATTAAAAACATAGTGATTTTTCTTTATAATAGTTATTTTGAAATCTTATTGGCCAGACAATAGAAATCTATTTATTTATTGCTTATTATATGTAATGATTTAATCAATGAATATTAGATAGGAAGGACAACAAACTTTTGCAATCAGTTTAAAGAGAACATTTTCCAATATACCATCATATTTTTTCTAATTGACTTTTGTTGACAGGAAAAACAGTTACATAGTATTTATGCAATTGTTGCTTTACTGACAGAATGTGATCCAAGTTATTAACTAGAAAGTTTCATTATTTAGAATTGAAGCCCAAGTGCTTATCCAATGATATAAATCTAAAATCCTTGAATCAAATGTAAATTTAAGTGTTAAAATATATTTATTCTTGGTACTCTTTTTTTGTTATATATTCTACAAGAGTTGGATTATTCAATTTAAAATATACAGAACAGTTTTAATTCTCTAATGTCAGCAGGATTAAGAGATGGTTGGTTAAATATGAATAATAGATAAACAGATATAACAGTCAATAGTGGAAAAAAAAAAACTGAATGAAATTCCAGTAGAAGTTTGAAATATTTATTAGTATTTCTCAATAACCATTATAAAATTACATATATCTTACGAAAAAGATAGTATTCAACTGACACTTACTATTTATATTCTCATGAAATTATGTAGCGAATGTATTTTATATTGAACATTATACTTGGTAAATTAAAGTACAATAATTAAAATATTTTATATAAATAATAATTTTAACATTTATTGTGTAGGGTAGATTATATTAAAAAATTATTTAATTGTGCTAAGTAGTATCATTATGAATCATTTGCAATTGAACACTCAGCCCCCATCCGCAAGAGAAGGGGTCTGTGAATTACAAATTTGGCCATTTATTTATTTAGAAATTAAATAATTATTCTTTTTTTTTTTCTAGTTTTATTTTATTTAAAAGAATATTCTGACAATTTCACTTGACTAGCAGTTTTCATTAAAGGAATTTAAAAAAAAATGATGTCATTATTTTAAATTTACGTATAATAAATTTCAAAATATTAGCTTTAAAATTACATAATAAATGTTATATTTACTTTAATAAATAGATAATATTTTAAATACAATTATATTTTATATACCTGGAGTCTAGATGTAATATAGGGGATTTGAACACAGACTTTCAAGCTCCCTTTAGCCATCCACTCATGTGTATCGGTTGTATGAGATAGAGTGGATGGTTGAAGGGAGCTTGAAAGTCTGTGTTCAAATCTTCTACATTATATAGATAGATAATATTTCTTTTATATTATTTTACAAAATTTTTTCATACATGTATATGTACATTTAAATAAATACACAAAAACACATGTTCATAGATTATAATGTAAAATAAATGGGAAAAATAATGATAGGCAGATCCTAAGAATATATTGAGATGACATAACTCTAAAACAATTATTATTCATTATCTAAACTACTTTCTGTTTTGCATCTAGTGTTGTGGAAGGACAATAATTATAAGATAATAATAGTTGTAGGAAAAACTTACAAAGTGTCATTCTTTTTCGAATATGAATAATAAATAAATTATCATACATTTAATAAACTAAACATAATAATAAAATATATAAGTGCAAGATAAAGAATTTTACATTTAAAAATACATCCAAATAGCATAGTTAAACAGCATAAAATTTTAATGGTTTGAAATTTTGTAAAATTTTTGTTTCTAGAATCTCTTTGCTCTTTAAAAATCCAGATCTATATTTTTGTCAAAAATAAATAAAATAATTTTAATATATATACTTAAATATTATCTAGTCTGAAGGCTGGTAATCATAAAGAGTTTTTTATATCATAAAATAAGAAACTATATTCTATAATGAATATACTTTCTCAGAGTATTTATTTATTTCTATACTTGCTGGTAAATTCTTAAATGCCTAAATTTTTTATACAAAATCATTTATCTTTTTTATGGTTTATTAAATACTCAAAAATTACTAGGTTTTTTATTTTTTCCAGCTACTTATTTTCACTATTCCCATGTAAAGCTTGAAATCTCTAGTCGTAAAATAATTATCAGAAAAAGACATTAACTCTATTTAAAATAAATAGGATGAATTTTAGTAAATTTAAAGAAAGAATTTAACAAATCATAAATTCATAAAGTAATATTTTTTTTTTTTTATATTTTATATCAGTATGTTAAATTTTGTTCTAATATTATTTAAATCTAATACATATATTGACTTGTAATTAATATTTTTTATCAACCATCAAGGAGAATATCTCTTATCAATATTTAAATCTAATATCTGTTTTCTCTAAATTAAATTTAAACTTATTATTCTATATAGCTGCAAAAAATAAAAACAATGATTAGGATGTAAAAGGATTATTCAATGATATTTTCCTTACTTGTGTTCATGAATGTATGACAAAACATTATATATCTTATTGCTTATGAGTTGTACACCTTAATCCTCATGCATGAATATTTAATAGTAGTACTCACACATATAATGTGTGAAATCTTTCCTTTTAAGAATATTTTTATTCTTACACTAATGACATGTTATAATAACTGGTCAATTACTATACTGATATAGAATTTATCATCTTAACTGAACAATATACATGAAGAATACAAATTGCTATTTAAAAAATGGAAAAATTATGCCTTTATGGTATTATATTCTCATTCTACAAATGAATAAAAATAGTCATAAAAATAATCATTAAAAGAATTCACAATTACAAGGGGATTAAAGTGTAATACAAAGGAGCAATAATATAAATATATATTGACTATATAACCAATGCAAACATCACTCTTCAAATTTTAACTAGCAAATTTCTTCATACAATAATGTCATCTAGTGCATGTCTGTGGCTCATCGGTGAGGAGCCTTGGATTTGAGAGCAGTATACCTGAATCTTTGGATCTAATGCAACCTCCAGCACCCATGTTTTACTAAAGCTATCAGTCCAAAATGAAAACAATAGTGCTTCCAATTCAAGACAACTTGCTTGTATAGTCACACAGATCTTAATCCAATTCAGTATCTATATTTTAATGTCTTTGGGTTTTTAATAACCATCCTTTTGTTAGGATTGCTATTAAAACATCACACAAATAGCTTTTCTTATGTTTACGCAAGCTGTTAAAACAGTTGCAAATTTCTCCATACAATAGTATCACTTAGTGCAAACTATAGTAATCTAAAAAACACTAGAAGGTCCTGTGTTTTAATTCATATTCAGTGCCTTCTCATTCAGTATCCCCAAACTAGTGTCTAACTTATCAATCTATGACAATTTGCTTGTATAATCATACTCTATATGGCATTTATTAATTGAGTTCTCCAAGAAAAATTCATATAGCTTCATTAAATGGTTTTGAATATGGATTAATGTTAATATTCTATTAGACTATCTTTATGTGACAAATACTTCTGTTAAAAAATTAAACATATTTATTTTATTTTTTATAGATTTAACTATAAACAAATATTTAATTATAATATATGAATGAACCATTTTTTATATTTACAAATTCATGATATGCATATTATTCTACGAGACATTTTAGTCAACTCTGAGGGAAATATTAGGAAAATTCCTTGACAGAATGATAATTTAATGGCCCAAAAAGTTTTAAATATTAAAAACATTTTTATTTAATTATTATGAAAGTGAAATATTTTTCATATTCAGTTACGAATTTATATCAGTAAGTATGATCAAATTAAATAATATAAATAAATTCATTTAATCCACAATAATTATTACTTTTCTGGTTCTTCAATATTCTTATATTAATTAAATTTTCTTCCAATTTTATTGCCAATCAAATTTACAGACTATAATACCTAAGTATTAATCTTTTAATTGTTGATACAATTAAAATTACTTTTAAATATTTATTTTATTAGCAAGTAAAATTAAATATTTACACACATATATTGTTTCTAAAAACATTTAATATCTATTTTATTTAGAAATATAAAATCAGACACACACATATATATATTCACTTACATATGTGTCTGTATTTATATGCATTTTATTTATATCAAACATGTATTTAACAATAAGTATTAGTGAGAAATAGAAATATATTCAAATAATTAACTTTTATCATGTCTAATTGTTATTCTTATTTTTATTCTATTATATATTATATTTTAATTCTAGTTAAAATTAATTGTTTTTCCTATTATTATTTTTTTATTTAAAATTTATTTTCTATTATATATTATATTTTAATACTAGTTAAAATTAATTGTTTATCCTATTTTTATCTTATTTAAAATTTATTTTATCAATTTATAAACTTAAATATATTTAAGTGTAAAATCTTATATATTATTTATAACAGTGAAAACTTAGAAAGATTCAAATTAACTTACAATTTTTTACAGTAATTTTTCCTATTTTATTTTTTTATAACTGCTCTGTACAGCCACGAGTACTACAGTCAGGATAAAGGTGGGCTGACAAAACAGAAATAAATGTTATTTGGAAACAAGGTTTTATAACTAATACTGATTTTATTGCTGCAAGTTACTAATAGTAAGATTTTACCAACACGCTTTATATATTTACAAATTGTACATATCAATATTATTACTTATGAAATACTTGGCCTCATGAGGCATACATAAATTATAATAAAGCCGATGTGGCCTGTATAGTCCCTAGATCCACTTTGGTACCTTCAGTGGTGCAGTTCACCGGGTCTCTCCGTGGTCTTCCTTACACTCGGGCCATTATGTATCTTCTGTCAGCAATGATCAACTCCAACAATGCGAGTGTGTAATAAGACCCAGATTTTTTATCTATGAACTTTTATAGCTTCCCACTGATAGTGAAATGTTCTAGAACATAATTAATTATTATTATTCCTTATCTTTTTAATTAATCATTTTCTAATCCAGAACTGCTTATCAACATTTTAATCTTAACATTCATAACTTTGTAATACTTTATTTCTTTAAGTTCTAGTATATATATATATATATAGCACCTCCTCCACTTCGAAAATTACCATTTTGGAAGTCTCACATAGTCTTTCAGATAACTGGGTTTCTTCTTGATTCTTTGGGACCTATGCGGGATTGCTTAATTTTCAACAAAAATATCCTTGTCTGCTTTGTGCTCTTCGTTTACTTCCGGCGAATCCACCTCCTCTATATAATTTAGAATGTCCTGCACTAGTTTTCTTCCAGTTCACTCAATTTCTTCTTCCTGCCATTGGATATGATTTACATGGTTTCGCATGAATTTCCCTGTTTCTGTTTTGACTACCACTATTTGTTTTGACAGATGTTCATTAATTATGCCTTTTACCCAGTATTTTCCGAGAACATCTCTCACCCAGACTTCTTCTCCCTCTGCATACTGCCATTCTGTGCTCTTGTTTTTGCTACACGATAAATTTTGATCTGGGAAAATCAGCGATAACTTTGTGTGAATCTTTCATTCATTTGGATTAGATATCACTATGATTGGAGTGGCCCAATTGGTCGTCTAGATTGGCCTCAACATTCCCTTGCTAATTAAATCATTTAACCCTTGTCCACTTTAACTTGTTGCGCAGAAGGAACTTTTCTAAGTTTGTAAATCACGGAAGCTGCAAGACTATATCGACTGTCATAGTACTGATTTGACCCTCCATATTACTAAATAAACTTGTATTTTTATTTTTTCCTCAATAGAGGTATTTCCAGATCATCAAACTATTCCCTATCTATAATAGGATAAGACTGTCTTGTACTATATACAGTGGTAACCTACGGACCTTTTTTTTTAATTTCTATGCTTATTTCTACTTTTCATAATATTTTCAGAATATTACCACTAGCATCTTTCGCTCTTAAATTAATTCTCATTAACATAGGGGGTTCACACAATTTGACTATCATCGTTGACACACCTGATCCGCTGTCAATTTCCATTTTCAATTTTGCATTTAATAATTTCTCTGACATCATAAATTGGTTGCAGTGAGTAACCTGGGTATTATAGATCTCATATTTCTGCTTGTTTCCTTTGGAAAATTGGGTGATAAACTATGATCTTTCCTCTCATTAGACCTACATGCTTTCTCTAAATGTCCTACTCTGCCACAGACTTTACAATGCTCTGTGTTAAATCTACTTATGTGTCATGTGACCTTCTTTTGCACAACAGTAGCAAACAATTTCCTTTGACTTACTTTTAGCCGACTGATATTTATTTTCAGTTTTTCACACTACATTCATTATTATTGGTAAAATTTCAAAATTCTTTTGATTGGTGAAGCACTATCTCACGGGATACTACTCCCATTTTGATTGCTTCATCATATGACGATTCTCTTGAGGCCAGTAACTGCTGTCTCTGCCTATTGTCTGACATTCCCCAAAGTAATTGTTCCAGTAGAGCATCCTCTAATTCATCACTGTAACTACAGCTCTTAGCGAGCTCCCTCAAAGTTTGATCATAATCTTATGTGTTCTCTGTTATTTTGCTGTCTATTTCTGAAATGTAGCCGTGCTACATACTCTGAGGGCTTGGGGCTAAAATAATTATTTAGTTTTCCCACTACTACTTTGTACAGCAATTACTCTGGTTTTTTTCATTTAACCAATTCATGATTTCTATCATTTGTTGCCTGGCATAACATAACAACATGGCAACTTTAATGGGTCGCTGACAGTCCCATTAATAAAAAAAAAATTTCTCAATCCTTTTGAGATAAATTAGCCAATCAACAGGATTATTCACATTAAACTCATTTATTGTCACTTTCACCACAGTCATCATCTTAACTCTTAATCCGAACAACTAATAAGTAGAAAAAATTTCCCCTACAATTTCCGAATACACAGTTCTATTACGATGCAGTAATTACAAGTTGAGTTCTATCCAGTCAAGACTGTGCCAGTTTTCTGCTGTGTACAACCACCACGAGTATTACAGTCGAGGAAAGGTGGGCTAATAAGTGTCATTCGGAAACAAGGTTTTATAACTAATTCTGACTTTATTGCTGCAAGTTACTAATAGTAAGAGTTTACCAACACGTTTTATATAATATATCAATACATGGCTTCACGAGGCATACATAAATTATAATAAAGCTGATGTGGCCTGTATAGTTCCTAGGTTCACTTTGTACCTTCAGTGGTGAAGGTCACTGGGTCCCTCCATAGTTCTCCATACTCTCGGGCCCTTATGTATCTTCTGTCAGCAACAATCAGCTCCAACGATATGAATGTGTAATAAGACCCCGATTCCCTTTATCTGGGAGCTTTTATAGTTTCCCGCTAATAGTGGAATGTTCTAGAACATTATTATTGTTCCTTATCTTTTTAAATAATCATTTTCTAATCCGGAACTGCTTTTCAACATTTTAATCTTAACATTTGTATCTTTGTAATATTTTATTTCTTTAAGTTCTAGATATATTTATATAGTAATAACTATTTTTTATATAAGTAATAGAATAATTAAAAAGAAATCATTTACACACACATTCATCCTATCTTCAAGAAAACTCAATTGATATTTCAGTTAAGAGCTATCAAGCAACTGAGAAGAAATACCATGGTATTTTTTGTTCTTAAAGTCAGAGATAAAGAGCCAATAAACTCACCATACTGGCTGATGGATGTTGGTGAGCAGCTCTACCATGATTGTTTTCTGTATGAATAATCACATAGTAATAAAAGTTGCAACAATAAGAACGTGTGGAGTGGACATTAGGAATTTACTTTTGATAGAAATAACTTAATATTAAAAGGAAGTATGCCTATGTGTTTAAAAAGGAAGGTTTTTAATAAATGCATATTACCATTTCTTATTGATTAGGCATTTTTCTAACTTAAAACTTTTATACTCCCTAAAACTAAATAATGAATAGCATTCCAAATTCTTTTGACATTAAATTTTATGTTTAATTATATTATATTTTAACTGTTCTCAGACTGATGCTACACACACACACATACATATTTATATAAGCACCTGATTTTAAATACATATATAAATAATGTATATAATAGCTATATTTATTATTATTTTAAGAAAATATATGCATTTTCAGAAATTAAACCATGCACACACATCATGGACGTACAATATATGTGCATATCAAATAATCAATACATAAGTTACTTAAATATATATATAATTAAATTAGTTAATGGTATAATTAAATAAAATTCAACTTGTTATTAATATTTTTTTTAAATTTAAATTTATCTGTAAAGTATGTTTATATTTTAAACCATTCCAACAAATCAATATTTTAAGTTTAGTTATATTATCACATTTTTTAAAGTCATTTTTTAAACTTACTTATTTTAATCTTAAATATTATTTTATACTGTAATTGTATAAATATTAATTTATATTATTTCTTAAATAGTATTAAACAAATAGTAAAATATTTCTATTCATATATAAATGTTAATTATGAATTTTATAAAAATCTTTAACATTTATTTATTTATTTTAAATAAATCTAATTTTTTAAAAATTTTATTATTCAGTCTTATAATAGATAGTATTGGAATAGAGAAATATATAGATCACTGATTCTAATGCAAATGTTGAAAAGCAGACTGGAAAATCATGTGATATTTTTTTACTGAATACCCAAATAGCAGGCTGTATACAATAGTTTCACTTGATCTCAGTTTGGACAAATGAATAAAACTGCAATATGCAGTCTGCTGTTTGATAGTTGAAATATCACATAATTTTCTAATAACCACGTGGTAATTGTTATCATTACATTAATTATAAGCAAAGCAAAGCAAAACTCCATATAATAGTGCCACCTGTGCTAAACAGAGTAGTCAATGGATGCCAGAAGGCTTGTGCATAAAATCCCTATCTAATGCCTACTCATCCAATATCCCCAGACTAGTTTCTGGCTTGTGGCCTTCATCAGTGAGGAGCTTTGGATCTGAGAGCACTGCATCTAGATCTTAGGTTCTAATGCAACCCTCTAGAAACCACCTTTTATCTCTACTTAATTACAAAACCGTGAGCATGAAATTGAAAGTACAAAAAATATCTTCAATCTAAGCTTAATAGCTTATAGTCATATGGGTCTGAACTCAGTTCAGTACCCATACATTTTGGTGTCTTTGGCTCTTTAACAACCATAGCCACCATTACCCTATTAGGCAGGATTGGTGTTAAACCAGCAAGCATCACATGATCACATCTCCAATACTAGCACATAATTGTTTATAAGCAAAGCAAAGCAAAACTCCATATAGTAGTGCCACCTGTGCTAAACAGAGTAATCAATTAACTACTTAATGTGACAATCTCTTAATGAATGTTTTTACATTAATAATTACTAAAGTGTTATTGAAAATGTTAATAGTCAAATATTGGGATATTTTAAAAATAGAAATAAACTCTGGTGGATATAGCATAATGGTAGAGTGATGGAATATTGCTATATGGAAGCTAAACTTGTCATTTCTGATGATTGAATATTCCTTGATTGAGTTATTTTTAATACTTAGATGTAAATTAGATATGAACATACATTAACAGAAATATATTAGTGTACAAAATAAAGTTTTATTTGTAGTGTATTTATTATTAATTAATCTCTGCTATCTCTTCTATTATCATAAGTTATTATTTATTTTTGTTATTAATTTTTTTTTATTATTATTATTTTTAATAGTTGTTGGTAACATCTATTGAAGATCCTATTACATTATGGGCTCATGTAGTTGATGAAAACAGTATAATGTATTTGGAGAAAATAAATGAAAAAGTAACTGCTTATAGTTTAAATATCCCATTTGTTACTCAGACACCTGACACTCAGAAAGTAATTTTAAAAATTGATTCTTTATTTTCTGTATGAATGTAAATACGTGTGTGTATATACATGTATCTAAATAATTATGTTTACCCTGTATAAAGATTAAACATTTGTTTTTCATTATTTACATTACTTGAAACAACATATCATAATTTAAACTGAGATTTGATAGTGTCTTGGAAATATTGAAACAAATTTAATGCTTAATGATAAGATTTTACATATAAAGATCTTAACTGTCATTAGGCACTAATTGTATATAGTTTCAATAAATGTATTAAACTAATTTTATGATTTTAAATGCAAATGTACTATTATTTGAAACATTTATTTATCCAAAGAATCAATTTTTGGTAAAAATTTGTTATAACTATATTAAATATTTAACTCTTTCCCCTCCCCAACTTTATTTTGATTTTTTACTAGATGGATTTTATATATTTATAATTTTGATGTATTTATATGTTAGACTATTTCCATCATCTAATATTAAGTATTGAAGGTCTTTAAAAAAATTTAACTTTATTTAAATATTCCAATTACATTCGACTGTTAGTAATAGCTCATAGGTTAGTATTGAAGCAGTCAATCTTAGCCCAAGATTGAGCTTCATGGTTCTATCTACTAACCTATATCTAAACCCTATATCCCATCCCGCTTCTTTAGTCGTGTATATATATTTTATGTATGTTTGAGATGCGCGCCTAAAAAATTATAAATTTTAACTTTTTAATAGCTTTTTATTATTATTTTTATTAAAGTACATAGGTGTGGCTCATATATATATATTACAGGAGCAAACATACTAACAAAATATTGATTTTATAAATATTATATGTTATTTATAAAACTTTTTCTTTTTAAATTGTTTTTTTTTCTATTAAACTGTATATTTTATAAAATCCAAGATGGAAGATGCAACCGTTAATTGTCCAAAAATAATTAAAAGGGTGGAAATATAATATTGTTTTATCTGGGGAAGGAATTTTAATTAAAGTTTTTACTTAAAATAAAATGGGGTATGGGATTAACAGATTTTACTTTTGTTATAAACATTTTTGTCAAATCTATTTCCAGTCTTGAAATAGATTTGAATATATTTTGGAATGTTATCTAACTAACGTTTGGGTAATCATCTGAAATCCTGGGCACGGCCGCTTGTTGGCATTGTTTATGTGTCAAAACACATAAAAATGCCATTTCTGAGGCTGGCCTTACGGCTAATACAACATTTATATTGTATTGCCCATTGCAGGCCGCTTTATATGACATTGCACAAAAATATTACGGCCTGTTTTGTGCTTCGAAACTATTTATGCATATTTGTTTTATTCATAGCTGATTACTGTATCGCTTGAGAGTGTTTTAATTGCAAGTCGATTTCAAATCTCCATAATAGAGTAATGTCATTTATATTTAAATAGTGTTGTTAATTACTAATAATTGTCGTATGGACCCCACCCTTTCCTAAAAAAATGTTAATATGTAAAAAATAGGCATAGGGTATGTTCGAACACACTTCAACAAAGCTCACGCACTAAATCACGTTCCAGCGTGGAAAATATAAGAGACCAATAAAATGTCTGAGAAGAACGTGCAATTTTTAAATTTTTCAGAATTGCCGAGTACAGAAAATGAGACTGTGTCCTTTTTTCAGGCACATAATGTTCTCCCAAATACCAGACTGTTTTTATTACAGCACTAAAATAATAAATAAAATGAAGTTCAAAAAGTCCAAAGTTTGTGCTTTTTTTTTTATTTTATTAGAAATTAACAAGTATTTGGATTATCTTTTTTCAGCAGGGTTAAAATAAATTACTATTATTGTTTACTTTTTGTTAATAATAACAAAGTTTAAACCTCCCAAAAAAGCTGTTTATTGTAGAAACCAAAAAAAAATAGGTAATTCAAATGAAATATAAATAAAAGTGAAAAAAAGTTGTTTTAAAAAAAAAAAATTATTGACTTTTTGTTACAATTATTTATGTGGGGTGGGGGTTTCAAAACAATTTTTTACCCCCCAAAAACACAAAAGTTACTTTTGAATTAATAAGAAAAAAAAAAACAATTTAATCAACCAAAAAAAAAAAAAAGGTAGATCGAAACAAGTCCCAAATAATTGTATTATATTTTTTTGGTAGGGTTAAAACAAGTTTTTCCATCGTGAAATAGTCAAAAGTTTTAAAATCAGAAAAATAAACACAAAGTTAAATTACCAAAATTTATTGAATAAAGAAAAATGTCAGATTAAAAAATAAAAATGAATATAAAAAAATGTTTAATAAAAAAGAAATCATGTTATAAATGAAATAAAAATTTGTTTCATCGGAAAAAAAAATCATGTTATATAAAAAAAAGTTGTGGCCTGGTAACATTACATTTGATTGATTTTGTATAGCATCAACGCCATCAGATGATTACCATTTGCATCTTCAAAAACAATGGACAAAGAAATGTAAGATGTTGTTAGAGCTGAGATTAGATTTTGGGCTAGAAATAAGAAATTAAAGGCACTCCACTAATACCTAAGTGGAGTATAAAATGGGCTAATTTTGAACACCAAAGATTAGCCACTATTGAGAGAACTGTACTGTTAACATAACCCACGCTTCTTTGAAATCTAAAAATGATGTTTGAGTAGAAATCCCATCACCTTTCTGACCCATGGGAGTCATCTTTCGCTGCCGTGCCATCCTGCCCGATGAATGAAGTAAAAACCCGACTTGAGAACTTTGAAATGCTGAATAAAAGCTTGCTGTATTCGCACAGATCCTTAAACTGACATGGACGAGCCAGATTTTGAAATATGGACTCTAAGAAACATGCAAGGTAAAATAGTAGTTTATGCCGCAAGTAAAGCTAGTCTAACTAATCTCAAATCCTGCTATTAAGATTTCTCCTAACATATTGTTTAATTTTATCTCTTCCTAATATGTAAACATAAATTGTTTTCAAATGATTTTTTTTGTCTAATCTCTCTCATATGCTCTAGCTTTCTTTAATTTTGATGCGGTCATTTATTTATTACTTGATTTTATCTATCTGTTTTAGTTATTATTAATATGCCAATCTCAAGCAACCTGATGAGCTGAATTTCTAAAAATCTTTTCTCTTTTTAAGTAAACCTCCATGAATTAAGGTTATTAACATCCCCTTAAAATATAATGTATGATTAATTAATATGCTCGCCAGATTGTTTTTACGAGTCAACATTTTGTTTATGTTTTAGATAAAATTTTGTTATTTGTCCAACTCTGAATAGAATAAAGTAATTTTACCCGGGTGAATCCAGAACTTAGGCTAATTAGCGCTCGAAACCTTATTTATTTTATAAATGTTATTTATTAAATTCTGAAAAGGTGACTTATTAGTTCTTTTCTATAACTGATAGTTTTCTTTTATTTTTTATACTCTTAAAATATTAAGTATTTAAATATAGTTATTATAAAATCTACGAAGGTGGGATTGAATTATTTTTAAATAGCAGAAAAGGGAAGGGGTAAATTGTAATGTTTTTTTTACTAAATAAAATCTTGTATATGTATATATTATAACAGCATAGCGTATTATTTGTCTAAATTATGGCATTCAAACAAGGGTCATTTATTTTAAAGCAGTAAATACTATTTCATGTCATTAGTGACATTCATCCTTACTGTGTTACTGGCATTCAGCTCTTCGTGAATTTATGTATATTACGTGCTTTTAATCTAGGGGTTGTGACAGGATCGAACCCATAGATTTTCTCCTTATGTCCTGTCCCGTGGATAATTGAGCTTCCCGGGACTTATTCCATATAAAAAGGCCTCTCATGTCGGTTATTCCAATAAAGTCTGGGCCATTCCATGCCTCATCACACTTCTCTAAGCACTGCCCTAAAATAGGGGTTTTAGATTTAGTTTTTTGTCCATTAGCACGACCTTTTTCTGTTATTTCTTGGCCATTATGTCAGTACCACCACTTATCCGTTTATTATTTTTTTTGCTTCATGACCCAGTTTTTAGTGCCCTAATATTAAAATTGTGCTCTGCTCAAAATATATGTAAATGCCAAGTATTACTAATTTTATTAATTAAAAATATTATTTCAGTCTTATTATACAATCCCACCATCGTAATTTATTATTTTGAATTTAAGAGTATATGCCTTGGGGAAAATCAAGTGTTCTTCCTTCCAAATGTTAATTAAAAGAATTCTCAATAAATAGTTTGTCATATAATCAAATATAATTTTTCAAATATATTTTATTTATTTTCACGACCTCAATGGTGTGAAAATAGTTTTTATCTTATATATATAATGAATCTCGGAACGCATCCCGAAATAATATGTTAGTCATTGTGTTTCAGAGCTGTAAATCAAAGCGTTAATGGCAATATTATGTAATCTTTTTAATAATTGATTGGCATCTTAATACTGTACCCACCAAAGATGTGTGTTAATGTATATATATACTATTTAGTTAATAAAAGAGCATACGAGAACCCTTAGCGTAAATTTCACTATAGACTGCTTGCTCATTCACGCACATACTAATGTATACAATTAATCCATTATATTAAACTTTTTTATGGTCTAAACTTATTTGAGTCGTTCGAATTCCCTTTTTCTCCACTTCCACACATACAATCATGTGTATGCGTATTTTAGTTAAGTTATAATGTTAATATTAAGTCTCATTGTCTTCTCCGCTCTGCTAGTGGGTCAGATTAGAATAAATTCCAGTGTGCCATCATTGATCTGGGGCTTAGGGAATGGGTTCGAATTCAGGTTGGTCCCTGACTTAAATCTCGGGCTTAACTGTGTTTGAAGTATTTTTTTTTTTTTTGAGTTCCAGCTCATGTTAGATGGATCAACATGTTTTGACTGGTACAGTATATGCCCAACGTTTGAAAGGTATTATTCTCCTCTCTTCAGATATTGCTGGCCTGACCAATGGCAGTAATAGCATGGGAATCGAACCTAGACTCTTAAATTTTTGAATATTAAATTTTAAGGCAACATTCTAACAAACTGAGCCATCCTGCTGATCTTAAAATTCAATATTCAAGAATTTATGGGTCCAGGTTCGAATCTTATGCTAATATTGTCATTGATCAGGCCAGCAACACCTGAAGAAGAGAGGAAAATAATACCTCTTGAAACGTTACATATATACTAACCTATGAGCTATTATTAACAGTTGAATGTAATTGGAAAATTTAAATAAAGTTAACTTTCCTAAAGACATTCAGTACTTAGTATTAGATGATGGAAATAGTCCAATATATAACTAAAATACCATCATCACAAACCTTCAGAAAAACATTATAATTTAGATGTTTTTAATAATATTTTTTTTTTTTGAGTGAATCCATATGTTATTAAAATTTATTCTCCACATTAGTAATGTACAATCATCAACTTACAATTTACTAAATAGATATTTGAACAAATCAATTCACCATCTTGTTACATGATAAATTAATGAATCTTGTATGAGAGTAGCAATGAGTAAATATATGTATAAATTTGTATTCATATCTTGAAGAACATGATGAACACACTGATAGGAAAATTTCTTAAAAAACTATGTATCTTATGAATTAATTAAACTCTATCAATATTATAAATAGAATCGCCAGATTTTTCACATCGGTACATATAACTGTATTTTTTTTTTTTACTCTTCTCATATCATTAAAGTTAAGTAATTATTTACTTAAGTATGTTGAATTTTATAATACTAACAAAATACTAATTTCTTATTTCAATGTATAGCTAAACCTGAATATGATTATCTTTTATATGTTCCTTAGGTTCTTGCTAAAATGGATCTTATTTTGGAGTTTGATATAACAATATTTTCAATCTGGAAACTTAATTTTATTTAAAAAATATTTTATTTAACTAATTAAATGAAAGGCAGAAATATAGTGTTTTAGTGCAATAATAATTCACAACATTTTACATGTTTTAAATATATTTTATAAAATACATTTTGCTCAGTTAAAAGCTATTCTCCACTTTATTCAGACATTTAAAAAATACAATTTTGTCAGATTGTTACAAACAACCTTAATATATTCAACAAAATATCAGTACTTGTTAAAGAAAGAGCATTTCTCTACACTAGCACCATCACTAGATACCAGGCCCTCATTTATCATGTCAGAAATCCATTTAAATTATAAGACCATCTGGTAACTACTGATAAATTAAGTTTACAATAGATGGCTTTAGAGTACAAAAAGAAGAAATGTCCTTGTTAATATATATCAAATTTTGAAAATAAATGCTTTACATGGAAATAAAGGACGTATTGTATGTGATATACAGACAAGTATTAATTATTTAAAATCTAATTCTAACATGGCCATATGCATTGTTGTTAATAAAATAAGGAAAAATAATTTATGCACAAATGAGTTAAAGAAATACAATCCTTGATATGTATTAACAATCATATATTGTTATTACTATTTAAATTTTTTTTTTTTTTTCCAAAATGGAGTTGAACATCAACTCAATCATTACCATCATCTTTCAATTATTTAAAAATGACTTTTTACTATTATTCATTACATTTTTATCTTTTTTGAAAAAAAAATCCTTAGTAACTTTTAAAGGAACTCTGCTTAATTGTTTTTTAAAGCAGCAGCCTTAAACTATCAATCTTTTAATTAGTTTTTATAAGGCAATTATGTATGTTTATTTTGTCTAACTATGCTTATTCTTATATCTTTCAATTTTAAAAGACAAGTTTCTTCCATGCACTTTGTTTAAATTGAATTTTATTTCTCTAACTTTCTTTTACTTTGTACATAGATTTTGTATTCAGTTTATTTTGCCTAAATTGCATTTTATTTTTCTATTTTTGTAAATTTTTACTAGACATTTGTGACTTGTTTACTTTTTCAAAACGGAATTTATTTTTTTAACTCTGTTTAATTTTACAATCACTGAACTTTTATTTAACTCTTTTTTGTTTTTTAATAATTTGTTTACTGTTTGCTTAGTTGTCTTAATATGACTTGGTTTCATCTAAGGCTACTAATATTAACCCTGATATTTATTTTAAATCATTCTACAGATACTATACCAAGGATTGTACATTTAACTTGTATAAATATTATATATGCACATTTTTTATATTTCATTAATAACTACATAATAATATAACTCAAAAGCAAGAGTAATAAATTTATTACATATTTCTATTTACCCTGCAAAATAAACTCTCATGATTTTATTAAAAAAAATTAACTAATTTTAACTCTATATATTAATTTGTTTTCAGTAATTTTTTTTTATTATTTTTTAAATTTAAACAATAATACAATCATTTTTTTTTTTTAATTATATTTTCTTTGATTGCATTATGTAAATTGTTGAGAGACTTTGAAACTCAAAAAAAAAAAAAAACTTTTTCTTTATAACAATATATAAAGTACCATTTAATTAGCTCATTGAGTTCTCTATATCCATTTTTTGGATTTAAGAAATTTCATAAAAAGTAGTTTATAGAAGTCTTGATGTGTAAATATTTAATAATTTATTTTAGTTTCATCTTATAGCTTGTCTTTCGAGCAAATACTTGGATGGCGTTGCTTTTGCACTGCCAGATACTATCTTTTTATCTGCTTTCTTCTTTATCATGTTTTTTTGTAACTCTTTCTTGCCTTTAGTTAATACAACACATCCACTGTATTTTTTGTCACCAGTTTTACTGACTTCTATTTATATATAGTATTACTTTATTTATAGTTTGTATGAAACATTTGGTTTTAGCTCACTAGTTTCTATTATCAAGAATTATACTGTCCTTTTTTCTATTTATACAAGCTTGTCAAGTCAAATTTAAGATTTTGTAGATCTTGATGATAGGGATCAATCATCTATTATCTGTTCTATCATGAACATTCTCATTATACTGAGTTGTCTCCTAGTCATTGATACATTTATATAATTTATAAATTGATATGATTTATTTTAAATTAAAAATCATTGCTGCTAATGAAATTTGTCGGCCTGAAAGATAATCTTGTGTTAATTTAAATCTTGCAGTTTATATATATATGATCAGGGCTTTTTTTTAATAAATAAAGATGCTGTAACTCACTTCTTGTCAAGTTTTTTACTAAAGAAAATTATATTCAAATATCACTTAAATGAAATTTAAAGCAGCTTTTCCAATTCTGTAAAGCAAATAGAAAATTAAACAAAATTTATCATAATTTTTTTATTTTTTAAACTTGGGGTAAACTTTTACACTAAAAAATAAATAAAATAAAAATAACGATGTCAAATTTACATAAAAATAAAAAAATTAAATATTCCACACATTGTCAATCGCTATGCAGGTGCATTCAATCACTAATGTCAGATGTTATTGGCTGCACTTGAACGTAAACCAGTTGTTGACCACGGATGACCAATGGGGATGTGGTCTAGTCCACTTCTCACTACATGAGAGCACCAGTTTTGGATTCATCCATATTTCATCTGATACATAAAATACCATATTTTTTTATTTGTGCAAATTATATAAATATGGATTGAAATTATGTATGTGCAATATCATTTCATCTAATTACATTTGAAACATTAAAAATACATTTAAAAAGATGCTGGAATGCCATTCAACCGCATTATATCACAAAAAAAGCTTTGTATACAATGTTTTACAATATGTCAAGATAGTATGTGTGTGCATAAAAAAGCACAAACATATGTATTTAAAAAATAACATATTAGAAAAATATTTTTCTTTCGCTTTCTGCACAATGATAGGCTAATTGGTGTAGGATAACATGAATTACATCAAATAAATATCACTGATAAAAATAAAAGTTTTTTAAATTTAATAAAGCAGTGCATGTTTATAGAATGTGTAAGCTGTTTTAATCTTTAGAAGGGATAATATAAAAAAAAAAAAATTATTACGTAAAAAGATAAAACATTTTTGAAAAAAAGGAATAGGGGAGTCTGTTATGATGGAGGTATTACAAATTAGGTCTATCATTAATGTGTGTTATCAAAATATAATAGTACAGTGGTTGACTGGTTTTTCTGGATCACTTATGTTCTATGAACTTGTTATAAATGCTTCTTGAAATTCAGAAAGATTATCAGGAAATTAAAATGTTTATCCCAAAGCTGTATATTATCTAGCAAACATTTCTAAAATTAACTTTAATATGCATAGCTTATAATACAGACAAGTCACAATTTGCATTTTTGAGTGATCTCTAAGTATGATTATTTATGTCGGTAATTCATTGTGTTTATCACATCTTGTTTTTGTAGTATGAATATATATATTTGATTTGTGTGATATATATAAATATAATAATTAAATTTTAGCATATTAAATTCAGATCTCATTCACTTTAAATCTGATAATATATATTTTCAATAATAAATAACTTTAATAGTTATAATTTTCAATTTTTATTCAGTGTTTTGATCAATTAAAATTTATTATATTAGAAATAATTATTACTATAATTGCACAAAATAGATAATCTAGATAAAAATTTTAAGCTATGATATAACCAAGGCAACAAACAAATAATTGTGGTTATTGCTAGTTCTCATAATTTCAGACTGCACTGCCTTTCTAATTAGTTATTGATTTTGTTACATCATAACTGAAAATTTTATCTAGATTATTATATTGATATTTCCATTTATATTTTAAAGATTATATCTATAAATATGTGAAAAATTTTAAATTATTGTATACATTTTCTTTGAGTTTAAATAAACCACCAATTACAATTTCATAAACTTATATATATTTTAAAATCCAAAATATTTTTTTTTCTTAATTTAATGACACATGAATTTGTTTTTAATTCATTTTTAGATGTATGCTGCAGTATTTGAAGCAGATAAAGAGTGGTATCGCTGTAAAGTTTTAGAAAATCAGGATATGAACACATCTCTCATACGCTATATAGATTTTGGCAATACAGAAGTTGTAAATAATTCAAAGTTGATAGAATTGCCACCAGATGTTTCTGAAATAGAATCACAAGCAAGGCTATATCGTTTGATCAAAGTGAATTCACCTGACAAAATTACAGAAAAGGCAGCATATGATAAAGTAAGACTGACACTTAAAAAATTAGTATCTACATTAAAATATCAAAATATTTTAATGCATAAACCTAGGTTTAGTTTCAAATTTTTTTATTCATAATTTATATAAATTTCTAATTAAGAAACAACAATAAAAAATTGTTATATTTTGTAATATTGAGAAATAGCTTAGTGAAATTAAAATATATATTTAGTCATGCTGTATTAAAACATAAAAGATTACAAAGAAGAAATAAGAAAACTTAATTTTTTTAGATAAAAGACTGTCATATTAAAAAACTGTTTTGTTAATAATATGCAAATGCTTAATGCAACCAACTTTTAAGAGTGTGAAGTCTTTTTTTTAAAAATGTATATCCACATTTTAGAATCCACATACAAATTATATAAAAATAAAATAATTTATTGAAACAGTAAGATTCGAGTTCGAATCTTAGTTTCACCATTCTATTGTCTCACCCAGTACCTCCATCCTACCTAAATTTAAACCTTAGATATTGGATTGTGTGTGTATAACAATATTAGGTATACATATGTAAGCGTATGTTTAAGTGTGCTGTGAATACACACATACTCCAATACCGTATATAAATGTTAAATCAAAAGAATGTCTATAGACAATTTTAAAACTGATCTTTAAAGCTATATAGTGTTTATATCATCTATTTATTTGTCAATTTGTTTATAATGTTGTTAAAATAATCTTATATTGAAATTGGTTTAAATTTACAATTTTAAAATATATAAATCTTTATTATTGTTTAAATATTTGCAAAGTCATGATGCGGAGAGACAGTAGATTACTTAGAAATTTCCCTAAAAGTTCTTAATTGGCTTCAAATGTAAAAGCTGTACTATAGGTGGTAATTAGGTCAGCAGAAATGTACGAAAATAATGTACAAAACAAATTTAAATAAAAGAGAAAGGCAGTGTTCAGATTGATTTAAAAATGTAAAATTCTCTACTAATGGATTAATTCACCTGAGGGTGAAGGTATTGCAGATCGATCGCAGGCACAGACTACAGAGAAAAACATCTGGACTTAATACGTCATATGCGATCGATCTGCAAATTTATAGATAAGAAGCAGAACTAGTATAAAAAGGAAAATTTTTTTTTAAAAAAAAGCTCTTTAGTTTTGCTTTTGTCATACAACCTTGTCACTGCTAGTGACGTTTTTTATAACTGTTTTTTTTTTTTTATTTCTTTCTGCAATGAACAAGTAGAAGTCGGACGAGCTATTCTCCTCTGGAGAATGGTCTAATATGTGCCCAAATCTCCACACCTACCTTCCAAAGATGAACTGTCGATGAACTACTGCCAATCTATACATTGCACTACATGATGGAAAATGCTTTCAATCTAAACTGAAATCTTAAAACCTAAACACCAGGGAAGGAAAAACTGCTGCTATATGTAAATAGACAATGCATGGCTGATTCTCAAACGTGCACAATCGTCTAAGTTTAAACAGATAACCTGTATCCAAGAACTCTAGTGTACTCTAAATCTTTCTTTTAAAAGCTATAGCTATTTTTAATGACAATATTTATTTTTGTTAACGTGTTTAAACTCTGTAAATTGTTCTTTCGTATTAAATAACTTACCTGTTCCTCTTATCTGTCATCTTGGATACTATTTTATATTTCAGTGTTCCCTTGATTTATATAATGCCATGCCTAGATAATTTCCAACCGGGCTCACCCTATTCCAAATAATTTAATCTAACTAAGTGCAGCGGCCACAATGTGCCGACTACTAAAATAGAATTATTAACCCCCTTTCTCTTCACACTTGATAAACTGCCAGCCCAGAAATTATCCAAAAATTATTATATGCAATGATTTACTTAAATGACAAATGCATATTATATTGATCCCAAATGTTTCCTGGTCTCTAATAATTTTAGTTATTTATTACAATGTTTTATCTATGTATTGGAAGGTATGCATTTGGTGTTTACCTTGTTGAGTTATCAATGTGAGTGTACCACGAATAATTGGGTGGTGGATATATTAATTAGCGATTGTAATAATAACATGATTTCCCAAATATTCCCTTATGTTTCTTTGAAATAGGTTTACTTATCCTGTTAAACCAAATGTTATTTGAGAGCATAAATAAATTTTTAAATTAATAAATGTGGACATTGGAGAATGAGTCATTAAATTTAAAATGTAATTTTAAAGTAAAGTTCTGATTTGGACTAGCATTATAGATGTGTGTTATGATTTAGAGATATGATGTTTTCTCCTTAAGCCTTGGATTTCAAACGGATACGTGGTGATTACTGTTCTATCATTTCCCATAAAGCGGACATAGTTACATGTTCCCGTGGGCACTTGATCTTTGTCACGTGGTCAGGAAGTAACAGCGACATAGTCCCTTACACCTGATTATGCTAATGTGACCATTCTCAAATGGGCCATCCAGCACGAAGCCAGCCCATCATTATTTTCATATGTTCCATTGGCTCCACGGTTTCAAAGTACTGCACCTCAAGTTTATCACATTGCATCTCTATAATTATCACCTATTCCTATTATATTTGTTTATTATTCATTGCATTTATGACTCCTTCTTTCCAATGATTTACATTGTCGCTCTTAAATAAGATGCCCATATTAATTAAGTTATTTTATAAATGTACTGGTTATTATTGCAAATTAAGCTTGGTATGTCTGCAACCGTGATTCTCATAATAAATCAAACCTCTTATTATAATTGCCATCACTATTCTCATAGGCATGATGTTATAAAATTTTGTACTTATTATTATTCAGATGGTCAGATAGTAAACAGACTGTAAAATAATTATTCAAATGGTCTCAGGAATAATAAACACCGATACCAAATTCTATAATCATGTTTAGTGTATCTTATATAATTAAATTTTAATGTTTTATTATACGTCTGCCATCATATGTCTATTCATTCTGACACACAGTCATACTATTATATTATCTCGATAAATAAAGTATTAGATTTAAAATAAAGATTATAAATATGTTACTTTTATGGATATGAGTCTCTTGTATCATCCTGACCCCTGTGCCTAAAGGAAATTGTGCTAGAGTAGCATCAGTTACATTGTTGCATAGTGTGTTGCGGACCCGGCTAACTAGATTCAAACTTGCTGGTAGTTTATCCTACCTATGCTGCTCTTTAGGTCTGGTGGTTGGGTTCTGCAACATGTTAATGAGACACGAATCCTGACTGTTACATAGTATTTTTTTTTTAGCGTCTGGTGCCATAACGTGAGCCGAACAATAATAAAATATGACTCTAAGAAATGAATTTATGTATATGAAAAGTCGTAAAATATGTATAAGATTTTAGCGTGTCACCCCAATGTGAACAATAATAAAATATGACCCTGAGTAATAAGCTCTAAGATATGTAAAAGATTTCTTTTTAACATTTATCGCCACAATGTGGGCGAATAATAAAATATCCTGAGTGAATTATGTTTATAAAAAAAAAAAAAGTAAAATATGTGTAGGATTTTTTTTTTAGCATTGCCGCCGCAATGTGGCCGAATAATAAAATACCCCAAATAATAAATTCTATAATATGTACAGGATTTTTTTTAACATTTTGCACTGCAACATGGGTCTTTAGTTATTAGCATTTTGTTCTTAATGTGTATAAAAGCAAGAAATAATAAAAATAAATCGAGTGAGATAATGTGGGTCAGATGGATAGACGATAGATGTGTAAAAAGTGTAGAAGAAGCGGGAATTTCTGCATGATTAAGAAGGAACGAAATATACTCAGATCTAGTGATTGTTCTAGGTAAAAGAAGCAGTTGCGAAATCAGGAAGTAAACAGCAGTAAATATTTCATTTAAAACAGTTATTATATATATATGTTAGACAGCAGTAGTATAGAGTATAGAGAGATAAGGGCAGTAGTAGAAATGAGGGCAGTAAGGTATGACTAAAAGATCGGAGGCGAATAGTCAGTGAGCCATTAACAGATTTAAACAGACCAAGCAGTATTATAAAAGTAAAGAGCAGATTAATAATAATAGTAAAATATATCATAGTAAAATGAAGCATGTAAGAAGACGGCAGAGACATTGAGAAGACAGGTACGGAGAATGATAGTCAAGAGCAACCATTTAATTTATCAGAAGTCTTCAAATCAATACTAGAGAAAGTGGAGCCCCCCCCCCCCAATAAAATATAGTGCCAAGGGACTTTTTTGTGAAGTTCATGGAAGAAATATTTAGGCAGGAGATGGGGAAAATGTGGAAACTATATGAGGAGGAATTGAGAAAAAGGGAGTTAAGAAAACAAAGAAGTGGGATGTTTCAAGAGTTTAAAGATGTTATAAGAGATTTTGTAAGGGAAAAATTAAAAATAATAAAAGAAGAACATAGGACAGACCAAGTTGGTGAAAAGGGAGAATATATTAAAAATATGGAGGCTGAAGGGAAAAGAGAAATAACAGACAAATCCATGATAGTAGAAGATAATGCAGGTGAGTTGACAAGTGCAAAGAATAGTGATGATCAAGGAGACCTCATTTCAACAGATCAAGAACCACCGACCAGGATCAACATTAAAAAGGAAGGTAACACAGACATGGACAAAAGAGTAGGTGAATAAAATGTCCTGGAAGAAGCATGGGAATGGAAGTAGGATCCCAAAGCTACCCAGCGAAAACAATTCACATAAAAATTTTTGCAGAAGAAATAAAAGAAAACCCTCAAACCTATCTAAAAGGTCTCTATGATTTCTTTCTGTTTTATAACGCCAGGCCAGCTGAACAAGTAATAATTGCCAACCACCATTTACAGAATTATGCCAGACTGGTAGAACATATTGATGGCAGGTAGCCATATAAAAGAAATAGGAGAAATGGTGGAATTCCTAACAATCCTGGATTTTAGTCATTGGGTCAAAGAACCCCCTGATAGGATGCGGAAAGCAGAAAATTCATGGCTACAGTCGCTAGTGATGAGAAACGGATATCATCCACCTGACACTGGGATATAACCAAGTCAACCTCTGGGGACGATCGTTATGGAAAAAAAAATGAGTTCAGAATATGACCCAGTCAATCCAATAAATGTAAGGCTAAATTAAATTTTTTATATATAGAATAACATTAGTAAAATCAATACTAACCAAATTTTAAAGCCATTTAATAAGTTCCCTGATCCGAGTATGAAAGAAATTCATTGCTTCTTGTAATCCCTGTTTTATGTAATGTAAGAAAATATATAGAGAGTACATTTTGTCTGTTTAAATGACATATGCAGTAGTTTTTTTCCTTTCATTTATTCATTTGAATTTAAGGAAGTATGAAACTGTAAAATTCTTAGTTTCACCATTCTATCGTCTTTCACCCACTACCTCCATCCTACCTAAATTTAAACCTTAGATATTGGATTGTGTGTGCATAACGATATTAGGTATACATATGTAAGCATCTATTTAAATGCGCCATGAATACATACATACTCCAATATCGTATATAAACGTTAAATCAAAAGTATGTCTATAGATCATTTTAAAACTGATCTTTAAAGCTATATAGCATTTATATCATTTAGTTATTTGTCAATTTGTTTATAATATTATTAAAATAATCTTATATTGATATCGGTTTAAATTTACAATTTTAAAATATATAAATCTTTATTATTGTTTAAATATTTGCAAAGTCATGGTGGGGAGAGACAATAGATTACTTAGAAATTTCCCTAAAAGTTCTTAATTGGCTTCAAATGTAAAATCTGTACTATAGTTTGTAATTAGGTCAACAGAAATGTACGAAAATAATGTACAAAACAAATTTAAATAAAAGAGAAAGTCAGTGTTCAGATTGATCTAAAAATATAAAATTCTTTAGCTAATGGATTAATTCCCCTGAGGGTATTGCAGATCGATCGCAGACATGGACCACAGAGAAAACATCTGGACTAAATACGTCATGTGCGATCATCCACAAATTTATAGATAAGAAGCAGAACTAGTATAAAAAGGAAAATTTAAAAAAAAAAACTCTTTAGCTTTGCTTTTGTCGTACAACCTTGTCACTGCTAATGATGTCTCTTATAACTTTTTTTTTTCATTTTGCAATGAAAGAGTAGAAAATGGATGAGCTATTCTCCTCTGGAGAATGGTCTAATATGTGCCCAAATCTCCACACCTGCCCTCCAAAGATGAACTGTCGGTGAACTACTGCCAATCTATACATTGTGCTACATGATGGAAAATCCTTTCAATCTAAACTGAAATTTTAAAACCTAAACACAATTGAAGAAAAAACTGCTGCTATATATAAATGGACAATCCATGGCTGATTTTCAAATGTGCACAATCGTCTAAGTTTAAACAGGTAACCTGTATCCAAGATCTAGAGTGCTCTAAATCTTTCTTTAAAAAGCTATAGCTATTCTTAATGACTATATTTATTTTTGTTAACGTGTTTAAACTCTGTAAATTGTTCTTTCATATTAAATAACTTACCTGATACTCTTATCTGTCATCTTGGGTACTATTTTATATTTCATTGTTCTCTTGATATATATAATGCCATGCCTAAATAATTTCTGACCGGGCTCGCCCTATTCCAAATAATTTAATGTAACTAAGAGCAGCTGCCATAATGTGCGGACTACCAAATAGAATTATTAACCCCCTTCCCTTTACACTTGATAAACTATCAGCTCAGACATTATCCAAAAATTATTATATGCAATGGTTTACTTAAATGACAAATGTGTTTTATATTGATCCCAAATGTTCCCTGATCTTTAATAATTTTAGTTATTTTTTACAATGATTTATTTATGTATTGAAAGACGCATTTGATGTTTTCCTTGTTGAGTTATCAATGCTAGTGTACCACGAGTAATTGGGTGGCGGATATGTTTATTAGCGATTGTAATAATAACATGATTTCCCAATATTCTCTTATGTTTCTTTGAATAGGTTTACTTATCCTGTTAAACCAAATACATTTTATTTGAGAGCATAAATAAATTTTTAAATTAATAAATGTGGACATTGGAGAATGAATCATTAAATTTAAAGCGTAAATTTAAAGTAAAGTTCTGATTTAGATTAACATTATAGATATGTGTTATGATTTAGAGGTGTGATGTTTTCTCCTTAAGCCTTGGATTTCAAACGGATACACGGTGATTACCATTCTGTTGTTTCCCATAAAGTGAACATAGTTACATGTTTCCATGGGCACTCAATCTTGTCACGTGGTCAGGAAGTAACAGCGTCACGGTCCCTTACACATGATTATGCTAATGTGACCATTCTCAAATGGGCCGTCCGGCACAAAGCCAGCCCATCATTATTTTCATATGTTCCATTGGCTTCGCAGTTTCAAAATACTGCATCTCAATTTTATCACATTGCATCTCTATGAGTACCACCTATCCCTCTTATATGACTTCTTCTTTCCCATGATTTACATTGTTGCTCTTAAATAAGATGTCCGTATTAGTTTAGTTATTTTATAAAGTAAATGTACTGGTTATTATTGCAAATTAAGCTTGGTATGTCCGCAACCGTGATTCTCATTATAAATCAAACCTCGTATTATAATTGACATCACTATTCTCATAGGCATGATGTTATAAAATTTTGTACTTATTAATACCCATATGGTCAGATAGTAAACAGCCTGTAAAATAATTATTCAAAGCCAACTGTAAATATCAATGGTCTCGGGAATAATAAACACCGATACCAAATTCTATAATCATCTTTAATGTATCTTATATAATTAAATTTTAACGTTTTATTATATGTCTGCCATCATATGTCTATTCATTCAGACACAGTCATACTATTAAATTTTTTTATATGTCAAATGCGTTGATTGGAAGCGAACCTGGGTCAGCTGCTTGGAAGGCAGCGTTGGTGGTGTAGTGGTTAGCATAGCTGCCTTCCAAGCAGCTGACCCGGGTTCACTTCCGGTCAACGCTTTTGACATATATAAAAAAAGTATACTATTATATTATCTTGATAAATAGAGTATTAGATTTGAAATAAAGGTTATAAATATGTTATTTTTAAGGATAGAGTCTCCATGCCTATTTTGCTAGAGTAGCATCAGGTATGTTGTCGCATAGTGGGTGTTGTGAACCTGGCTAACCAGATTCGAACTCAGTACTGCTGGTAGTTTACCCTACTTATGGTGCTGCTCTTCAGGTTTGGTGGTAGGATTCTGTGACATGTTAATGAGACACATGAATCCTGTATTATTTTAATTACTATAATAAGTGAACCATATTTGTGCAGGAACAGTTACTATCTTAACCTGCTTTATGTAGTTTTAAGAAAAGTCAATTTATGAGATGTAATTGAAATTAGTTTATAGAGAAGAAAAAAACAACAACCTATAGAATAAATTCTTCATTTGTTGTAAGTAAGACAGAAAAACATCATAAAAAAATATTACTATTGCAATAAATTTTTGATTTTATTTAATTTTTTTTTTTTTTCAATTGCTTTTGATTTTGAGTTAAATAAGTTTTTGGGAGTTTTTTGTCATTTTGATTTCAAATTAAACAAGTTTTACTGAATTATATGTTTAACATTATGTTATGGGTAATAATAATAATCACATGATAGTGGTTGAAAGATTATATTTGAGTATCAAAATGATAAGCTGAATGCACCTATTTCATTCAATTAACTGTAATGAGATTTTTAAAAAAAAATTTTTTTCAGCACGTAATCAATCCAGGAAATATTGAACTTCTAATTCTACATCTTTCATAACTACACAATAAAATTCTTAACTATGTACTGCATCAAAACCATTAGGTTAACTTTCAATTGTGAATTTTGAATTGTTAAATGTGCTACTTTATTTTGTATATCTTCAATCATTTCTTCATTTTCAGAATCTCCCCTTTTGACAATCACCACTTTTATCATTTCCAATTATAAATTGTGATGATAAACTTTTTCTTTGAAGCATTTGTGATAATCCCTTTGGAGTGGTTGATATTGTTATATTAACACACAATCTTAAATTATTTGTGTAAGTATTTGGAAATTATAGAAAATTCAGTATAATTTTGTAAGCTGCAATTTGGACAATCATAGTATAATTTTCAGTTATTGCAATGCATTGAGTTTAGATGTGACCAGAGTTGCAAGATGAGCTTTATGAAGTGTACATTAATTTTAGTCTATATCTGACAAATGATATTACTATAGGGATGAAGTGATGCGTGAATTACAACTTCTATTATAAGTATTTTTGTTATGAAATGTTGTCAATTACATTAATGGCTTGTTAGTAGATGATAACTCTGTGTGATTTGATGCAATCGTTATGATAGACTCTGGAGTTCAAGATCATTGGATTGCAGCTAGCTGTTTGATTTTTTTATTAATTCCTGACACAATAAAACATTTAATTATTTTTTATTATAGAAAATGATAAAATTTCACAATCTTATCTGAGTGATAACAATGTGGCAGTTTTGTAGCAGGATATTGTCCTGTTTACAGAAGATTAATTCTTTCTTGGCCAGATTGATTTCAGTCTTTTTATCCATTTAGGATACATAGAATTTGTCGATGCCTGGCAAGTATACTCTCAGGTATCTTGCCTATTGAATAATTGTATAATAGATAAACATTGATTAATCATGCTTATCTAGTATACTATTAGAAATGACGATCATTCCATGTTATGTTGTGTGTCTGAAAGTAAATACTAAATATTCACTGATTTTGTAGTTGATATTTTAAACATTTGCTGTTACATTTATTTTATGCATTTACTTCAACTGCAGCAATTCTTTTGGGTGCTGCAATTTCTATACCAATTAAGGTATTATAACAAGATCTTTGTGAAGCTGATCTAGAAAAATTTATTTATATTTTTTTTAGAATTGAATAAAAATGCTGTATAGGCATATTTTTATATAATTATAGTAACATACATCAACATAAGCTAAAGTAATAAATAAGTTATTATGATTTCTTCATTTAATTATTATAGATATATAATTTAAATTAAAAAAAAAAAAATTACTACAAATATTTTGAAACTTGTCTGTTTTTATTTTAGGCAATGTTGTATCTAATTAATAATCTCACTGATAAAATGATAGAAGGTCGAATTGTGATAAAAAATAAAGTTGGGTATTTTCTTCTAGATGCCACTTTTAATAATGTAAATATAGCTCAAGACATGGTTCAACGTGGTCTTTTGTCACCAATGACATCTAATCCATCAAAAAGTTATGGAAACAGTGGAAGTAATTTTCAGTTAACTAAATACACCTGCCAAAATGGAATTAAACAGATAGAAAGGTAATATAATTTATATATATATTTGAGTACATAGAAGTGGGGAAACATTTTTAATAAATAGGAATTTCCTTTTTACAATCTAGTAAATATTTCAAGTCATGATGTTTTTAGGCAAGAACAGATTAAAACTTGTTGTGCAGGCTGAAGTAATAGTACATTGTCTAAGCTACTTTTTAGCCAAAAGACAGCAATGATTTTGGTTAGAACTCAAGTTTTTATTATGTTAAGATAATGAACATAAATAATTATAAGAATTTGAAGTATCACAAATTTTTCATAATTCCCATCTGAAATTAAGACCCTCTCTCAGTGAGTTGTGAATATTAATTTAATGTTTTAATGGACAAATAAGTTGTAAAAACATTATTAATAAATGAGAGAATTCATTATAATCTCATTTAGGAGCTTGAGTACTAAAACAAAAGCAGTAGTCTTTTGCTTAAAAAGTAACTTAGACAATGTACTAGTATTTCAGCCTTTAGAACAAGTTTTAATTGGTTCTTGCCTTGGAAACATTTTAGCTTAAAATTTTATCTAGATTTTAAAAAGATTTTCAAAACCTTTTATAAGTTTAAGTATTTGAAATGATAATGTGAATTTTCATATATTTTTCTGGAAATCTTGCAGTTGTGATGTTATTAGGTAAACAACCAATTAAATATTAGTATTGCAAGCTGAAATCACATTATTTAGAAATAGTATTTTCTGTCTTAGCAATAATTTAAGGCAAAAATGGACTCCAATTTAATAATTTAAATATTGAACCTTCTGGCTTAAAAATGGGTTAGACAGAAAGTACTATTTCTAGATAATATGAATACAGCCTGCAATCTTAGTTTTTGATTCCTTGCCTGTTTAGTGAAAGAGTTTTAAAAAATATATGGAAATTTCCATTAGAATTTCAATATTTATATCTATAAAGTTTATGAAAATCTGTTTTTTATGAGAGAGGCTTATTTACGTAAAAAATATAGAGAGAGTTGAGATTCTTCCTGTTTTTTTTTTTTAATTTTATGACTGTTGCCTTTGACAAGGAGGTTCAGCACTGAAAATGCATTTATGTTATATAATTTATTAATTATTGTTTATCTCCATATTTTTGGAATTAATATTTTTTGTGATTATAAATAAAGTGTACGTATCTCTTTATAACTCTTATATAATCTAAAGTACTTAACTAAAAGTGAGTTCACTTGGGTTCATTTTTAGCATAAGATAAGTCAGACAGAAAGAACTGCTCTTAGACAATAATGATTGCAGCTTGCCATCCCAGTTTTTAATTGATTGTTTGCTTGGTTACATTATAGCTGAAATATTTCTATATAAATACACAAAAACTCCTAATATAATTTTAATATATATACATATATTGTAACCATTAGCTTTTGCTAGTAAAGCTAAACTCCCAGTTGTTTAATTTATTTAAATGTAAAATATATATATATATATAACTTAATTTTATTGCCAGTTAATTTTATTAGGGCTTTACAATTAAATGCCAACTTAATTTATAATTTACTCTAAGCACTTTTATAAATCTTAATTATTAATACAAATCATTTTAATGTTTTTATTTGCTAATGAGTTTCTATTTTTAATTTAATTCCCTAGATACCAAATTAATTTTTAAATTTTAGTATAGGAGATCAAGTGACAGTGATTTAAAAATGTCAATTTTCAATCAGTCACATGATTGGGGATATAAAAAGACATACTGAAAGAATTGAGGTCACTGAAAAAAATGACCACACAAAAAAGGCACATAAAGAACATATGGGAAGTAAAAAAGGAAATTTGCCCAATGTGTTGGCTTTCGATCGGTAATAAAGTACCCGAGGATCATTTGAAAGAAGTGTTTATGGTGCCATTCCTCTTTTTGATTATAATATATATATAATTTAATAGTCAAATTTGTACATTCGTGCAACAAAATCCAGCGCTTTAGTAAATCATCCCAAGGCTGATCGAAATGAAGTTGGTGAGACCCCGTGTCCAATCTCACCTCATTTCCTTTATCACTGCTCAAAGATTTACTACCTTACGTCTGACATATATGAGGTCACAGCAGTATTTTCCTTAATCGCGTGCCGGCAATAGCACATCGGTAAAACATGAGATTATAGGAAAGTGACATACACACGCCGTTAAATTTTTTTTTTTAAAAAATTAGACATTAAAAATAAAAGTTCGCAGATAAAAACTTTTTTTAAGAATTAAAAATTGAAAATTAAAAGTCATCTAAACTTTATATATATAAAATCGCACAGATGAAAAATTATTACAAGAAAACTATTAAAAATTAGTATTTTAAAACTAAATTTCCAACAAAAATGCTATTGTGTAAAATGGAAATGATTATTTTAATTGGTTAAAAATAAACTAGCCCTTGGGCATCTCAAAATGTATAATTAAAGGTCAGATAGGAGAGAAAAAACAATGGGAACAGAATGGCCAATAAAAGAAATCCATCGGGAAACGGACCTCAACGAAAAGATCATCACCATCATGACGTAATGTCCACTGGATCCGAAAGTAATATAAAAAGAAAGAAAGAGTTGTAAAAGAAGAGGTGTGCAATATGTGTTAATGCGGAGAAAGTTGAAGGAGAAGGGATTGAAAGACACACTTTCAATTCCTTCAGTTTTCTAAAAAAAAAAGAGAGAGAAAAAGAAATGACCAATTGTTTTCCTATATTGCGGACCACAGGACATCGGGGGAATTAACGCTGGATCCCATACTGCAAGAAACTGTTAAGGATGAATTTTTGAAAACCGTAAGAACTCTATATATGACATTAATTTCCAGTATTTTAAAACTATAAGAACTCTAAATTCTAAACCTTTCAATATTTAAATAGAAATAGAATTTTCTATCTGACTAGATTATTTATTAATTATTTTTATTGAATGTATTATGCTTTTAAAATCATTTCCATTAATTTATTTTTTCCATTCTTTTAAGTTTTTGTTATGATTTTTTTTGTCTGTTAAGCAACTTTTAATAAATGTTAAATTTAAGTCGGATGTGAATGGCTCCATAGATTTGTAAAGTTATATTAGTTTAGTTTAAGGGAGGGTAAATGTTAGGTTATTTGTTTCTTAGTTAAATTGGGTTAATGGATTGGATATATTGGTGTAATTAGTAAAAGTAGTATGAGATCCGCTACATGCAGGATCACATTATAAGCCGCACTTGGGCAAAATAAGTCCCACTTTGTACTGACCATCGGAAGCAGATGTATTCCCTGTTCCTTGGATCACCCCTTTAGCCTATGGAATGGGATAGTAAGATGGCAAAGGACCGCAATCCCTTCCTATGGAGTTTTTTTTTTATTATTCTCGCCAGACAGATGTAACATTCCTGTACTGGACGAGAGACAATTTCTTCTCTATAACCATGCTGTTCAGATGTGCATTCCTGACACTATGGTATTGTGCTGTCGTATTCATGCTGCATTGAATACATCGATATATCAGATAGATTGGCGTTGGTTTGAATGTGAACTTTTGGCCTAAGGTTAAATAAGGGATAGAATATTTTCTTTTCAAATGCAATCTATGTAGTCTATCCATACTCGACACTAATAAAATATTAAATTCATCTGTGTGAACGTCTAAAAAAAAGTTAAATTGTAAATTAAAATCTAAAGTAAAGTTATTAATATTCTGTAAAAAAAATTAAAGTAAACATACTAAAATAATAATGCTAAATTTTATATATATTTAATAAATGTTTGTGTGTGTGTTATTACTGGCAGTAGCTTCTTTTATTTTTTTAATATTGAAAATATATTTTAATAAGAATTTATATTTCATAAATCTCTGCATCTCCATGAGCTAGTGGCATGGGCTGACGGTCGGAATAAAATATATATGTAAAAGTTAGATCTTAACGGTACATATCTGCCTACTATATAAATTTTCCAGATTCCAATAGCCTGGTGGGCAGATATGTTAAGACTGAATTTCCATGACCGTTATAACAGTATAACTATATATAGGTGTAGGTGTGAGCATAATTATCAAATATGGAATGTGATTCTTAATAACTAATACTTAACTAATTAACGGTAACTTAATAATGAGTAATGATGATAATAGTGATTAATGATTAGTAATGAGCAAAATTGAAACACTAAGCAGAAGTTAAAATTTAAATTAATTTAATGAAAGCCAAATATTTAAATAATAAAATTAATAAATGAAATAATAAAATTATAATAGGATTAAATGGATTGTCTCACTCGCAGGTGAAGATTTAGGGATTACAATGTATTAATATTTGGAATTTTAGTTCACATGCAGGTGATGATTTTACGGATTACAATCAGTTGTGGTTTATATATATATATATAGCATTTCAAATCATTCGCAGATTTTAGTTTTCTGATTACAAATTACTTTACTTGCTATATATATGTATCACTCACAGGTGATGAAGATTTATACTACACTGAGTTCAATTTCATGAGACTTATTAAGTTACAAATTAGTTTAGTTTGCTCATGATAATAATCTATGCCTAGTTTATGCTATATATTTGGATTTAGATTTGCTTTAGACTTAGCAGAAGTGATTATTATTATTTATAAAGAATATTTCATTAGACGCATATTATTTAGTATATTCTTTATATAGCTTATATGCCTATAAAATTAGATTCTGTTTTAGATCAATGCTGAAGTATACAATTAAATGGCAGGATGAACTGACGATTGGCAGTCAGACTTCAGATACCAAGGCATAGAGAAAATATACAATCTGAGTCCGTGCATCTCGAATGTGTGCTTTTTCACAGGATTCGTACCTAGTACCGGTTCCCTTAACATTGTATTCATTGTTGTGAAATAGAGACCTTTTATTCCGGGTGATCGAACAACTAATTGAATATTCTGGATCCTCATGCTCCAGTTCTAAATATGCAGAATGGGGTGGCCCTTAACCTACGCCCATCTGAAGAAGGTAGTTGTTCGAACTAAGATTAATGCGGTGGCCCTTAAAACCTATGCCCATTGGAATGATATACAGCAACAAGTATGTACGCCGAAGCATTTTTTAATGACACATTCGCCCCGCTGACTACATCATTATATAACAAAATAGGACGCTAAACAATAATTTCCTTCCATGAAACTACCTTAGATTAGTTCATAATATAGCATCTATAACTATGTTATTAAGGAAAGCTTATGAATTTAATTTGCTAAGCTATCTATATAGGCATTTATAATTCTAGGGAGGTTTACAGCATATTTTGGATAATTATAATACTAAGTTCTAGCTTTATGCTGTATTTCATCACTTCGGGCTAAATATTAATTAAATATTTCATTTAAAGCAAATCTATCTTAAAGCATTTATAAGCTTTTAATTATATCTCTTAAATAAGATTTATTTTATCCATTTCAGAAGGGAATTTTGCTTGTGCATTAATACACTTGAAATTTCATGTGTGTGAGAATATCTAATCGCTTCTCACTAATGATTTAACTAAGAATAAAACTCCATTCTGAGCAACATAGCATAAACAAATACATAATTGAAAATAAAATAAAATTGGCATAGATTTAACTAAAAGAAACATAAATTTAAAATTAAGATTTCGTGTAAGTGAAATCTGAAATTTGGCTTTATTTGCTTAGTTTAAAAAGGGAATTGAAACATACTTAGCTTAAACTTGATTGATTCAGTTTATTATAGATTTAACTTATCTACGAGAATTACTAATACAAGCAAATATTATTGTTAGGCTAATTTACGTAAAATAATTTACAAACATAATTATCATTTAAAATAAATCATTTAGAACTAAACGTAATAAATCAGTTATGATGAATCATTGGGAATCAATCAATTTAAAGCAAGTTAAAACTAAATCAGTTTTAATAAATCAGAATAAAATAAATTATAATAAATCAATCAGGCAAGATTTACTATTTAAATGAAAGAAAAGAAATTTACATTTAACTTGTAAGTTTAGAATACATTACTATTGGCCATTAAGAATAATTTTAGCTAGCATTTAGGAATTACGAAGTTTAGTTTAAAAGTTAACTTTAGATTGAGGGAGATCTGTTACTGTTATAAGTTTTTGCTGTGGCAAGTTGGCTTCATCTTGAGGGTTTCCGCGGGTGACATCGGCTTTTAGTTCACCTTTCTCCACATCTTTTAGACTATCATGGAGTCCAGAAAGCAAAGGAATTGCCTCTAGCCCATCATCATCATCACGAATTTTACAAAATACTTTGAATTGAACTGAATGAGTGTCCAAGTGTTTCAAAGATGGCTGCACTGAGCTTATATACTAGCTTACCCTCCTCTCTCCTGTCTTAGTAGTTTCAGATCTGTTTTTCTAATTACCTTGCTGTATTCTTGGAAATCGTGGATCCCCGCTGTTGTTGATTTTTTTTTACAGGTGGGTTTTATTCATATTTGGTTTTAAAATCTATTTTTACTCTTAAAATTTTAAATAGGTCAGAATACTTAGAGAAGGATTAATTTTATGAAATCATCCTTTTTTAGAAAAACAAATCCAAAGATGGAAAAACATTGTATTACATATGTAACGTAATTATATAATACCAATAAGCTAATACACATGCGATTTGTAGATGTCACTATATAAATGAATACTCCCACTTTTTCATACACAAGATAAAGTCTTTGGGAAAAGATAGAATGAATCCATCTATTTTTTTGACCCAAACATATATGTATGGGCAAATCTTAAGTGTTTGCAAATGAGAGCGTGAATTTGTTAATTGATCACTTTAAATTCCATTTTACTACGTGAATGAATGATGCTTGTGAAATTTCTAGAATTTACGATACGTCATTCTTATAAAAACATCGCGCTATATAAAATAAATGTAATTATATAATTTAACGTTATATGCAGAAATATTATAATTTCAAATATTAATTTTAGAATAAATATTCTAAATAAAGAAATTCTCTAATGTTTTAATCATATAACATTATTCTTTCCCGCATATATGTAGTTTCTTGTTACCCATACATAACATTTTTCCATTTATTTAACTACTAGAAATATATATGTGCGTATTTACTGATTTTTACATATATACATACATTTTTATGCTGAATGCTAAATATAAGCACACATACACAATTAGTATATTTAGGTCTAAAATTAGCATGATATTAGCATAATATACGAGGATTTGGGTATAGGTATACATAAATAAATACTACTATATTATATAGTAGGTGAAACAGAAGGATAGACAGATCTGATTTTCAATAAATACATAATGATTACAAATGCCTTCAGATATACTGATTAAATGGTAATAGACTAATTGTGTTTGTTAACCAATAATTCAAACAATTGATATATAACATTCTCACTGTTATTTAAACATTGAAACTATTTTCATATTTACTCGTGAAATGATACGTTTCACATATAATCTGCTGATGAGAAATCATTTTAATTCCAAAACCATCCTCGAATTTAGCTTTTTCTTGGTCATTTTTTGATAGATTATAAAGTAAATGTATTGAAAATTATTGTAAATAGCACCACTGGAATATGGCCCATTCCTATGTCAGAAGTGGGGGCAAGACAACTTCTGTATGAATTCTTTTTTAAAAGACTGCAATCTCATCTAATTATATAACTCTTAGTTGTATTCTATCCTCAACAGTATTCTTTTAATGAAGGCAATATTGCATCTCTTTGGAGTGGCTTTAAGTAAATTTCAGTAATTTAAACAAGATCTATTTTTCCTATAAAAATTATACTCAAAGTTCACTGTATACTTTTTCAAGAAGCTTATAACTTATTCATTTTTCATTTATCTTATAATCTTTCAAAGTATTTTTACAATACAGCAAACTATATTTAAATGAGAAGTTTTCAGTGCTTTTATATTATAGCAAACAAAATGCATATAAAACAAGTAAAATAATAACCCTGTATAGAATTAATAGTGAAATATCCTGTTCTTTAATTTGCTAAATGCAGCAGGACTTTGAAGTCTGTGCTGCATGTCAATATTCAATTCTGTCTTATTATTTATTTAAATTGATTCACAATTTCAATACCAGAACTATTCTAGAGGGGTTTATTTTTCCATCATTGTGTTAAGAATATAGCTAAGGTTTTCGAACACTAATTCTTAAATCTATTTTTAAAAATTTATTTTATAGATTTTTATTTGAATTGCTGCAAATGTCATAATTATCAGACTCTGCAAATCTAACAGTATTCTGTTAATTTGATTCTCAAAATTTTTTTCACACAGTACTACCTAGTGCAAGCCATAGTAAACAGTAGATGCTAGAAGATTATGGATCACAATCCAAATCCATTTGATGCATAACCTTTTAGCAACTAGTGATTATTATGGCATGCACTAAGTGGCACTTATGTGGAAAAATTTTACTAATGTTTTAACAGTTTGCATAAGCATAAGAAAAGGGTGATCATGTGATGTTTTAATGGTTTAATTTGATTCTCACTATTCACAAAAAGCTTTTCCAGAGTTGTGTCTACTTTTGTTTGTTGTTCTTTAATATTGTTTTATATATTGTCACATTCCCTTTCTACTTCAGTTTTTTAGATTTCTCATTTAATTTCATTTTTAACTTTTCTGTCATATCCATTTGGATTTTCCCTATATCTTCTCCTATTTCCAAGATTTGGTATTGAATTACCTACTACATTCCTTTCATTTTTTGCTGCAAACTTTCCATTTGTTGCTGACTTTTTTCCATCACTACTCTGGTTTTTATTTACCTTTTAATGCAGGTTTTCTATCTCTACTCTGGTTCTCATTCATTTTCTGCTATAGATTTTCTATTGTGACTCAGGTTCTCATTCATTTTCTAGTCCATTGTCTTTATTCTGTAACAATTGACTGAACATCTGATTATTTTCTTTATTCCTTTCTATCTTTATAGGTTTACTAGGACTATCTTGTGCTGTTAATGCATTATTTGGCCCTAGATTTAGGTTACCATTGTCTCTTATTTTTGTAACTCTTGTGTTCATTGTCAATTTTTTCTGTTTACTCTATCACTTTTATCAATTTTAATGATTATGCAGTTTCTTCTTTAGATAGATCCATACCTCAACTGGTATCTTCTCTATTCTTTCTCCATATTTGTCATTATTACAATATTTATTTTTCAATAAAATTGATTTCTTAATTATTCTATTGCTATTTTGTTGTATACTCATATCATCTCATATTTATAATTTTATTTGGCTGAATTCATATTCTTTATCCAAATGGCTATAATATCAGAATATAAATATACTTATATTCAAGTTTTATATATGTATCCAGCCTCATTTGGAAATCCAATGAAAACAAATGTCAGCTTTAGGTTTGGACTTTTAAAATAAACATTGTAAATTAAAAAAAACATATATTTATATAACTACCACTTACTACATGGATAGTTAAAAATAATTAAATTTATTACTCCCAAAGTTTTTTTTTATTGGGCCCAACGTTGGATGCCATATACTTTGAATTTTTATTTTTTTAGTATATTATGGACATATGGATATGGCTGTATCAATGTCATTTGCCAGAGGGCATTATTAGACAAGGAGAAATGGGATGGTCATGTTTTTATATGAGGGATGCAAAAAGCAAATTGAAAATGTTCAGTAAATTGCAGTTTATGGATAATAAAAGAGTAGCCAAAATAGTATTTAATTGGGTTACAAGTAAAGGGCAGGCAACAAGATAGGTGAGAAAGGTAATGTGGTATGCAGTAGATTTGAATAAAGAATTTATGTCAGAATACTTGTACAAAAGGTGGGATGATTGTGTTAGGAGGATTGTTGAGTGAGTGGGATAGAATAGATGCATTAATAAAGAATAGGCAGTTGGAGAGATGGAGAACTAGTATGGAGAGTAAAACAAGTTTAAATATATATAGAAGTAAATGGAACATTGGGTATGAATTAATTTATGATAATAGTAAGGTAAGTAGTTTATTGTTTAAGGCTCGAACGGGATTTTTAGCAACAAGGGAATATACACGTAAATGGAAAAATATGGGTGATTTAGTCTGCAAGTTGTGTAAAGAAGCCATAAAAAATATTAAGCATCTGTTACTTCAATGTAAATGCTTGGAACCAGAAAGGGTACACATAATGAAATTATGGAAGATTGAATGTGAACCAAGAGATTATACAGAAAGTGACTTATTGGTTTTTATGCTAGGTTTGGCAAAATATAAGGGGGATTAGATATGAAGGTCATGAAGTTGATAAAGATTATGTTGTGGAAATGGGATGGGAAAACTTAGGGTGGAGAATGGAAAGGGAAGGTAAAGTGGCTAACAGGTTTCTCTGGGCATAGTTGCTGAGAAATTCCTGACTTCGTAGAAGTCATAGTGCATCACATCACAATACATGGAAAATTTATTTACTGTGATCAAAATGGATGAGGATGATGGCTTGCACCAACTAGATTCAGGGAGAAACAAGATATCTTAAATATTGTTTAGGCAATTGAGAAATAAAAGCACTAAGACAAATGTCAGCCAAATTAAGTTTAAATAAATTTAAAATTTTATTTAAGTGAAATATAAATTATGAAGTATAAGTTTATGACACAAGAAATAGGGTTAGCTCTGGCATGTACCAGAAAGATTAAAACTCAATGCTCTGGCAGACAGACTGATATTCTAATAGTGATTTATAAAGGGAGGAAGCAAATTTCTTTCAGCAGAAAATTCACCTAAACATTGGTTTTCCCATTCACAGAAATGAAAACTACGTTCTTGAAATAAATCAACGAAACCAGCACCAGTGAGCTTTTCTAGGCCTGGAAAATGCATCGGGACAAAGAATGTCATATGCCGGCAGAAGCTGCTTCGAATACTACTTTTAAAGCAAAGATGATTGATTTACCCCAAAAACGAAAGAAAACTGATTAGTACGTCGGAGTATAAATTATGAAAGGGAGGAAATTTACATCTCCACTTTAATGAAACAACAAAATTAGAAAGTACTCAGACATAAATGATTTCAAATTAATCAAATATGAAGTCTATGATAAAATGAAAACAGGATTTAAAACAGGCGAATCCACAACCCAAACAATTGCCAAATCTAATAATAATTAAAGGTCTCAATGGGAGACGAGTAAATCATTAGAAAATCAGTTACGTCTGCCCAAGCATTTCAAGAAAATTAATTACAAATAAACTTATAAACCAAGTTCTGAGTACATGCTCTGATAAAATTTAGTCATACGTAAAAGACCAAAACAAATCTAGCAAGCTAAATATAAATGTTCCTAGATTTTTATATGTTAGTTTATCAGAGAGTGCATGTGAGCAGAAAATATTACAGCATTAAATACTTTAGCAGAAAGAAATGCTCTTCCACCTGTAATTTACGAAGGGATTAATATCTTCCTGCTGGCGATTTATAAAATTACAAAGAACAATTCCGATTTCAGAGATATAAACACAAATACGGCCTTTTAGGAAAAGAAGAGACAAAATCTCCAAATACGGAAAACCAGAACAATAAATACGATAAACTGCCAGCCAAAAGATTTTGCAGTTTGCATAAGTGCAAACACAGTATTTAAAATCAATTATTGGATAATAAAATAATTACAGGTGAGCATTTAAAAATACACAAGACTGGCTAAAGCCTTTATAAAAAGTTAGGCATATAAAAATACAAACTTACTAGTCACTCTCCAATAAACAAAATTGAAAGCAAACTTGGAATCTTAAAACTAAGATTCCAAGCCACACTACAAAATACAATAAAAAAAAATAAATACAATTAATAACTAGGAGGTTAAATAATTATAGAGACCACAAAGTTATTAGACTGAATGGAGATATAACTAAAAGAATTTACTCTGGCAAGAATAAAAAAATATTTACCTTATAGTAAAGTAAAGATCGCGTATTTTCAAGGAGTGCGCACTTCTATATTAATTCATATTTCAGGTACTTTGATGGCAGCAAGGTAGAGGCACCAGGGTCCTAATTATTTTAGACGTTTATGGCATGACTGAAGGAGAGTCTGCAGGCGCAGGTCCATCTTTTGGATTAAGCTAGCAAGACATGTTGGTTTTGACATCTTGGAGAAAGCAAAATTGCAAATTTTGCTTTTAAAGAAATTAACTGTCCGAACTGCTAACGGTATGAAGTTCAACAGGTTAATCAGAATGAATATTCGGAATAAGAAGCTGAACCAATCACTTTGACGGAGTATTTGCTTGGTCAAGGCTCTCTAGAATAATCCATGAAAATTTTGAGGTTATTTGTACCCACACTCAATTTCCCGGAAAACTTGTCCTGTTGTCGAATTCTACGCTTTAGGGCATGGTAAATCTCAATGTCCCGCTCAATCTAATGAAGAATTCTTTCCAGGGATTATTTTAAACAAAAACAACAACACAAAATTAAATCTCCGCTTTTAGAATGAACTTTAAATTGATTAAAATAAAAGAGACAGGAATGTAATTAATAAACGGTGAAAAAAAACTATTTTAAAATCAATTCTATAAAAATTAGAATGCCCTATTTTAAATATGAATGAATAAACAATTTTTTTTTTAAATAGCTTTATGCTTTTAAATTTAATAAACAAAAGTTCCACTTTTGTTTAGTGACTTTTAAAATGGATACTATCCGGTTCAGTATATATAAAAATAAATATAGCATTTTAAAGTAATTTCATATTAACAATACAATAAAATGGCAGATTGTAGGCAACTATTTAGAGTTTGATTCAATTATCGAGTAGGTGATATTATTTTCTTTTCTCTTTGCATTCTGGGATTTGTTTTTAGTAATACAGTATATATAAATTGTAACCGTATGGGGGGGCTCGATGTTTGTCAAGCCTTATTTAAGTGGTCAAGTGAAAAATTTTAAATTTTAATTAACAACAATTGTAATATATTAAATCAGTGTAGTATCTTTCTGGTATGTAATAGTAATTGCCAAATTGTATTTTAAAAGTAAGTAAATTTTATCAGTAAATCTCCTGAGAGTGATAAAGACTCGGACTATTCAAGAGATGCTAAGCCCTCTGCAAGGATATGTATGAGCTTTCATATGCAGTTTGTCAGGTGGATTAATTTTCAATAATATTACAATGATAATTTACTAGTATTATTATTAAGTATGTTTTGATATTTTATTATTATTAAATAATAATAGTTAGAAGGATTTGAATTTATAACTCTTCTAAAGCAACATTTGTAATTAATCTTTAAGCATATGTTTATTGTGATTCAAGATAATATTGAACAATCTGATTAATTATATGCACACACTATCCTGTCATTGGTCTATTTTTAATTGTAGCATAATTCAATGTAATAGAAGGTATAAATAACTTCATTTAGGTAGTAGAGGGGGACTATTAATAAAAAAATGAACAACAGGATATATATTAACATCTGAAAGAACAAAACGAGAGAAACGAAGAAGGAGCTGAAAAAGTGATAACACTGTATTTGAATTGACCAAAACTAAAATATATTGTGATTCTTAAATCATGGAATAGAAAATTTTAATTCCTTGTATGCATTAGGACCTCCTTAACCATTGATCATTTGCCGAAATTTTACACTGGGAGAAAAATGGAAACCATTTTGAAAAACAAGGATTTTTACCAAAAGAAATCTTGAATTTGAAATTGGACAAGAAATCGTAAGCATGAGATTTTATTCCACATATTATGTACATTTAAAATCCCACAATTATTTAAAATGACAAAAAGAAGAAAAAAATATTCTTGGCGTTCATTTAGTAAATTAATGAAGAAAAAAAAATATGTTTTGCTTTTATATTAAAGTAGGGATAGAAATTTGATTTTAAAAAAATAATTTGGACAAAACTTTTAAAATTGAAATTGAACAAAGTAAAAGTTACTTCAAATGAATAAGAAAGCTTACTGATTTTATAGGATGTGGGAGTTTATTTTATTTTATTTTATTTTTAAAAAATATTGTTTTGATAAATTTTTTGGAATGCTAACTTGCTTTGTCATTAAAAATGGAAATTGAAATACGTTTAGTATACTAATAAATGCAAAAAAAAAATGTTTAACTCACATTTATTCAAGATCTTTAATGGAAATCCTGATAAGAAAAAAAAACAATAACCCTTCATTATATTATTAAAGAAAATATTTAATAATATTGATATAAAAACATAAATGAATAAATATATGCAGTACTTGTGACTTTTGACCCATGTGGCCACCAGAGGCGCTGGTCGGGGTCAACCACAGAAATACTTAGAGTAGGGGCCCCAAATGCAGCATTGCAAATTCCAGCCGAAAGGTGGCGCTGTTCACAATGCGTAAGCACAGGAACATTCCACCAGCTGGCTGGCAGCAAAGCTGCCCGCTTGGTGGCGCTGGTCACAGTGCGTAAGCCCATTTAGCTTACATCGTCTGCTACCAGCAGATACCAAGAACCTAGGTGGCGCTGATTGCCGTAAACACATCTAGCTTATGTGTCGTCTGCTAACAGCGACTACCAAGATTCTAGCCCACTACGTGGCGCTGTTTCTCCACGGTTACACACGGAAAAACTACGCACTGATAGAGTTTATGTACATACTACTTAAAATATGAATGGCGTATAATGTACAGGTGTGATTAATTAAGAAGCTACAACTATTTAAATATTCTTTCAAACTTAATAGTATCACATGCTATTTCACAGTTTTATAAATGGATGTATTTTTAAATTTATTTTTTTTTTAAAAATCGATCTTTTTTTTTTTTAATTATTTACTCTATGTCAAAATGTTATATATAAGTCGAGCGGTGAAATTTGCTATCATGGCCGCTTGAATGGCATCATAGATTTACATACGAAAGTACGCTAAAATTATCGCGTAGAAATCCTCATAATTATTCATAAAATATTTTATTAATCTATAAGTCAATTCTAAATTTAAAAATCGATCTTTTTTTTTAATTATTTACTCTAAAAGTGTTTTTTTTTTTTTTAAATTAAAAAAAAATGTAATTTTTACGACAATCGGGTTTTTTTTTTAAAAAAAAAAAGCTAATTTTTTCCCCCTTCTTTCAAAACTAGAGACATTCCAAAGATAAAATCTAATATATTAATAGGGGCTTTACTAATGAATAGCTATGGTCAATTAGTGAATTGGATTGATTTAATGAGACAGAAACTGATATATGATGAATTATATTTATTGACAATTTCATATATACTTGATATAACCCATTACTTAGCGTTGGATAATGCACGCAGGCATTTTATTTACTAAACAACATTACTCTAGGCCATTTAGCAAAATAAATTTGTGGCTATTATTTAATTGCGCTAATTTTATGCTATATAATAAATCACTACATTCCACTTATTAGTTATGCCCTTTCATCATCAGTTCGAGTGGCTATTATACATGTAATCAAACCAAGTCTGGAGTGAAGTTTAATAATACATCCGATTATGATAAATTTATATATTAAATATGGGCATATAAAGCCTCACAGATAGCTTTAGATCGAACGGGTTTTCAAGAATGCTTCTGTTCAACGCCGAAGATTGCATATTATGGAGGTAGAGTTGGCTATAAAGATTTTACTAATACGCTACGCACAAGTAAAATATAATAATAAAGTGGCTCCATCTTATATATATATATAAAACAGCACAACGATAAAATATTGATAAATTTCACATCCGCCAAGCCGAAGTATATTATAAATTAAATACCATACATTAAATGAACACTAGTTTTGTCAGCTTGATTAAAAGAGCCAACTCTTCTGTAGCATGAGAAATACATATATGCTACTGACGGGAATATATATATATATACACAAACTTTACTTTATCCCGTTCAATCTCTTAGTTATGTATAATTAATAAACTTTTAAAGGGAGAAAGTATATTTAAGGGACTTACGAATACTTTAATAAGAAAAATATACTTATGATTACACTCCAGGCTAGTTTAATCTTTAGTAACATAATAATTAAAGGTTGAAAGTTTGGATTTATAAGCCACATTTTATATTTACATTAATTATTTACTAAATGACAAAATAATAACGAGCACAAAGGGTCGCCATTATTTATAAATTAGGGGTTCGAAACGGAGCGCTAAATGACGCTATAATTAATACAATACGAAGATTTTAAATAATATCTTCAAAAAGTATATATTTCGTAACTAAATGCGCGCCGTTTCGAGACAGGCATAATTAATAATAACTAAAATAAGCAAGAGAGAAATAAATATAACTGCAGTGATTAAGTTATATAGCAAAACAAGAAGTTAATAAAGGAAATTAACAAAAGTATGTCATTTATAGAATTGAAATATTATTGATAAGACAATTTAGAAAGAGTTTACAATATAGTTAGCTAACCTGATTTTGAAGCAATAATGATTATTTTGAATTTTACACAGAGCTCTGCGATTTTAATAATTTTAAAACAGATACTCGAGCTGGAACGAAGGTGAGTTCTTTGGCGGCTTATGGCATCTTCTCTTTAGTTGGGAGACGATTTAAGATGGTATTCCTATAGCTGGAGTTGGGGTAGTTGAATTTGAACGAAGGTGAGTTCTTTTAACGGCTTATGGCATCTTCTATTTATTATAAGCTTGTTAAGGCAACGTTGGTTGTTGCTCCGGCCTTGGATGGATTATTAAAATATATAAATTATATAATTTTGATTCCGATTTCATTAATTAAATTTCTTTTTAGGTGTTATAAAATGTTATGGCTTAGCAGATAGTAACGGTATTATGATTTAATGATAACATCTTTTGTTGAAACAAATTCAATCAGTAAACTAGATTTTACTTTTACTCCAGGTGCGGTCACTAATTGATTTCTTGTTTACACAAAATTCCCATTTTTAATTATAAACCGATGACTTTTATTTTAACTAGATATAAATAACTTTTAACATATTTTCTTTATATTGTTTATTTTAAAAAAAGCAAATTTGACAGATCTTATAAAAAAATACTTTAGTTTCAGTTATATCTATTAAACTTTAAATCAGAAAACCGTAAATATATTATAAAGAAAACATTTTACATTATTTTTATTTAATCTTAAATATTATATGTACAAATCATTATGCCATAATTTCATGGTTTAAATTATCCATCCACATACGAATATAATACAAATATAAAATTTAGAATTTCATTACGCCATATTTCATGGTTTAAATTATCCATCCACATACGAATATAATACAAATATAAAATTTAGAATTTGTATTATATTCGTATGTGGATGGATAATTTAAACCATGAAATTATGGCATAATGATTTGTACATATAATATTTAAGATTAAATAAAAATAATGTAAAATGTTTTCTTTATAATATATTTACGGTTTTCTGATTTAAAGTTTAATAGATATAACTGAAACTAAAGTATTTTTTTATAAGATCTGTCAAATTTGCTTTTTTTAAAATAAACAATATAAAGAAAATATGTTAAAAGTTATTTATATCTACTTAAAATAAAAGTCATCGGTTTATAATTAAAAATGGGAATTTTGTGTAAACAAGAAATCAATTAGTGACCGCACCTGGAGTAAAAGTAAAATCTAGTTTACTGATTGAATTTGTTTCAACAAAAGATGTTATCATTAAATCATAATACGTTACTATCTGCTAAGCCATAACATTTTATAACACCTAAAAAGAAATTTAATTAATGAAATCGGAATCAAAATTATATAATTTATATATTTTAATAATCCATCCAAGGCCGGAGCAACAACCAACGTTGCCTTAACAAGCTTATAATAAATAGAAGATGCCATAAGCCGTTAAAAGAACTCACCTTCGTTCAAATTCAACTACCCCAACTCCAGCTATAGGAATACCATCTTAAATCGTCTCCCAACTAAAGAGAAGATGCCATAAGCCGCCAAAGAACTCACCTTCTTTCCAGCTCGAGTATCTGTTTTAAAATTATTAAAATCGCAGAGCTCTGTGTAAAATTCAAAATAATCATTATTGCTTCAAAATCAGGTTAGCTAACTATATTGTAAACTCTTTCTAAATTGTCTTATCAATAATATTTCAATTCTATAAATGACATACTTTTGTTAATTTCCTTTATTAACTTCTTGTTTTGCTATATAACTTAATCACTGCAGTTATATTTATTTCTCTCTTGCTTATTTTAGTTATTATTAATTATGCCTGTCTCGAAACGGCGCGCATTTAGTTACGAAATATATACTTTTTGAAGATATTATTTAAAATCTTCGTATTGTATTAATTATAGCATAGCGTCCATTGACCCTTTGTGCTCGTTATTATTTTGTCATTTAGTAAATAATTAATGTAAATATAAAATGTGGCTTATAAATCCAAACTTTCAACCTTTAATTATTATGTTACTAAAGATTAAACTAGCCTGGAGTGTAATCATAAGTATATTTTTCTTATTAAAGTATTCGTAAGTCCCTTAAATATACTTTCTCCCTTTAAAAGTTTATTAATTATACATAACTAAGAGATTGAACGGGATAAAGTAAAGTTTGTGTATATATATATATTCCCATCAGTAGCATATATGTATTTCTCATGCTACAGAAGAGTTGGCTCTTTTAATCAAGCTGACAAAACTAGTGTTCATTTAATGTATGGTATTTAATTTATAATATACTTCGGCTTGGCGGATATGAAATTTATCAATATTTTATCGTTGTGCTTTTTATATATATATATAAGATGGAGCCACTTTATTATTATATTTTACTTGTGCGTAGCATATTAGTAAAATCTTTATAGCCAACTCTACCTCCATAATATGCAATCTTCGGCGTTGAACAGAAGGATTCTTGAAAACCCGTTCGATCTGAAGCTATCTGTGAGGCTTTATATGCCCATATTTAATATATAAATTTATCATAATCAGATGTATTATTAAACTTCACTCCAGGCTTGGTTTGATTACATGTATAATAGCCACTCGAACTGACGATGAAAGGGCATAACTAATAAGTGAAATGTAGTGATTTATTATATAGCATAAAATTCGCGCCATTAAGTAATAGCAACAAATTTATTTTGCTAAATGGCCTAGAGTAATATTGTTTAGTAAATAAAAAGCCTGCGTGCATTATCCAACGCTAAGTAATGGGTTATATCAAGTATATATGAAATTGTCAATAAATATAATTCATCATATATCAGTTTCTGTCTCATTAGATCAATCCAATTCACTAATTGACCATAGCTATTCATTAGTAAAGCCCCTATTAATATATTAGATTTTATCTTTGGAATATGTCTAGTTTTGAAAGAAGGGGGAGGAAATTAGCTTTTTTTTTTTTTTAAAAAAAAAAAAAACGATTGTCGTAAAAATTACATTTTTTTTTTCAATTTAAAAAAAAAAAAACACTTTTAGAGTAAATAATTAAAAAAAAAGATTGATTTTTAAATTTAGAATTGACTTATAGATTAATAAAATATTTTATGAATAATTATGAGGATTTTCTACTTGATAATTTTAGCGTACTTTCATATGTAAATCTATCATGCCATTCAAGCAGCCATGATAGCAAATTTCACCGCTCAACTTATATATAACATTTTGACATAGAGTAAATAATTAAAAAAAAAAAGATCGATTTTTAAAAAAAAAAATTTAAAAATACATCTATTTATAAAACTGTGTAATAGCATGTGATACTATTAAGTTTGAAAGAATATTTAAATAGTTGTAGCTTCTTAATAATTCACACCTGTACATTATACGCCATTCATATTTTAAGTAGTATGTACATAAACTATCAGTGCGTAGTTTTTCCATTTGTAACCGTGGAGAAACAGCGCCATGCAGTGGGCTAGAGTCTTGGTAGTCGCTGTTAGTAGACAACACATAAGCTAGATGTGTTTTTGGCAATCAGCGCCACCTAGGTTCTAGGTATCTGCTTTTAGCAGACGATGTAAGCTAAATGGCCTTACGCACTGCAACCAGCGCCACCAAGTGGGCAGCTTTGCTGCCAGCCAGCTGGTGGAATGTTCCTGTGCTTACGCATTGGGCACAGCGCCACCTTTCGGATGGAATTTGCAATGCTGCATTTGGGGCCCCTACTCTAACTCTGTGGTTGACCCTGACCAGCGCCTCTGGTGGCCACATGGGTCAAAAGTCACAAGTACCATATATGCTTCTTAATAACTAAGGTGGAACGCTGGAATTAATATTAGTTTTCAGTATTAAGGAACGATTTCAAAAGGTTTTGAAATGCTAAAGTCGTCGCCAACTATTTAAAATATATTACTGCGGATAAAATAAAAATTAAAAGAAATGCTTTTGTGAAAGTTTTCTTTTGCTATCAAACTTGACGTTATTATTAAAACTACAATTTAGTCAAATAAGATGTATCCAAAATTCTGCAGAAAATAATTATAAGTGTTATTACATCGTTATTTTATTGCAATAAAGTCTTGATGATTTGATTTTACTGTATTGGGATAAATGTAAAAAAATATGGATGCATCATTTGTAAAATGTTTTGCCCATAATGGCTTCATTTTCCTCGTCAGTCAGCTAATAGTGAATAAACTTAAATTATGAGTTAGGGAATAAAGTAAAATATGATAATGATGATTTTTTTTTGTTCATGTTATTATTATATTATACTAGTTTTTGATAGGTTATTAAGATATATATATATTTAATGGTATAATTTTGTAATGAGTCTAAAAACAGACAAAGGTAAAATTATATACATTTATTTATTCATTTTTCTTTACTAGTTGGTATAAAATTTAACTTTAAATTAAGTATGTTTAGATAGAGAAATATGCTAATCTCTTACATTTATACGAATAATTTATTGATATTCTATTTATAGGTAAACATACAAAATAACTTGCCAGAAGAATAATAGTATTTACTCATAATAACACAATTGTCGTCTTATATGGAGTTTTCCATATAAGCAGGGATACTCTCATTTTATATCTTTATTATATTGCCTATAATTTAATATGTCCACTTTAATTTAGAGAATTTATCCTATTTTCACTGACTGTGTTTCTTTTTAATGCAAATTTTTGTTTATGCCTTTAAAAATGTTTTATAGTCGGTTGACTTACAATACTTTTATTGGTTCAATACACTATTTAGTATATGTATTGTGAAGTAGGATATTTATCTTTTAGCTTTTACTGTGAGAATTATTTTATCTTGCCATTGTTTTGATTAGGTTTTGTGTTAGTTTCTATTTTATACGTGTGAGAAACATATAATTTAATCAAATATTGTATCATTGACATTGTGCATGGGTAGATAGAATATACTTTCTCATTGCTTATTTCATAAGAGAATTATATTGTCATGGCTGATAATTAGTTAATTCTTAATTAGCATAGTTTAATCTCTAGAGAGGATTATTTTCGTGGCATGCATTCTGTTTCCCTGTGCTGAGATGAAGTCCACACATTTTATACCTAGGAAAAGGTATTGGAATCTGCCATATTATTAGACAACTATATAATGTTGTTTTGAAGAGCCTTTCTTTATGGTTTGGTACCTCATGATGATGTCTAGTTATTTGCCACCATGTATGGTGAAGTTCTTGATGTTTTAAAATTATATGGCAATGATAAGGTAGAATTAGCTTCAGGGACACTTGTTTATCTATCATGTTCAGTTAAGTAAAATAGTGTATGTATTGTGCTGTTATACTTTGTCAACAGTTTACAAGCAAACCAACAAAACTTACTAGTAATTTTAAAACTTATATGTATGGCATAATAAGAAATACACATGTTCAATGTCATTTTATTGCCATCAAGCAGTAGTTCGCTGATGTATCGGTATGACATTTAAGTAGTTAGAATTATTATTTTATGAACCTAGGCAAAGTTTAGTATCCTGCATTCATTTGATTTCTGGTGTCTGTTTTCATATTTATGTAATAAATTTCTTCATGCTAAACAGTAATAATTGTCATTTGTGCTTAATATGACGATTGCCATGATTAAATTATTGGTTAATAAAGTTTAGTTATATTTTAATGTTTTCAATAGCATACTATAAATGGATAGTATGTTACTAAACATATCAGTGCATCAAAACTGATGTACCGGTACTCAAATGAAATACATCTTGCTTTTTTATTGTTTCTAAAATAGATGTATTTTTTTCAATTGTTTATTATTTTAAAAAAATTGTAAATAGTATAAATAAATCTTGTTGTTTTAAAAATATATTTGGTTGTCTGTGGTCTTATTGCTAATCATCATTCATATTATTATTGTTATTGCTATCAACACATTATTTTATTGTCTTAAAGTCATCATCAATTAATGCAGTATATTTTGTTATGCATTAATATATCATAATAATTTTGGTAAACTTTTACATTCTAAAGTACATTTAGAATTTATGGATCGTTGATTAGAATGCTGTCAATCTTAAGCCCATGGTTTATTTTACATAATATTTTTAATGATCTATTAGTTTTGGAATAACTTGTTTATTTGAATCGTTATACACATCGTTCACTGATCTTGATCATATTTCCCACGAATATTTAATAAAGGAGAGTTTGTAAGTAATTGTGCTTACTTTATTAAGAACTTATTTGTACTTCATAAAGCTTAAAGTTCATATTACTGTTGGTATTGGAATTGCCAAATATTATTTATTGATTCTATTTGTCTTATGAGCTGTTTTATTTGTTATAGTTGGGTAGTGGCAAAATCCCTCTTACTGACCCAAGTATATCTTGTAAAATGATGATATTTAAGTTATTTGAACCCTGAGAAAAGTAAATTACTAATTCACAATTTATTTTAAGTCTAAAATTATTTATTGTGCTTTGGTTTGAGCTATGTTCATCTTTACAATTTTATTAATTCAGTACAACTTTAAGATGTAAATCTCTTCTTTAGTTTTAAAACTTATAGTTTATTCTAACTTTATGGTTAAGTATTCTGGTTTAGTCAAGCTTGGAATCCATGCTTTCTTTTACTGCTCTTTAATACAATATTAGTTTATAGTTTAGAATCTCATTCTCCATCATCAACATCATTTTCATATTTCATCTTGAGTTTTCTTTCTTTTACATCTTTATCTTTTCTTAATTCATCATTATATTTGATTCATCCCTCATTAACTCCTATTCTATCATTATCTCTATCATTCATTATTCTAACACATTTTCTTTCACTTAAGCTCATTTGTTTTCATTACTTAATTATTATTTATTTCCATTATCTATTTATCATTTAATTCATAATTCGAATTCCATATTCATCTCATAGACCCGATTATTAATTATTTATTGGTTTACAGATATTAAATGTATCTAATAATATTTTGCTATGGATTTTAAAGCTAGTTTATCCAATGTCGATACTAGAAGTTATTATCTTCATGGAAATTTTGTGTCCTTTATTGTTTCATGCTAGCCTAATTAGTTTTAAGAAAATAATATCTTTATTTTAATTTTTTTTTTTACGTGTATATTTTTTATTGCTCATGTAGTGATGGTTACAAAGGTTTTTATTTGGATTTTTGCCACTACCCAAATATAACAAATACAATAGCTCATAAAACAGAACAAAATCACTAAACAATATTTGGCAATTCCAATACCAACAGTAAAATGAACTTTAAGCTCTATGAAGTACAAATCCGTTCTTAATAAAATAAGCACAATAACTTGCAAACTCTCTTTTATTAAATAATTAGGGGGAATATGATCAAGATCAGTGAATGATGTATCTAATGATTCAAATAAACAGGCTATTCCAAAACCAATAGATTATTAAAATATTATTTAAAATAAGATATGGGCTTAAGATCTACAGTATTCTAATCAATAAGCCATAAATTCTAAATGTACTTTAAATGTAAAAGTTTACCAAAATTATTATGATACATTAATGCATAATAAAATATACTGTATTAATTGATAATGACTTTAAGCCAATAAAATAATGTGTTGTTAGCAATAACAATAATAATATGGATGATGATTAGCAATAAGACCACAGACAACTAAAAGATATACTTGGGTCAGTGAGAGGGATTTGTTTTTAGTAATACAGTGTATATATATAAAATTTTAACGTAAGTACAATATTATAATTTAAATTCTTTTGTAGCGCTTTCAATTACGTGGTAATCCTCGTCAGCTTTAACTGAATTTCAATTTTTTTTTAAACTTAATGTTACGTATATTTCCATAAGCTGTGTATGGTCGTATTTGCAACTTGCCTATCAATAACATCAACCTTATATTTATCAATCAAAATTGCCTCTTTAATTTTTCTCTTCCTATGATTTCTTTCTTCCATTAATATTTTTATTTCACTATTATTAAATGTAAATCTATAATTACAAATCTTTTCATGGTCAAAGAATACTGAAGCTGTATTAAATTGACTATTTGCATTATTTTTAATTCGATTATATAATATTTGATGCTCCTTCAATCTTTTCTCCACAGAACATCTTGATTCACTGATATATAATTTCCGACATCCACATGAAATCTGATAAATTATATTACTTCTTTGTAATTTAGGAATTATACTCTTAGAATTATTAATCAATCGATTAACATTCGGAGGAACACAAAATGAAATATTATACTTTTCTTTAAATATATTCTTAATTAATTTAGATTGCATGTTATTTATAAATGGCATAGATATCCATTTTTTATTATATAAAGTAACACTGCAAACACTCTTCTTATTATTAAATGAATTTACTTTACACAAAATTTGGTTTTTATCATAATCAACCTTTAAAAGTTCATTAGCAAAGAGACTCTTTGCTAATGAACTTTTAAAGGTTGGTTATGATAAAAACCAAATTTTGTGTACAGTAAATTCATTTAATAATATTACTTTAGATAATAAAAAATGGATATGTATGCCGTTTATAAATAACATGCAATCTAAATTAATTAAGAATATATTTAAAGAAAAGTATAATATTACATTTTGTGTTTGTCCGAATGTTAATCGATTGATTAATAATTCTAAGAGTATAATTTATCAGATTTCATGTGGATGTCAGAAATTATATATCGGTGAATCGAGATGTTCTGTGGAGAAAAGATTGAAGGAGCATCAATTATTATATAATCAAATTAAAAATAATGCAAATAGTCAATTTAATATAGCTTCCATATTCTTTGACCATGAAAAGATTTGTAATTATAGATTTATATTTAATAGTAGTGAAATAAAAATATTAATAAAAGAAAGAAATCATAAGAAGAGGAAAATTAGAGGCAATTTTGATTGATAAATATAAGGATGATGTTATTAATAGGCAAGTTGCAAATACGGCCGTACACTTATGGAACATTAAGTTTTAAAAAAATTTGAAATTCAGTTAAAGCTGACGAGGATTACCATGTAATCGAAAGCGCTACAAAAGAATTAAAATTGTAATATTTTATAACGGGTATTGTATTTTTACATTTAATATATATATATATGCAATCTTATATTATATTTTTATTTAATAAAAGCTTTCTTTTTTTAATAAATGAACTTTTTTTCATTTATTTGATTTAAAATACTCTCGATCATGACCACATAATTTTAAATTTTGTAAAATAAAGCATTCTAATTTGTTCATTCCATGCATTAAAATTCTATTCTTTAAATCATTTCTGATCATTATAGATCACAGGATAATTATCTTTATATACTAGATTTTTAAAATTTATCAATATTATCTTTGTGATTGGTGATGTTTAAGTAGTCCTTTCATCTTTTAAATTGCACTATACACATATTAAATATAGTTTTAATTTTTTAATATTGAAAGTTTTTAATTTTTTTAGTTGTGTCTTGGTATATTAAGTTTGGGTAGAAGTGATATAACAAAAGGTTTTAAAAATGTCTCCTGACGATAAAACTTCTTATTTTAGTTTCAAAGTCTGATAAGAGATATATTTTTTAAATTGGTTTTTACAGTAATAGTTATAATAAATTAAAGATGTCCAAATAAAATGTTTTCCTCACATATCTATCATTTTAGTCTTTCCATTATTATATCTCTATTTTTTATGACAATTATTAAATTTGTTATTATTAATTTATATTCTTAGATTTTTACAATTTTTTTTCCTGTGCTAGTGCTCTTATTATTTTATTATTTAGTGCAATTTTTTTGTTTATGCTTAATCTCAGTATGTGTGTGTATATAATTTAATTTTAAATTATTTTTAGCAAAAATTTTAATCCTCAAGATGCACTCATACAAGAAGGATCCCTTCTTCGAGTAGGAAACTTCACAGCTCAAAATTCAAATTTGGAACATGTCAATCAAAAAGAAAATATTAAAATATTAGAGAGCGAAAGAGATCATGCAAAAAAAGAATTATCTCTTGCCAAAATTACAATTTCTGTAAGCATTTAAAATTTTATAATTTCATATTTTGCATATTTTTATTTTATTAACAAGAAAATTTTCTAAGTAATGGGACACAGTCCTTGATTTATAGTGTAGATGTAATAGATTATTTTAAAATGTTATTAAGTATCTGATTATTGTATGGTTTTTTCTAATTCCTTTTTTTAAAAAAAAAAAAAAAATAGTAATAAAATATTTTAATTAAAAATATTTTTTTATTTAAAAAAAAAGAAATAAATATTCTTATACTGTATTATTTTTTACTTCATCTTGTCTTAAAAGAATTTTATTATAATAATCAAATACATTATTTGTATCTTTTAATATATTATTCGATTCTAATTAAACTTAAAAAAAAATGAGTTTGAAGAAAACTTTAAAAAATACAGGTAAAAATATAATTATCAATATTTATAAATTTGTAACTAACTAAATAAATATGTTTTATAAAAATTAAGCCTCGGATATTTTAATAACAAATTGCAAAGATATAATTATCAAAATATAAATATAATTGAAAATTTTTGGACTTTTATGAGATATTAAAAGGAAAATATTTGCAACGATTTTATAGAAGGAAAGCTTTTCGTAAAAGTATTGAAAGCAAACATTCATCTTTAGTTAGCATAAAATTTAAAATAAATAAACTTGACATGATAATTATTTAACTCATATTTTTAGAAGTATTTAAACAGATTTTAAATTCATGTAATGAACATGAATAGAAGTTCATTCTTGTTTTGTTTTTGGCATTTTGAAAAATTGCTCTCACTTTGAAGAAAATCTCATATCAATAAATGTTTATTGTAATACATGATCTCAAAAGCTCTGTGCAGTTTGATTTAGTTGATAGAGCGTCTGACTTGGGATTGAGAAGTCCCAGAATCGATTCTGCGCTTGCAGGTCTGGTGCTCGAACTTCTTATGAACTCCCGAGCAATAAAGCCTTATGCCTATCTATAAAAAAAAACATGAAATCAGAAAAATTATTCAAAGAATAATGATTAAAATCGTTAAGGTTGTTTGCAGATACTCATTTTTCTATTTTAGAATCTTTTGCTTTTAAAATACTAAATAAATTGTAGAATAATTTTCTGTTTAAACAATTTTTTCTAATGCTGTGACTATTTTTTACTCAAATTAACATTTTATAAAGCTAAAAGAATTTTATTATTCTCAAGTTTTTTTTTAGATTTCTAGATTTGATATATATTCCTGTATAAGTTATTCCATATGATTTTAATAATTTATTAGTGTTGATTACAAAATAAAGAAATAAATGTTAGATGAAAATACATTTATATCATTATTAAAAATAGAAAAATACCAATTATCAGTGCAGAGTTATTTTTCATTCTATGCTTTCTCTTTTTTTAAAAGGCTTCTTAGATATGAAACTACATCATGTTGTAATTGTGGCTTGGAATTTCATGTTTTATTTTTAGAAATTATTTTTATTATTAAATTTTTGCATAAGAGAAGATAATCAAAATATGTTATTTCAGAATATTATGGTAAAATTATGAACTAAGTTTTATATCAGTATTTAGAGTAATGTCTTCATTAATATAATAATGAACAATTAATTGAATTTAATATTTATTTTTATTTCTTCCTTGATGTTAAGCTAATTTTTTACTTGTCAGTTTGTCGTAGCAAAAATATTTACTAATTATTATGACGTAATATTATTGCCTTTTCATTTTTTCTGTAGTGTGACTAATAAATTATTCTAGCCATTTTGAGTCTACTAATTGTTAGCAAATTTTTAAAATTGTCTTTTTTAGCATTATTTACTAATTATGATGGAAACATTTTATTTTGATAATTTTTTTGTCAAAATAAAATAACATAATTATTCCATAGATAGATAAACTAGTAATTATTGCTTATACATTTATATATTTGCCATTTTTTTTGCAAAATTAAATATCTCTTTTATTCTTGCTATGACTTAATTCTTATTTTAGAATAATTAAATTATGTTTAAAGAAAAAAAATATAAGTTTATATGTGCTGTATGTTTGTGTTAAGCACACCATACATTTATATTTAATATATCTGCAGCCACTCGTAATTGAATATGGCCATATCAACTCCAAGAAGAAAAGGACTACTCTAAAGATGAGTTTTGCAATGATTATACAAATCAATCTGTGAAATACAAATACTTTCACATACAGAACATATTGATCTACTTTTCTGTTTATTTGATATTTTGTGGTGCTATTTTTTAACTTTCATAGAAAACTTTTCTTTCTGAAGTACTTCAATGCCATGTCTAATTATTTTCCAATGTATTCTATTCTCTGCCATATCTTTCAAGTGGAAACAATCAACATTGCATTTCTTTAAAATGTCTTTGAAATAGTCCTTATAACATAAATGGCTTCTATTTCTTCCGTGAAAATCATGCTCGGGTTAACTATAAAACATGTATTTTTTGAAAGGCAAATCAACCAATGAAAAATCATTATTGCTTGTTATTGGATTTGTTATATGATATAATTTGATATCAGTTTCTTTCAGTATTAAAACTTCATTTGCATAACGATATTTATATTTATTTTATTAGTGCATATTGTCCAACATTAATTTAGTGAGTTTAGAGAAAGAGAGCTTTTATTCCTTATTGATTAACACAACTACATTTAAATCATTAAAATACCTTTTTTTTTCCCTTGGGATTGTAATGCACATATTGATAGAAATATTAATGCTCTGCTAAACATCATATGATCACTATCTCTTATGCTAGCACATAACTGTTATTAAACAGGCAAAACTCTCCATACAATAGTGCCAACCAGAGTAATCAATGGATGCCAGAAGGCTTGTGCATAAAATCCCCATCTAGTGCCTACTTATCCAATGTTCCCAGACTAGTTTCTGGCTTGTGGCCTTCGTCAGTGAGGAGCCTTGGATCTGAGAGCACTGCTCTTCACTGACGAAGGCCACAAGCCAGAAACTAGTCTGGGAACATTGGATAAGTAGGCACTAGATGGGGATTTTATGCACAAGCCTTCTGTCATCCATGATTACTCTGGTTGGCACAGGGTGGCACTACTGTATGGAGAGTTTTGTCTGTTTAATATTAATGCTCATATCCATATTTTAAAAAAATAACTTCTAATTGACTGCATAATTAAAAGTCAGAATGCAGAAGTTCTTATTGCAAGAGCATTTACATATGCAAATTATTGGACAGATCATAAATTATATGCTGCAAGATTAAAATGATAGTTTATTAAAAATAAGTCTTACTCTAATCATATTAAAAAGAAATTTGCATTCTTTAGAAGCATCTACTATCCATGCTAAATTTCAATAGTTATTAAACACTAAAATTGGATCTCTCTTAAATCTATTCCTGGGTTCATTAAAAATGAAAATCTTGACTTTTTCTCTAGCAATTATTCTATGACTAGTGATTTTATTAAAATGAAATTTGGTTATATTCTGCTTAGCGGAATAATAATTGAATAATTCCATGGATTAAAACTGCAAAGGATGTATAGACAATTCATGATCTTTTTTAACACACTGATGATAAAATACAGACCTGAAAAAAAAAAAAATCTATTAAATATATCATTAGTATCTTATATGATGAGAATGATATTTCAAACAGGTTATGATAAAAATTTTAGATATATCCATTCTACTTAGTAATTTAGATTCGGACAAAGACATTCAGCATAATAAAGTTAAAATAACTCTTTCTTTGTTATCTTAAAGACTACAGGTACCTGAAGAAATATCAGTAACAGTTTTAAAATATAGTGATAATAAGTTAATTTCAAAATTATTGAAATTTTCTAACAATTTATGACATTGAGCAACCTGATGTTAAGGATGTTTCTTTTGTTTCCAATTTATAAAAATAAATAAAGTAATCAAGATTGCAGTAAATATCATGAAATATCACCATCTACTACAATAAAGATAATTTTAAAGATTTTATTGAATAGGTTGCTCTCAGATATAGATGAATGTTTACTAGAGATTCTGTATGGTTTTGGAGAATCATGATGTACTATAGACATTGCTTTTATTGCCAAGCAAATTGCAAAAAAAAAAAAAAAAAAGCAAAGGAATTTGTTTTTATTAATTTGGTCAAACCACTTAACTCAATCTACTGGAAGTCCATCCAAGATTATTTGGATTATACAGCTTCTCTATGATGGTATAAGAGAAAATAGTTCTATAGATAGAAAATTTGAAGCATTTGAAATGAAAACTGTTAAACAATGATATGTACTGACTTTCTATTTTTATGACAATGATTTTTGAAATGGCTTCTTGAAACAGACAACAAGATGCAATATAGATTTAATTGTGGAATTTTTAATTTGAATTGATTAAAAAAGAACATCTTGTGCTATTTTTGCCATGTAAAAGAATAGCTACAGAATGTGCTTAATGTTTTAATAAAGTTTTGGTTTAGTAATTAATGTTAAAAAAAAAAACAAATTTTCATAATCTTTTAGCTTCTATGTTTGTCGATTTGAGAACTTGATCCAATTTAAAATATCTTTATAGCATTTTAAATAAAAAGATGAAGTTAGATGTTGAGATGAAACAAAAATTCTAATCTACTGCTGCAGCATTTAACAAATTACAGTATATGATAGGATATTTCATCACAGTGGCATAATTACTGTATCTAAATTAGTTGCATATAAACTGACATTTATTATATGAAAATGGGAATTTGATCTTTTATTGAAATAAGATAAAAGCATTAGAAAATTTCATTTCAGGATACTCCATAAAAGTTTAAAATTTTATTGACAAGATCGTAAGACCAGTCATTGTGTTCTTCGGCTTTTTTACAGTTAAACTATAGAATCTATTATTATAAAATGACATTTTCTTTGGATTGAACATATAAAATGAATTGCCTTTTAACAGATTTTTTTTAAAAGTTCTTTTATGAAGAACTTGGGCATAAATTTTATGGAATAGGCAGATCCCATTTTCATTATAAAGATTATCTCAAAGGCATTGTAAAATGTGCAATATTAATTAATTTCATTGAAAAGATATAACTAAAGATAAACTACAATGGAGAGTTACAATTAAACAGAATGTTGAAGTTTTTCAGAAAGGAAAGTTTCCATGCAAAGATTGCATTTCAAAATATCAACTAATAGACTATTTCTTGTTTTGTATGTGAACATATGTATGGTTCACAGTTTGATTTATATAGTATTGCAAAATTTATTTCTAGTGTATTATTGTTATTTTATTTTTCAATGTTTTTTTTTTTTTTTGGATTTGGAATGAACATACTCATTTTAACTATGGCAACTGCTATTACATTCATATACATATATATACATACATTTATTTATTTGTCCATTACATTATATATAATAAATTTAGATTAATAATCATATTCCCTAAATGTTATAGGATCCTAATTATAGAAGTATGCTTTTAGTTTATTCAAATGCTGGAATTTACTTGAAACCATGCATTTTAATTAAGATTCTATCACATACATATGCACAAACCATTAATGATATAAATTTATTCTTTAGCATCTACTAAAAATAACTATAATGTTATAGAATTATTATTTATTTATTTTTCTTTTTAATTTTTATAAAATTATTCAGGCAAATGTCTGGATTATTATATTTTTATTGCACCTATCCTGTTTTTAATTATTATCCTTAAAAATAGATTACTGTAAAATTAGGCATGCCTTTGTTACCTCCAATCTAACCTGACTATGATAATCCTTTTAAGAGAATATGTATATCAGTCTAAATTCTTAGTTCTGATAACAATTACAACTTTGTCCAAATAGAGATGAGATCCAATTGTCCAAGTGTGCACTATTTTCATATTTTTGTCTGTTCATCTAGGTTGATTATTTAATTCCAGAGGTGTGGCTGGCTAGAGAGATTCCAGTTGATTTTAGATCATTACAGTGAAGTCACAAACTGCTATATTTTGATCCAAACGTCTCTTGCATTTAAATATATATAGCATTTAATAGCTCATGCTTTGCTGATAAAAATGACTAGAATAGAATATGTATTGTTTATTGAACTGCAAGTGTACAATATTTTTCAACACACAGAGAGACTGCTTCTTTATATGAGTAATATACATTTGTAAATCAAGTTTATAATATAAACAAAATTTAAAAAATAATAATAATATAGTTAATAATATATTTTACTGAATATTTTACTCATGCTTTCATTGAAGAAATAAAGTAAAAAACAACTAACTATCAGATTTTTATTTTTAAAGTAAAGTAAAGTAAATAGCAAAATAACTGACTTTTGTCACTATTAAATATATTCTAGGCAATATTCTTTTTTAAATAACTTAAAACTATTGTTTTGATGCTTTTAAATCAGCAGCTACTTTTAGAATTGTAAGGGTTACTTACAATCTTGTCAACCTCACTTATTTAAATAAAATATCAAAACATAAACTGAAAAATACAAGTGTAAATTTATGAATAATAAATACATTATATATATATTTCTTAAAATACATATATATTTATGATAAATGCTACTACAAGAGAAGGCATTCAAATCATTTCTATCTTGGATTGTCTCCATCCCCAGACCGGTTTCGACCTATGGATCTCTTCAGTGAGAAGTTGGGACATTAGATTCAAAAAACCAACTCAAGCAAAGCATTTATCTAAAAGTTCATTGTTAGAAGAAGATCTGAAACTTTTAGACATCTACATGTCTTTAAAGTCAGCTCTTCAAATGAAAAAATATATGGGCCTGAACTTCATTCAGATACACCATATATTAGTAGGCTTAGCCATTTAATTTAGCCAAAGCCCCAATAGCAAAATAATAATAGTAATAATAAAAAGTCAGATGTCACATGATTTATATATAGCTTGCACTTACAAATATGTAAAATTAAGAGCATGCTAATTAGCTCTAAACAAGCTTCTTTTTTTTTTTTATGATTAATGCTACTACAAGAGAAGGCATTCAAATCATTTTTATCTTGGATTGCTGTTGGGGCTTTGGCTAAATTAAATGGCTAAGCCTACTAATATATGGAGTATCTGAATGAAGTTCAGGCCCATATGATTTTTTCAGTTGGAGAGCTGACTTTGAAGACATGTAGATGTCTAAAAGTTTCAGATCTTCTTCTAACAATTAACTTTTAGATAAATGCTTTGTTTGAGTTGGTTTTTTGAATCTAATGTCCCAACTTCTCACTGAAGAGACCCATAGGTCGAAACCGGTCTGGGTATGGGGACAATCCAAGATAAAAATGATTTGAATGCCTTCTCTTGTAGTAGCATTTATCATAAATAAAATAAATTAAAGCTTGTTTGGAGCTAATTAGCATGCTTTTAATTTTACATATGTGTAAATGCAAACTATATATAAGTCATGTGACATCTGACTTTTTATTATTACTATTATTATTTTGCTGTTGGGTCTTTGGCTAAATTAAGTGGCCAAGCCTACTAATATATGGAGTATCTGAATGAAGTTCAGGCCCATATGATTTTTTTAATTGGAGAGCTGACTTTAAAGATATGTAGATGTCTAAAAGTTTCAGATCTTCTTCTAACAATTAACTTTTAGATAAATGCTTTGCTTGAGTTGGTTTTTTGAATCTAATGTCCCAACTTCTCACTGAAGAGACCCATAGGTTGAAACCAGTCTGGGGATGGGGACAATCCAAGATAAAAATGAGTTGAATGCCTTCTCTTGTAGTAGCATTTATCATAAATAAATAAAAAAGCTTGTTTAGAGCTAATTAGCATGCTCTTAATTTTACATATTTGTAAGTGCAAGCTATATATTTATGATCAATAGATGGCGTTTTACCAAAAACACCGACCAAGCGTACGTTTGTTTACATAAACGATCAAAGAGTCAGAATTAACTATCTCTTTCATTTTTGCCCACCCTCACTCAGATCAGCTGATTTCAAGCTGATTTGCTATCATCAGTGAAGGACAGAGACAAGAAACTAGATCTAAACACTGACTCCAAGTATTTATGCACAAAGTTTCTATCAGCTTGCAAGCATGAAATTTTTCAGACCAATAAAGTCTTCAAACTCAGTCAAACAAGCTAGATAGCTATATGGGTGTGATCTCAGTTCAGTTTCTCCACATAATGGCTTTGACTATGTGGAGAAACTGAACTGAGATCAGACCCATATAGCTATCTAGCTTGTTTGACTGAGTTTGAAGACTTTATCGGTCTGAAAAATTTCATGCTTGCAAGGTGATAGAAACTTTGTGCATAAACACTTGGAGTCAGTGTTTAGATCTAGTTTCTTTGCTCTGTCCTTCACTGATGATAGCAAATCACCTGATCTGAGTGTGAGCAAAAATGAAAGATAGTTAATTCTGATTCTTTGATCGTTTATGTAAACAAACGTATGCTTGGTCGGTGTTTTTGGTAAAACGCCATCTATTGATATATATATATTGTAACGGGCACATACGTATGTTACATTATTTTTTATTAGTAAACATAGAAAAAAAAGTTCGCCAATAAAAATTTCTTTTTTAAGAATTAAAAACTGAAAATTAAAAAAATCATCTTAAACTCGTATATATAAATCACACAGATAAAAAAAAAAATTATTAAAATAAAACTTTATTAAAAAGATTTAGAGATAAAAATATATCTTTAATCTTGGAAAACACATTAATTAATCAGAAATGGAAATGATTGTTTTAATTAGTTAAATGTAAGCTAGCCTTGGACATTTAAATGTAAAATCATCGGTCAGATGGGAAAACAATAGAAACTAATAGCCAATGAAGAGAAAAGCAATGGAATCAGACCTCAGCGAAAAGACCATCTCATCGATGACGCAATGTAAATTCAATCCTTCAAATTAATATAAAAAGACAAGTTTGGAAATTATTGAGGATAATTATTATTGAGAGAGGACAGATATGTGTTAGTGCAGAAGTGAAGGAGAAGGGATTGAAAATAGGCACTCTTCAATCCCTTCAGTTTTGCTAAGAAAGAAAGAGAAATGAACTATCGTTTTTCTATATTGAGGACCAGTTAAAGCAAAAACCTCCGGATGGATAAATAAATTGGCCAACAGAATACCAATCTTAGGATGGCGTGGGAATTCACGTTTATGGCAAGCAACGGATAAAGATGAACTGTTTAAACCGTAAGAACTTTATAAATAATGAACATTAAATTAAAACTTTCCATATTTAAATGATTGCAATATTATCCTATCTGACCAACTTAATTTATTAATAATGTTATTTGATGTATTTCCTTTTTTTATATATATTTAAAATCATTTCCATTTATTTATTTATTTTTTGTTCTTTAAGTTTTATCATGATTTTTGTTTTTCGATAAATTAAAATATATCAATGTTAAACTTAAGTCGGGCGTGAATGGTTGTATAGATTTGTAAAGTTATATTAGGGGAGGGTAATCTTAGGTTATTTGTGTCGTTGTTAAATTGGGTCAATGGATTGGATATATTGATGTAGTTAGTAGATGTAGTCGGAGATTCGCTACTGGCAGAACCGTTTATATATATGCCGCACTCACCCGTTTGCCTATGGAAGGATTTATAAGACGGAGAACGCAGTTCCTTTCTATGGAGTTTTTTTTTTATTGTTCTTCTCGTTAGATAGATGTAATATTCCTATCTGATGAGAGTCAATGTCTTCTCTTAATCTTTTTGGTGCTGCCGTATTCGTATTACATTGAATGCATCGATATATCAGATAAATTGACGCCAGTTTTGGCTGCGAACCTTTAGCCTAAGGTTAAATAGGGATAGAATGTTTTATTTTCAAATGCAAATCTATGTAGTCTATTCATACTCGACACTAAATAAAAATGCATTAAATTTAAGTTGTTTATAGACGCTTGCATGGATTGGTTATCGGTTAAGTATGTTTTGGGTTTTCATATTTGATCAAAATATATAGACATTCGATAAATAATGATATCTTACGGTGAGTATCTAAAATGTATTTATTCGGATGTCTTTTAAGTTATTGGTGACAATGCAAGTATCTTATGGTGAATACTATTGGGTTACTTATAAATTTCCCTCTGCAATTGTCAGTATCAATGATTTTATATTTTGATCGTTTATGTTTATTTTAAAATGTTTTTAACTGTTGTAATCTATGTAACCGATCTATACTCAACATTTTAAAACAAACTTTTATAAACTCCTCTGTGCGAACTTATAAAAAATCAAAATGTAAAGTTGTAAAAATTAAAATGTCAATTAAAATCAAAGTTAAAAATGTAAGTTAAATTTCAAAAGGTAAACTGATGCTAAAATAATTTTAAATCTTATATATATATGTGCGTAAATAAATTTTTGTATGTTAATTACTGGCAGTGGCTTATTTTATTTATTTTTTAATATTGAAATATAATTAGATAAGATATTATATTATTAAATCTCTGCTACTCCCTGAGCTAGTGACTTGGGCTAACGACCGGAACCAAAATATTTAAAAAAAAAATTTTTTTTTTTTGACTTACGTATCTGCCTACTTTATAAATTTTTTTAGGTTCAAATGCCTAGATGGCGCCCTGTTAAGTTTTATTCTCCGGATTGTTACAATATATATATAACTTGAAGGTTAAACTATAAAACATTAATAATGTAATTCAGTTCAAATTAATAGTTGTTTTAATAAAATTAAAATAATAAAATGATTATTTTAGATAATTCATATATACACCCATAAAATAATTATTTTTTAAATTGTTTATATATATTGTACCAGTCGGTTTTGTATGTTCATATAACAAGATCTAGAATCTAGGCAAGAGTAACTTAAGTCATGCGTGAGATACATAAGTCAGGAACACTCATGAACTCTATCCTATTTGCCTATTTTCCAGATCTACCAACTTATGAGCAGCAATCCTGATGATACCCGATCTATTTTTATCTCTCTCGTCTGGCATCGCAAAGCAAAGAAACAACAGACTATTTAGACATGGACACTACGGTGAAACCCTTAGCATAATAATAATCACAAGTTCTATCATGTTTAAAAGATCATGACTTTTCACATTATTTACATATAATATTAGCGATATATTTTCATCTAGTCATAGTAAGCATAATTTGTTTAATCAAGATATAATATTGATTAACTAAAGAAAACAATGATTCCGAAGGCTTAGTTATATATATATTTCTAATTTATTAACATAAATAAAATAAAGCATTAGTAAGTTAATTACAATAATTCTCCATTGATTATCATTAGCCTCTTTACATTTTATTTATAACATAAGATTTTTTTTTACAGTTTAAGAAATCATGTACACATTCATTAGTAGGTTATTTTAGTGTGGGCTGATTTATATGCCAATAACTGACTGATTACATTATAGAAATTATTTGTCTAGTGCTATGATACAAGAATATTACGAGTCTTTGATCCACCCCTAGAGAGAAAATTAGCACTTGACTGAATTTAACTAGCAAGTATTATTTAATTTTATTACAACTTTAAATAATTATCACTAACATTAATAAATTGAATAATTATTCTTAGCTTACGGTGAGCAAGAAACATATGTCGGAGAGGTCATTTGAAAGTATAACTGTGTCGCAGAAAGGCGCACACATAAGAATATTAATAAATTAAAGAAAACTGTGTAATAAAATCATAGCATTATGGCTGATGGATATTCATAGGTTTTTATTTGAAATGAGAAATAAGAGAGCGGTGCAAGCATGATGGCGTATTTATCTGTGATCTGATCCAGTCTCGGATCCTAAAAGGTGCTTCATATTTTATATTGAAGAAATAGAGACTGATTTCTTTTTGCATCTTTAGCAGAGCAATCCCGTGCAGAGCTACCTCACGTAGCAAAGAAGGTCCCAAGGAGGGTTCATAGCCTTGTTCTCGGACCTGAATATGATGAAACGGAGTTTGGCTTTTTGATATGCCCGATGGAATGAAGCAAACATATATAAAAGTAAACAAAGGAGCCTGTCTGCATGCAACGCTTGAAACAACATATATAAAACTTTTAATTTCAAAATTATTTAACTAATACCTATGTATTTGGAATATCCAGTGTAATGATATGACCGAATTACTAAACAGTGTTGGATAACTTAACTAAAATGATAGAAATATTAATCTACTTTGACTTGAGAATATCCTTTCCTTATTACATTAACTTATATAAACTTCCCACAAAAGTTAGAACAAAAGGCGGATATTCGATTATAAGTTCTTTTAGAACATACTACAAATAATCATATATAATGTTAGGTGGTGGTTATTGAGATTTACTTCATAGAATAAAATATTTAATTTTAAATAAACACATTTTATGATTTTAGAACTAGCGTTATTATTTTTAAATTAGGAAAAACATTTCTTAGAATTATTTAACTAGAAAGGCAGATTCCTGCTCTGCTATTTGATTATAACATTAAAACATAATTAACTGGTTTTCTCCCAAGTTGGCGTCCACAGTAATGAAACTAACAAAATGTTTTTTTTAAACTAGTAATTAACTAACCTCCCTATGAAAAGAGGGTGGGGGTAAGTGAGAGAGTGAACTTGCTTGCGAGTTTAGGAGGTTATCGACATATTAATTTAAAAATATAAAATATAGCAATAAGTTATCAAATATTGTTGCCACACCAAAATGGAATAAGAAAATATCATTATATCATTGAGGCTTAATGATAGGAGAGACATTATTAAATAGTTTATATAGAAAGTTGAATATATATGAAAATCAGGTAAGAAAATTGCAAGTCATTTTAATTAATATTTGATTTCTGATCTCAAGATCAGCTAGGATTAGATTAAAGAAGTTAATAATTGAAAACATTTGGATTAATGTTTAAATTGAGGAGGGTTTATGGATCTTAGGTAGCAGCATGAATTCTTTACCTTAATCATTAGTAGCAGTCCTTGGTGAGTTGCAGCATCTATAAGGTTTCGTAGACTAGATCTAGTTCATAATTCTTGTTTGTCAGGCAGGTAGCGTTTCCATTATTTAACTTTCAAGTACATTATTATAGTTCATGGGTAGACAGGTCCAGGGCGATACCTTTGTGGAAGACGGCATTGGAACGGCCAGGAAAGGTGGATTTTTCCTCTACTCATGGCACTTTGATTTGAAAATATGATCAGCATGGAGTAAGTTGGCCATTGCTCTTCAAAAATAGGTGTTCCTTGTTCTGCATTCAAATTTAGCCTTAATTATACATTTGTTAAATTTGTTACGGAATGCTTTTAGTTATAGAACCTGGGGCACTTTACATACCTTGGCCATCTGCAATTTGCAGACCAGATGCACGCTTTTTTTAATAAGTCAGAAAACAATACAAGCTGGCCGAACATTTCTCAAAGGCTTGTTTTAAAATCTAATCTTAGATTTTAAAACTAACTTAGAATGGACAAATTTTTCCACTAATGAGTCTTATATTATGTTTATGAAATTATAATATTTCTAACTTTGCTAATTACTCTAATTGTGTTTGAGAATATTCGGCAGGATTGCATCAGTTTTTCTGACTGCCATTACTGAAAATAAATAATATTTTTAAATATACAATATAATATAACATACATGAATATAATTATTATTTTATAACTAATCATCTGTTATATATATATCCTTTATGCACTTATATGACTTTAAATTATATAAAATATTATTTATTTAGGATATTTGTAAATATCTTCATCATGGTTATTTTTGAAAGAAAAACAAAAAATTTGGATTGGATAAGTGCATATATTAACGTAGGGATGGAATTTGGTTTGGTAGTGGTAGATTGGGTAAGGTTGTGAAGCGCAATCTAAGTCTCAGATTGACTGTTTCAATATATATTAATAATTATTTAAATTGACTAACCTTAATAATCAAGAAGTCAAACCGAGAGACAACCTTAAGTAAAGTGACATCTTGGCAAGTAAACACAAAGAAAATAAAATTTAGAATCCAATTATTCAATTATTAATAATATCAACTATTGTCGAATATGAAGTCATAAAATCAAAATTGTATATTTAAAACATGTTACCGGAAGTCGATTCTACTATAAACACTGGATCAAATAATTTCAAAATTAATTCTTTTGTCAATGAACTAGCCACTACATATGGTCATTTTGATGTGTTCGAATTCCGAACATATTAATAGATGGATCAATAATTTGAACGAATCTTCTTGTTGATATAATTTTTATTAGAAAAGAACTCCAATTTCACTGAATAAAAAGAATAAATAAATTACTCTTTAGTATTATCAATTATAATTTCAAAAAGAAATTATATGTATATATATTTTATTTATTAATTAAAGGAACTCTTAATAAAAATTGTTCTAAATTGGAATCATAAAGAAGATAAATTTTCATCAAAAAGCATTTATTTATGTAAATTAAATTATATTAATTAGATAATAAGTACATAAAATGCTTTGTGAGTAAAAAAACAATTTGTCATAGAATCCAATGCTTTTATCTTAACCTAAAATAATATAATTATTCATTCCTACTGAAATGCCTAATTTATATGCGAACTTCATCTATATAATTAAAAATGCAATTTCAATTTATATCGAAATAATTTATGGAAGAAGATGTCAACATCATACAAGAGGAAGAATTCAGAACAACAGAGTATATTAATTGACCCACCGAAGATTGATAACCAGAAAATAAAGAACTTTATCCTTAATGGACATTACTTCACAAAGCATGTAAATGAATAGGACAAAACCATAAACTTTTAATACATATTATCGTTATGTGTATCATCAACTTCAGACATCTAATTTTATTTCCTTTGCTTCCAAAATCTATTTACATTGAAATAATCCATTTAAGGAAGGTTATTAGATGAAGAGAAATGGAAAGATCATTGGTTTAAATATTTTTTTAAAAATAAAATTTAGGTCTTCCTTATAATGCGACGTGACCGAGGTAAAATAATTTAATATGGAGGTAATATTTTATTATTCTTCATATTGATTTTATTCTTGACAGAACAGAAATTTTTTATTTATTACTAACATAATTATTATTCTTGATGTAAATGATTAACATCCTTGGGTGTGCGATCTTTTATTTCATAATAATGACTACACATAGAAAGGGGTTCTTATAAAATTGGAATTCCTATATAAGAATTGGATTATATAAAATCTTCATTTATACATACAATGTTCATATTAAATTTAGCTAGTTAGTATCATAATTTTTTTTTGTTGTTGTTGGATTTATAAAATTTTATTGTTTATTTAAAATTTTGTCGTTTTATGATGCATATCTACTATGGGAATATGGGAAGGTCTTATTTTAATTTGTTATTATAAAATAGTAGGAACATATGTAAAGCACTTACAATTATAATTTTTTTGTTATATAAAATAAATTTAAATTGTTATCAGTTAATAAACATTGTTAAAGTTTATTTTAAATTCAAGGAGGTCTCTGATTTATTTTAATTATTTATTCAGTTTCCGAAATAAATAAGATATGAATACACATACCCATATATATATTAAGTACTATTATTAATGTAGGTTATTGTTGCAAACACCTGAAGACAGTTAAATGTAAATACTACCCTGAGTTTGAATACTGAGCATAATGGAACCATGAATGAATTAATCTAGATTGCATCTGTATTGAATATTTAATTTTAAATTATCTTATTTGAAATAGGTTCAATCTTGGATTAAAGTTAAATCGTATCATTCATAACATCTTATATGAAGACCCTAAATCTGATTATAGTTAGAGGTGACTGCCTTGATTCCTTGAGAGGATTCACACTGTTTACAATAGTTCTAAAATTTTGTAAAACTTTTAGCATTCCACTTAGAAAATATGCTATTATGGAAAATATTGCAAATCAAATTCGGAAAAGATAAAGAATAAAATATATATGCTTTCAACAAAAACTGTAGAAATTTCATTAACATAAATAATTGTGCATGCCGCTTTGAGACAAAACATTGCTACTGACATATTGGAAAATTTATTTACAAATTTTACTTCTTTTTTTTAATTTGATCATGGACAGTGCTTTGAGAAGGTAAATGAGTTGAATATTATAAAATTTGCTAATTTTAATGATTTTTGTTTATTTACATTTTTATTTAATTGTTTATACTTTTTCTTGGACAGCATATAATTAATGTTGTTTAGGTAAATACAGCTTATTTCATGTCTCCACTGTAATTTGATCAATAGGAATTTTTAATGCTAAAAATGATTAGTGTAAAAATGATGGAAAAGGTAAATAATAAATATGAGGAAAAAAAATCAAATCTTATAATGAATTGTAATGTATTGATCTACTTGTAATTAAATATCTATCTTTGCTTATGCTATTTTAATCAGAGAAAAGTTTAATTTCAGATAAAATAAAAAGTCTTTGATTTTAGTCAATATAAACTAAAGAATTTTTGCATCATGAATTTTTTCTCCCAAATAAATATTTTTAGTTAAACTTGAACACATATTTTCTTTAAAAATCAATATCACCAATAATAATAATAAAAAGTATTAGTTAGTCTAATAAAATCTTTTTCAATTTTATCAAAATGATATTTTAGAACATGTGGATACAATTTTTCACTTAGATTTCTATGTAATTTATATATATATATTTAAAAGAAATCAACTTAAATGATAAATCATGAAATTGGATTTTATCTTTATTATTATTTTTAATGGAGAAATTTAATTTTAAATATGTTGTAGATATGCAAAAAATGATCTTTACTTTTTATGTTCATAAATTTGATTCATTACTGACCTTGGGTACTTTCTAAATATTTATCTGTTTAAGGGTGTTATTGCCACTTGCTTATAGAAATATGATAGCTCTTCACTAATGTTAAAGAATGTTTCATATTACAATCATATCTTCTTGCTTTCATAATCACTATTGACACTCATTTAACGAAACTAGTTTAAACTGGGACCTATATCTCAAACTAATATTGCTAGATATCCATTTGTCAGTCAGTATTGAATGACTATTTGTGTTAGTTATTTGCTGCCTATATGGAAAAAAAAATAATCCTTGAAAAATTAGTTAAGTTAGGACTAATTTATATTTAAGAAAAATTGTTCCATTCTACAATCAAAAACTACAATTGATTAAATTAAAAAGTTTAATAGTTATTTCAAAAGAGTATTTCTTTTAATTATGAAAAAATGTTCACAAATGAAAATAGAAATCACTGTGCTTGTTCTTCTAAATTATTCTTTACTGAGAAAATTCAGATTATTATAAATCTTAAGAGTTTCAAAGATTATTGATAATATTACTGATTTTTTTAGAATTAAATCTATAACTAGTATTTTCATTGAATATTTCATTTACTCTTATATCTAAACAATTTTTTTAAAGTAAAATATTCAAAAGGTTAAAATAATTGAATTATTCACACTTAGCCTTTTTCCAGTCAAAAAGATCACTATAAGTTGTTATCAGAATTATATTAAAAATTATCACTATTTTTTTTTTTTTCATATGTCAGATACGTTGTTTGGAAGGCAGCTACGCTAATCGCTAGGCCACCAACACCTGACAAAAATTATCACTATTTTTACATTTTTTTTATCTAATTTCTGCATTAACTGTAATAACTTAGTAAATATTTAGACATTTAACAACAGAACAGGTTTTTCAATGTTATAAATATTTATTTTATTCAGCTAAGTACTTTCAATACTAAACATTAGTATTGAAAGTGCTTAGCTGAATAAAATAAATGTTTGTAACATTGAAAAACCTGTTCTGTTACTAAAGGTCTAAACATTTACTAAGTTATCAATGTTTAAGTAAAATCATACATTGGATTTCATTATTTTTTTATGAGTTCAGTATTATAATGTGCATACAATTAAATAGTTTGTGTCAGTTTTAAGATGTTTGCTTTTTGAGCCATTAATCAAAATTTTAATTAATACACAATACTTGACTTCTCTGCTTCAACATACAAATTTATATTATATTTTTAAAGTCTAAGTTGGCATATCTTATGTTGTAGCCTTTTATCTATATTAGTTAGTGATTTGAATAAAAAAAAAATTTTAAATTTAAAAAAAAACCCGGCATAATTACAACTTTTTAATTACTAATAACTTGAGTAAGCTATTTTGGTAAGTCGTTATAATAATTTAAAAATAACTATTGTAAAAATCATAATGAATGCAAAAAGTAATATTTTGAAAAAATGGAAACATTAATAAGTGCATAAAATAATAATTATACCTTCAAAAATCAAATGCTTGAAAGTTGCAATTATTTGAATTGTAATAAATATCTTAATTCTAATTTTAATAGACACAAACAAGCAAATTGATATTTGCATTGCAAGAGATATGAAATGTAATAGCATTTCTGAGTTTGTGTCAAATGCTATTTTTAAATATGAATCAGTGAAAGCTAACTTGATGTCACATTCAAGCTTGAAATTTTTTAAAACTTATATTTCTAGTGAGTATGGTAAAATTAATTATTTTAATCTATATATCCTATGCATGGTATTATCATATTCATATTTCAAAAAAGTATTTTTTTTTTTTTAAATTATATTTTATAATAAAGGAATTTTTTTTTTTTTTTTAAATGTTAGAAAATTGTTGGTGACATTTTTATTATTTCTTTTAACACAATTTATATATTTTTTATAGAAAATGGAAAGAGAAATAACTAGACTACATCAATTTTCAAAAAAAGCAGATTTTATTTCTAAGGTAATTTAATTTGTGTTGTATGTAATATATATATATGTGTGTGTGTGTGTGTGAAACATGGAAATATTTCATGAATAAAAAATATTAAATGTTTTCAAGTTTGTATGTGTGTGTAGTCATTCAGGAAATCCATTTATTTTAATAAGATCTTAGTTTCTGAAAAAGTTACTGAATTTTTAATGACGTGAAATAATAATATGAAATAAATTATCTTCTCTCTGTTTTTATGTATGGAAAAACTTAAAAAAATTATCATATGCTCATATATTATGAATCAGAATATTTAAGTATTTTCTATCGTATTATTATGAAAATAATATATTAGGCACTACATATAATAGTGAAATATTGAATTGTAAATTATAATGACATATGACAAGAATGGTTTCAAAGGAATTTCCTCATTAGTTATGCCAAGTTCTCAAATATCACTAATTACAAATCAGCTTGTAAATATTTTAGTACCATAGGTCACAATTCAGAATTCGGATCTTCTAATATTTTATTTTCATAATGACCTGATAAATGAAGTGTTATGATTTCTAATATTATTAGTTACAAGTTATTAATGCATTAAATAACATAATTTATATATGTAAACAAATTTTATCTGGATAATTATTTTCAGATGTACATAATTGGCCTTGATATTAAATAGCTTATTTTAAACGTTGGCTAGTGTATATTACAATTTAACAATAGCATGTTTGGTTTTATAACATGCATTTTGTCATAACTTAATCTACAAATATAGAATTCTGCTATAACTTTAATGTTGACAGTTTTTAGATAAATGTATCAAAATTATGAATAACTATTTATTTATAACTGAAATAATTTAATATATAAAATTTTAATTCTTACTTAGTTTGCTAATGAACAAAAAGGATTTATTGGAATAAATGCCAAGAGTAGATTACTGTTTTAAATTTTTAATTACTTGTGAGTCATTAAATATTTTTTAAGTTATAATACTATTTGGATGCTTAGTTTTGATACTAATGTATTCAATATTGTAACCGGACTGTCTGTCAATCTATATAAATCGGTTGTAACTATTTCCTGATGAGCATATTGTAGGAAGGGAATAAAGATTGGCTAACTTCCTCCTACAACAATATTTCCTGCTCACCAGAGGATGTAGCATTAAAGAGACTGGATCCTACTAGAAAATTTGTTTGTTTGGGTTCCCAAACGGTTACACTAGAGTTCCAGCTGACTGCAACCTTACTTACCCAGATGTGGTTATGCCGAACATAGCTCAGGAGACATGAGATTCTTGTGAACAAGTGCAATGAATGACAAGTGACACAAAATGAAACTGAACAACTAGATTAATTTTAGATAACAATAATTTTATTTAACAATAGGTTTTTAGTAAGTCCTTCTAATACAGTTCATTAAAAGTTTTTCTCACTATTTCCATATCCAGGCAAAAATTTATTTCCAATTCATATGATGAGAAGAAATCTAGAAACATTTTGTTCAGCTCACTTCATTAATTCAAGTATTTGTAATCATATATAGAAGCATATTTAACAGTTCACTTTATTCTGATGTTTATCAGGTTTTCATATAGTAGACGCATAATCATAAAAGCATTTTATCATTTTATTTCATTAATCCAGATATTTGCAACCACATATAGAAGCATGTTTAATAGTTCATTTTATTCGGATATTCATCAGATATTCATATAGTAGACACATAATCATAGAAGCATTTTGTCATTTTATTTCATTAATCCGGGTATTTGTAAATAAGTATATGAGTAATATATAAGTATTACAATCGTCATTCCATGTTTATAAAAGCATTTCAATTAGGTATACTTATACAAGTAATACATAAGTGTTTTTAACTATTTATTCCAGGTCTGTTAAAAGTTTTAAATCGTTTCAGTTAATAAAATACGTTTACAGTAATCGCATATATATATAGCAGAGTATGTCTCTTGTAAATTGATTCGAATAATAAACCTTTCATTCATTTTTTTTTTTATTTTATTTCACATATCTTTAACTTTATAATGCAATTGATAATTCCATATAACTAGTTAATTTAAAATGAAATACATAATTCACATATATATATATGTGTGTGTTTAAAACTAATATAGTCAACTTTCGACAGAAATTAATGATTGATTGTTAAAACATTTCTCTTTCCTTTTTTTCTTTTTATAAGCTTACATAATATTTAACAAAATCCGTTAACTAATAATATGCCTTATTAAAAAAAAACCACAATATTTATAATTCTTAGTGCCAAGTATTGCAAATTTTGAGGCATGTTTAAATACTTTTCTTTAAAATTAATAATATAAATTTTTCCTTGTTTTTTTTGTTTATAGAAAACTAATGACTATAATCATAATTTGCATTTTATTACAATTGAATCATTTTTTTATATTTCCAATACAACTTTAAATAATTATTTACCTCAGAATTCATAGATTTTTCCTTTATTGCTGGGAATTCTCAAATAAATGGAGTCTATTTTAGAACTGAAAGACACATTGAGAACTTCTAGGCAAGGCTTGGAGATTTTTGCATGGTTGTGGACAGAGAGAGACAGAGCCGATTGACCGGACATGTTAAGCTGGTTTTTCATTAGGCAGCCCAATGGTTCCATCTAATTTTCCTACAGCATGGCTTTTGCTCCTTGCATTTTAAATGGTCACTAGTTGATACTGACAACTGTAACCAACTTGTCACTAACTCATTTTCTGATGTCAACTGACTCTGTACTTAATATCTGAATTTTTCATTATTTCCCAGCCCTATTTATACTTCTGTCTCACTATGGATTCATCTTCTATGCTTTTGCACTAATCTCATTTGGTGGCAAATACCTTTCCATTCTAGACTGTGTTTTAATCTTCTCTATCATTGGGCATTTCACTTTTTTGCAGTGTGCCAAAACATTTTGCCATGATCGAAAACTTTCAAAGGCTACAAAATACGGTGGCCGTTCGAGGGCGCCATCAAGCATTTCAGCCTGGACCGGATAACAATGGTTTCCATAATCCAAGTTAATTATTTGTTTTCGAATGGCAATCACCAAATGTAATCTCTAAAATAATTTTATTTTATCGGACTAAAATTTTATAAAATGAAATATAATACTTAACTAGTTATAGTAAAAAAATCAGACTAACACTTGACTAATATTGAAACATTTATTATACCTTTTTTCTATTTTTTTTTTTTTTACTCCCTTCCCTGGCATTTATTTAATCAAGCCATTCCGATCTATTCATTACTAATTCAGATTTACCCCATATCATTCTTGAAGGAACATGCACCGTTACTTTATTAAATGTATAAAATTTTACCAATAATTATGATAAATACATACTATGAGTGAACTTGAGGGCGACTTACTATAAATGCATGCTTGTTAGCAACACTCAAACCTCCTCTTCCTAATGTTAAATCCTATAACTATTCCCTTAGATCGAGTACACATTTTTTTTCTTTTATATTCATATATACATTATCAGAATAACATTAGTAAATTTAATTAATAAAATATAAAAAAAAAAAAAAACAATATAATGTGGATTAATTTAAATTAGTGAAATAAATATAATTAACGAATCTATAAAACCCCCATTTTTCTATTGTTGAAATATATATGCTTGTAGCGGAGGCTTTTCAAAATACGCCATTATACATAATACATATATTATCATGTAAATGTTTCTTGTAATAAAAAGAAAAGTCTATTTACCCTGATCAATCAGTGTATTGGTCTTGTAGGCGAAATTTCATTTTATGCTTGTGGTTTGTCCGGAATTTCCATTTTAGTCAGTTTTCCTTGGCTAGCTCTTGATGTCCTATGCAATGTTGGCATTTCTAATGGCAGTACCAGGTGGTAATGGAGAGTTCCCAAAGGGGAAAGTTTTGTTAACTCTAGCCACTCGACATTTTTTTTCTTTTTATTTAATTTGCAGATTTTTTTTTTTTTTTTCAGAGTCCGAACCGAATTAAAACCAATATATCAGATACTGACTTCGGCAAAATTCTAATTACTAATCAAAACAAAAGGCAAATCCATAATTTATAGTTTTTTTCAAAGTCTGAGTTCACACCTTTCATATCCCTCCTTTTTTTCATATATTGTTTATAATCCCATGGAAACAGTCCAATTGATCAGCGCAATAGATAATATAAAAATACCTCCGCTTTTTTTTTCAACAATAGAGTTAATTGCAGAAAAATGTTATACTTTTTTCCCTCCTATCTTTAAGAATTCCTGAGAATTAGAAACAAATCAAAAACACACACACAAAAAAAAGAAGCTTTTATTAAAAAAAACTTGCAAGATCTTATTTCTTTTTTGTTATCTTGATTTAATCTATCTCAAAAACTCCATTTTAAAATAAGTGTTATTTATTTTTTTAGTACAAAAATAAATATTATTATAAAGTAATATATACATTTTAATAAAATATATATGTCGTATATATATATGAATATGAGCTGGCGGAAAAATATCAGCTCAGCGGGAACAGACTTTTTAATAAGTAATTGCTTTTAATTAAATTCTTTATCTGTCCACATGTGTTTTCTAGATCTTAATCAATTTTTTTGCCAAATTATTACTACAACCATTCTGCTTTATAAAATATTTTTCAAACTGAGTTTTAATGTTTAAAGATTTTTATTTAATTGATTTTTAACTTGAACTTATGAGTTTTAATAACGAAAGAAAGATTTATACTTTTTTTTTTACTGCAATTATAAATATATTTATTTTATTTTTTTTATTTTTAACTGAAACATTTTAAATTTGGAAACGTAGTTAACAAGTTATTATTTTAATTGTTGTGAAAGTTTGTTACTTCTTTCTTTCCTTTTTTCTTTAAAATTTTATCAACTAAAATAGCATTAGTTTTACTTGGTTTTAACTTGTGTCATCTTAATTGGGGGGGGGGGGATCTTCTAAATAGATATACGTGAAACAGCGTATCTGTTTCAATATAAATATTTACAACATGTATATTGAGAGAAAAGCTTGTTTAATATTTTAAAAATAAAAATGCTAAATATATTAACACAGTATGCTGAGCATGCTTTCAACTGATTAATAGTCATAATTTTAGCTTATTATCCAAGAGGATTGTGAGATTTGCAGAAGAATCACAATAGTAGTGATTTACATGAAATTTGGTTATTAGGTATGAGTTTATTTACATGAGCCTTTTTTTTGATCGGGAGACGCAGGATTCTTTCTTGTTAAAATTTGTTGTTGGCAATGTGCCAATTGTTTTTAACTTTGCATTTAGCATCGTTTCTTTTGGAGCAGACAATACTGGCAGATATAAGGTCAAAGTTGTGACTGTGTTTAAAGTCATGTTCGGAAAAAAAAAATTCAACATCTAGAGATTGGTATAAGATTCTTCGAAATAAACTGCATGCAGTTTGTGTTGTTGCATATAATTTTATACATCACTTGAGAGGCCAGCTCCAGGGATAGCTTATTTTTTTGTATAGTTAATCAGGTAGTTAAGAGTTGGAGGGATGCAAAAATTTTGTCACCTGGTATATATTGAAGCGATCATATATGTGTGCTTCATGTATATATTTTGCTATTAAGTTAAAAATATTAAGGCATTTTTAAAAAATGTAATTTTATTGTTAAAATGTAAATTTTATTACGAAATGTAATTATGATTTGGTATGTGTGAAAAAAATGGGGATTCAAATCAGCAAAGAAAGTCTAACTTTCTAATTAATTAAAATATCAATTGATATTAAAAGAATGTAGATACTAAACTCTAATTTTAGAATTTATATTTAGTGTGGCATTCCAATAAAAGGGTAAAGAAAAATATATATACTTACTGGGGATTAGATTAAATCAAAAGATATTTGGAATTTAATTAAGAAATGCAATTAGTAAAATTTCAAAATTAAATTGCATTAAGATTATAATCAGTAAGATTCTTTTAGATCAGCGTTTCCCAACCTTTTTTGGCTCACGTACCACTTGGTAGTATATCATGCTAAATTGTACCACTTCGTAAAAATGATTGTATTTTGTGAAATTTGTTATTGCGAGTGTGTTATTTTATTTGCATTATACATATTATAGGGTGACCATGTATTCACATCACATAATGAGACAAATTACATTGTAACATGCCTAAACGTCATGCTGGATTATAAACTCACTGAAATTATAAACTAACTGTAACATATATGTATGTGTTTGTTCAAAGTATCATATTTATCTACTATTTTGTCATATTTCATTTACTAATAAATGGTTTTAATAAAAACACAAAATTATAAAAACCCAATTAATATATTTTTTATCATAATCAAATGTTTTTATAAAATAAATTTAATGAGATCCTTGTGCTTGTTTCGAAGAACATAATTTTTTGAAATTTGGTTCAGAAGATGCAAGATATACCCTTAAGTCTACAGCTGCATTCAATCTGTTTCAATACTTTTTTAAAAAATATATATATGAAGAAAAAGCTCCTTCCACTAATTCCATACTAATAAATGGTAATAATAATTTAAGAGCTTTCTCAGAAAACTGTTCATATTCTTTAATGTTTAACCAAAATTAATTAGATTGTGTCGATAATTCTATTAAATTTTTTTTCTCTTTTATTGATAATGATGTAGCTTTTTCTAAATTTTCTTCATAGAAGGGGTTTGAAATCCACTTATCATTTGTGTTTTCCGGTTTTGGAAAATATTCCATGAAAGACAATTTTAATCCTGTTAAATGTGCTATTATATTTTCTGTATATCTTGAGACAGACTAACCTTATTTTGAAACAAAAAAATATGTAGAGTTTCGAATTTTTCCGGTTGATTGTTTTCAATACACTGTTTCCAAAAATCTAATTTCTTAATCATACTTTCAATTTTATCATTAACATTAAAGATCGTTATCGAGTTATTCTGAAGTGTCAAATTTAAGTTCATTTATTTGCAAAAAATATCAGATAAATATGCAAGCACCTGAATCCAATCAAAATCATACAATTTCGAAGAGAGATCAAAAGGATTGTCTTAAAAAAAAAACCTGTGCTTCTTGTCTAAGTTCGAATAAGCAGGTTATATAGGGATCAATGAATTTTAATAAACAAAGACGATACAATCACAAACAATAACCTGTCACTTGTAAGCCATGCGGTGAAGTGAATGAGAGTGCAGCACTATCACAACAGTGGCGGCGACATCTCAAGTTACTGGTGGCTAATGGCTAAATTTAAAAGTGCACTTCAAAAAAAAAAAAAAACGATATCAATTGCTGGATTTTCGATCATCGACTGTACATATTAACAACTTTACTGTATAATATTATTCATTAAAATAATTTTTATGAATTATAGGAAAAAACGTTTCTATGATATTTTTATGATTTAATTTTTTTTATTTTTTATGTCCGCCATTATTGATTATTTTTCGTGTACCACCAACCAGCAACTCGCGGATCACCAGTGGTACGCGTACCACAGGTTGGGAAACGCTGTTTTAGATAATAAAGAAAAGAATTTTCTTTAAGTTTAAATTAATTAATTAATTTGGAGAACAGCCTATCCAGATAGCTTTGTTTTCAAGATGTATATATAGGAAAGTAAAGAAAGAGTTTTTACTTCTTGTAGAGTTTAGTTATAGTAAACTTCTGGAAGAGTTATTGTAAAATTTTAAGGTGTTAAATTACATTAAGCTATAAGTAATTAGATCGCTGCAATTTTTCTGGCCATTGCCAAGAAGCTGAATATGAAGATTCCCTGGTCTTATGGAATGCTAGGCCGATCAAGTCCTTCCTTGTCTGTCTTTGTCCACCCAAATTGCTAACATGCTATGCCATCACCATTAAAAGGAAGCCACTAGTATATAATGCTATCGGTAAACGATTAAAACCTCTTTAGTATGCTACTTTCTTTGCTTCCATAAATTATATATTAATCATTATATATGTTTTTTATCATATTATTTAGATGTCTTATTGCATTATTTAAATATTTTCTTAATGTAGCTTAATTAATTATACATAGTAAGGAAGATTGACTATTTCAATATATAATCAATCTTTCTTAAATTTTGCTAGACTTATTGTTTAAGGAACCAACTGGAGGTAATTTTAGTAAAATATTTCAATGATTAAAATATTTGACATTATCTAAAAAAAAAAAAAAGCCCAGTAATTAAATAAAAGCAAGATATTTAAATCTACTTTCTCTCTGATTCTATTTTTTTTTTTTTTACGATTTTAAATTTGCCTATTTAAAATCTGTTCTTTTAAAAAATGACATTTAGCCATTAACACAATTACCATGGTTTTATATATAACTTTTAAAATTAAAATTAAGATCCAGTGTTAAAAGAAAAACTTTATTTTCTTTTAGAAGGGACAAGTATATGTGTATACTACATACAGGTGATTTACAAACAACTTGCAGTTTTAAAATATGCTTTTCTTTTGATAAATATATCAGTATACTGTACGATAAAAATCACATGATCACCATTTCTTATGCTTGCTTATAACTGTTATTAAAACAAGGAAAATTCTATATGTATTGCCACTCAGCGCAAGCCAAAGTAATCAATGGATGCCAGAAGGCTTGTGCATAAAATCCCTATCTAGTGCCTTCTCATTCAATATCTCCAGACTAGTTTATGGCTTGTGGTCAGTAAGGAGTCTTGGATCTGAGAGCACTGCACATAGATCTTAGGATCTAATGCAACCCTCCAGCAGCCACCTTTTATCTCTACTTAACTCCAAAACTATGAGTCTTAAATTGAAAACTAATATTTTCAATCCAAGCTCATTAGCATATATAGGTCTGAATTCAATTCAGTACCCATATATTTTGGTGTCTTTGGTTCTGTCTTAAAATCAATCCTGCCTAATAGGATAGTGGTGGCTATGGTTATTAAAGAATCAAAGACACCAAAATGTATGGGAACTGAACTGAGTTCAGACTTATATGTCTATGTAAGCTAGTAAGCTTGGATTGAAAATGTTATAGGTTTTTCAATTTAAGACTTGCAGTTTTGTAGTTAAGTAGCGATAAGAGGTGGCTGGTGGAGGAGTGCATTAGATCCTAAGATCTAGGTGCAGTTCTCTCAGATCCAAGGCTCTTCACTGACAAAGGCCGCAAGCCAGAAACTAGTCTGGGGATATTGGATGAGTAAGCACTAGATGGGGATTTTATGCACAAGCCTTCTAGCATCCATTTATTACTCTGGTTTGCACTGAGTGGCAATATGTATAGAGAGTTTTGCCTGTTTTTATACTGTACGATACAATAGTTTACTCTCTAAAACTTTTCATTCAAATTTAATACATTATCTTCCTATGCTATTGTATCAATATTTCTGTCTATATGTTAGACCTATGGGGCAGATCTCTAATTAAGCAGGGAGTAATTTCTTTATAAAAATCTTTTATTATATACCATAACTGTGTAGGCCTTGATTTAGCCTGTAGAATAGATATCCGTATATTATAAACTTATGGCATGATCATTTATGTTTTATAGATTAAATTTTAAGGCCAAATATTCATTCATTATATGTAAATATAGCGTTACTGGATTGTCTAATTTCATGTTTTATTTCATTCCATTCTTCAGCAGGGATATATTTCTGCTTTGGAAAATTTAATTTGATGGGTTCATGCTAAATATGTTCCATGCAAATGCGGGAACATTCCTTTCATTTTTTTAGACCCGGAGGGTCTTATTATATCTTGTTACCAGTGCAGTGGATCATTCATGCCTGTTAATGAGAGTTATTAAGGGTTATATGAAGATGCTCATTCTTTTATTCCATGACCCATTTCATTTAACTTCACAAAAGTGAATATATTTCCATCGTTGCTTTATAATATTTGGATATGACATCATGGAGGCAATCATATTCCAGTCTACTTTATTATTTGTTTATTACTTTAGCAACTCAGTACCACCTTCCTTATCCCTTGTGTATATTAAAGCTTGATATTTCAGCATTTATTGATCTTGATCATGAGAGTCATGCATTTATCTATTTAACCATGTTTTCTAAAATTAATTTAACTTGCTTTATTTATTATTATGTACCTACTTGAGGGATATCTGCCCTAAAGATCAAATGTGTTTATCATCCGAGGTCCCTTATTTATATATCCATTATACTTTGAAACTTTTACAGGTAGTTGTGACTTTTGACCCGTGTGGCCACCAGAGGCACTGGTCAGGGTCAACCACAGAAATGGTTAGAGTAGGGGCCCCAAATGCAGCATTGCAAATTTCAACCAAAAGGTGACACTGTTCATAGTGCGTAAGCACAGGAACATTCCACCAGGTGGCTGGCAGCGAAGCTGCCCGCTTGGTGGCGCTGGTCACAATGCATCAGCCCATTTAGCTTACATAGTCTGCTACCAGCGACTACCAAGAACCTAGATGGCACTGATTGCTGTAAACACATCTAGCTTATGTGTCGTCTGCTACCACATACTACCAAGATTGTAGCCCACTATGTGGCGATGTTTCTCCACGTTACACACGGAAAAACAACGCACTGATAGAGTTTATGTACATACTACTTAAAAGATGAATGGCGTATAGTGTACAGGTGTGATTAATTAAGAAGCTACAACTATTTAAATATATATTCTTTCAAACTTAATAGTATCACATGCTATTTCACAGTTTTATAAATGGATGTATTTTTAAATTATTTTTTTTTAAAAAAAATCGATCTTTTTTTTTTTAATTATTTATTCTATGTCAAAATGTTATGTATAAGTCGAGCAGTGAAATTTACTATCATGGCCGCTTGAATGGCATCATAGATTTACATACAAAAGTACGCTATAATTAGACAGGTTTGATAAAATTATAGCGTAGAAGTCCTCATTATTCATAAAATATTTTATTAATCTATAAGTCAATTCTAAATTTAAAAATCGATTATTTTTTTTAATTATTTACTCTAAAAGTAGTTTTTTTTTAAAAAAAATTTAAAAAAATGTAATTTTTATGACAGTCGGTTTTTTTTTTTTTTTTTTAAAGATTTTTTCCTCTTCTTTCAAAACTAGAGACATTCCAAAGATAAAATCTAATATATTTTATTAATAGGGGCTTTAGTAATGAATAGCTATGGTCATATTTATTGACAATTTCATATATACTTAATATAACCCATTACTTAGAATTGGATAATGCACGCAGGCATTTTATTTACTAAACAACATTACTCTAGGCCATTTAGCAAAATAAATTTGTGGCTATTATTTAATTGCGCTAATTTTATGCTATATAATAAATCACTACATTCCACTTATTAGTTATGCCCTTTCATCATCAGTTCGAGTCACTATTAAACATGTAATCAAACCAAGTCTGGAGTGAAGCTTAATAATGCATCCGATTATGATAAATTTATATATTAAATATGGGCATATAAAACCTCACAGATAGCTTTAGATCGAACAGGTTTTCAAAAATGCTTCGGTTCAATGCGAGAGTTGGCTATAAAGATTTTACTAATATGCTATGCACAAGTAAAATATAATAATAAAGTGGCTCTGTGGTTGGATGAATAGATTTTAGGGTTTTCATGACTAACACCGGTTTACCCACTGACCGATCATCATGCTCCTAAAAGGGAACCTTTATTTGGTTCATAAGAGGCAGGTGACTTACATACTAATCTGGCCCTTAGCTCAGTCTTAGCTACTGCACTACCCATAAGAGAGGAAGATGAGCTGGACTTACAGTGGCTCCATCTTATATATATGTAAAAAAAAAAAACAGCACAACGATAAAATATTGATAAATTTCACATCCACCAAGCCGAAGTATATTCTAAATTAAATACCATACATTAAATGAACACTAGTTTATCAGCTTCATTAAAAGAGCCAACTCTTCTGTAGCATGAGAAATACATATATGCTACTGACGGGAATATATATATATACACAAACTTTACTTTATCCCGTTCAATCTCTTAGTTATGTATAATTAATAAACTTTTAAAGGGGGAAAATATATTTAAGGGACTTACGAATACTTTAATAAGAAAAATATACTTATGATTACACTCCAGGCTAGTTTAATCTTTAGTAACATAATAATTAAAGGTTGAAAGTTTGGATTTATAAGCCATATTTTATATTTACATTAATTATTTACTAAATGGCAAAATAATAACGAGCATAAACGGTTGCCATTATTTATAAATTAGGGTTTCTAAACGGAGCGCTAAATGACGCTATAATTAATACAATACAAAGATTTTAAATAATATCTTCAAAAAGTATATATTTCGTAACTAAATGCATGCCGTTTCCAGATATAGGCATAATTAATAATAACTAAAATAAGCAAGAGAGAAATAAATATAACTGCAGTGATTAAGTTATATAGCAAAACAAGAAGTTAATAAAGGCAATTAACAAAAGTATGTCATTTATAGAATTGAAATATTATTGATAAGACAATTTAGAAAGAGTTTACAATATAGTTAGCTAACCTGATTTTGAAGCAATAATAATTACTTGGAATTTTACACAGAGCTCTGCGATTTTAATAATTTTAAAACAGTTTTCTCCTATAGCTGGACTGGAGATACTCGAGCTGGAACAAAGGTGAGTTCTTTGGCGGCTTATGGCATCTTCTCTTTAGTTGGAAGACGATTTAAGATGGTATTCCTATAGCTGGAGTTGGGGTAGTTGAATTTGAACGAAGGTGAGTTTTTTTAATGGCTTATGACATCTTCTATTTATTATAAGCTTGTTAAGGCGACGTTGGTTGTTGCTCCGGCCTTGGATGGATCAAATTCCAACGTTCCATCATGGGAAAGGCAACAAATTCTTGCCTGACTAGCAGGCCACAGATAAATTAACAAATTTTCAGCTTCTCGTAGTAACAGCTCTTCAAAAGCAAGATGGAGTGTCTTTTCCGCTAGCCTATTTATATATTTCCATTAAGCCTTAACACCTTTTTGGAATTTCGTTTGCCTCAGGACCAATCGACTTTTAATTAAACAAAATCATATAATCTAATTTCTACTACTGATAAAGTCTCCAAGGGGTTATTTTTAATTTACTTAAAAAAGTTTATTAAAGTATATAAATTATATAATTTTGATTCCGATTTCATTAATTAAATTTCTTTTTAGGTGTTATAAAATGTTATGGCTTAGCAGATAGTAACAGTATTTCTGATTTAATGATAAAATCTTTTATTGAAATAAATTCAATCAGTAAACTAGGTTTTACTTTTACCCCAGGTGCGGTCACTAATTGATTTGTTTACACAAAATTCCCATTTTTAATTATAAACCGATGACTTTTATTTTAACTAGATATAAATAACATATTTTCTTTATATTGTTTATTTTAAAAAAAGTAAATTTGACAGATCTTATAAAAAAATACTTTAGTTTCAGTTATATCTATTAAACATTAAATTAGAAAACCGTAAATATATTATAAAGAAAACATTTTACATTATTTTTATTTAATCTTAAATATTATATGTACAAATCATTATGCCATAATTTCATGGTTTAAATTATCCATCCACATACGAATATAATACAAATTTAAAATTGACTTATAGATTAATAAAATATTTTATGAATAATGAGGATTTCTACGCTATAATTTTATCAAACCTGTCTAATTATAGCGTACTTTCGTATGTAAATCTATGATGCCATTCAAGCGGCCATGATAGCAAATTTCACCGCTCGACTTATACATAACATTTTGACATAGAGTAAATAATTTTTAAAAAAAAGATTGATTTTTAAAAAAAAAATAATTTAAAAATACATCCATTTATAAAACTGTGAAATAGCATGTGATACTATTAAGTTTGAAAGAATATTTAAATAGTTGTAGCTTCTTAATTAATCACATCTGTACATTATTCGCCATTCATCTTTTAAGTAGTATGTACATAAACTATCAGTGCGTTGTTTTTCCATGTGTAACGTGGAGAAACAGCGCCACATAGTGGGCTAGAATCTTGGTAGTTTCTGGTAGCAGACGACACATAAGCTAGATGTGTTTACGGCAATCAGCGCCACCTAGGTTCTTGGTAGTCGCTGGTAGCAGACTATATAAGCTAAATGGGCTTATGCATTGCGACCAGTGCCACCAAGCGCTACCAGCATGTGGTGGAATGTTCCTGTGCTTACACATTGTGAACAGCACCACCTTTTGGCTAAAATTTGCAATGCTGCATTTGGGGCCCCTACTCTTAAGTATTTCTGTGGTTGACCCTGACCAGCGCCTCTGGTGGCCTCATAGGTCAAAAGTCACAACTACCCTTTTAAATATGTAATCACCAATTAATGTAATTTCATGATCTTGTAAGTCTAGTAACCTAATTAAGCGGTGGTCATTTCTTTTGTTTATTTGTGTGCAATTTTTAATACTAATAAATTGTTTGTATTTTATATATACATTGCATTTGGAGAGGTCATATAGTTGTAATCTAATTTTTAAGAGTCTACCTCTCCCTGATCACCGAGCCTGAAAAAAAAAAATGAAGTAGTATGTAAGAGTTGTGGTGGTTTAAGTCATCCTGGTGGTGATTTTGCGGATATCAGCTCATGTCGATTGTTACAGTATGGTATGTAATATTCAGGGTTTTTCATCAGTATGAGTAGTTCAATTCTGAATTTTAGCATAGAATGTTCTAATGATGTGATTAAGAGCTGAATTTTGTATCCGATATTATGTAAATAAGTTGATGTATGTTTCAATATTAGTTTTTTGGTCAGATTCAAATTTACGAAGACAATGATTTCTATCTAAAAGTGTTTTGATGCCTGCCTGCAAACTTATGAGTGATAGGTGTTAATGATTTGAGGCATATAACGCCTCATACCTAGAGAGGTTTAACTAACATTTTGTAATTTAATTATCTTTTTTCTGAATATCTAAGTCTAAAAACGGTATGCTTTTTACATTATCTTCATTCTGTATAGTCCGATTTAATGAAGACTTATGTATAAAGTCATGTTATATTTTTTTAATTTGCACATCTGAGTCTCAAATAAGGATGTTATCTACATCTTGCATGTATAACAGGGATGGGGTTTGATTTGAGTTGTACAAATAATCTTCTTCAAATGTATTTAATGCAGTACTAGATACTATGCTGCTCATAGGAAGACCCATAGGTCATTCCTCTTCCATTTTGTAATATTCACTATTAAAAAGGGATATAATATTTTTATTAATCCAATTCAGATATTCAATAATAAATTCAGTTTTTTGAGAATTGTACTCAGATTTAACAAAAGTGTCTTTAATTATATGTAGTTTCTGGGAAACAAAATTATATAGTTCTGTAATGTCCAATGACATGAGATGATATTGATTACCAATTGTTATATTTTTAAAATCTTTTAACATAATGTATAGCATATTTAGAATAAGGTCATTTGTGCAAATCAATAGTCAGCAATCTTTTTTTTTATCCAAGGCCACTCTTTCTAATGTTTTGCATTTTGTTTGCAAACCAGATAAATTAATAAATGATGTGTAGTGATAATCAATGATAAAATTTATATATAACAAGAAAAATGATAAAAATAAGAAAGCATTAATATATATAAGGAGATAAAAAGTATATTCTTCTTATAATGGAAATTTGATTGCAAAAATATAAAAATACTTAATTTTTGATCATTAATACAAAAATATAAAAACACTTTGTAGAAAAATATGTTATTCTTTTTATAAAATAACTTTAAAAAAAAGAAAACACAAGATAATAGAAACTTACAACAATTATGTTTGCATAAGTTAAAAATTGAGCTATAAACTACAATAACAATTAGATTAATGTTTTTGGTGCTATTTTTGTTTGTGCAAGTCTTTAAATCTAGTTTCTAATTTGAAACTAAACACAAGACTTCAAATTGTCATGTGTCATCTAATTTCTTAAAGAATTAAAAATATAATTCATTTGGGAAAATATTTGTTCTTAGATGTAAGATGTAAATAGATAATGTTAATTTTTTCAATTAATAAAAACTGTTCAGGAAGGTTGTTTAACAGTCTGATGTAATTTTATTTGTATGTTTTGATTTTTTTTTCCAATTTCTTTCTGCATTTTTTGGAATTTTAAAATCAATTCCATTTTCAGATTACTGATTTCCACAAAATAAAAATAGTGCATTGTTTACAAAACTTTATTTTCATCAAAATTTTCTGAATCAATGACAAACAATAAAAGCAGAGTAAAATTAATATATATATATATGAAACAATTATTAATTGATAAAATAAATATTTATTGATGAAATATGAATTACTGAAATATTTTATTTTATTTTAGTAAATTTACTAATTCATTAAAAAATTCTGCTTTTCTTAGAAAGCAATTAGTGCTTCATTCAAATGTATTTGTTGTTCAGTAAAATGACCTATGAATCATAGTTTTCCAACCACTAGTCTCAAGATAAACAGTTGTTAAACTATAATTGTTCCAATTTCATCAAAAGATCTACAGTTATGTGTCTTTATCAAATCTGAAATTTCTGGACTGAAGAAGTTTATCGCATTTAGTCCCACAGGATGATCGCAGACAACATTTAATAATTTTGACTGATCATGACTTTTCATTTCAACTTTGATGGAAACTATTAATAATATAAAAACATATATAATATTGAATTTCAAAAATCTTACAGTTTCAACTGTACCATGCACTCTTCATCAGATCTTATTCTATTCTTTTAACCTTCTCTATCCTCCATCTTACTCTAAATATAATATTGAATTTTAAAAATCTTATACTTTTCACTTTTCAGCAAAAAAACTTTTATTATTGATTACAGTTTCGATTGTACCATGCAGTCTTCATATTCTATTCTATAATCAATAATAAAAGTGTTTTTGTTGAAAGAAAAGTGTAAGATGTTCAAAATTCAATATTATATATAAAGACAGCAAAAACAAAGGAGGAAGAAAAGAATTTAGAAGGACTATATAATATAAAAGCATGTTATACATTTTTTAATTCTATATTAAATTATCTTTTATAATCTATTTCTTATTTTTCAATAGGATGAAAATTGACAGTTTATGGAAATTTTAAATTACTTATTTACTTAAAAGTTATTTTTTCTTTTTAACTTTTACAAGAAGAAATCAAAAATGAAGTAATATGGTCAAGAGCACAAACAGGTGTTGCTGATATCATTGAGAGAATTATGAGACTGAAGTGGAATGGGATTGAACATATTGCTAGAAGAGATGTTAATAGATGGACAGTCAAAATCTTAAACTGCAAAAGACCTAAAAAAGAACACATGAGATCGATGAATGAAATAATTGTGCTGGTGTGATGTGGAGAAGAGAAGCTAAAGATCAAAGAAGATGAATTGAACTTGGAGAGACCATCTAGTGGATTGATAATGGTTGAAAATGATGATGATATATGTAAATTACAAATAGTTAATATTTTTATACTCAAAAATTTATGCTGTACATGACTTTATTATTTTAAAATTAATTTTTACTAGACAAAAAAAAACAATTGCCATCATAAAAAAAATTCAAACATGCCAAGCAATCTGTGCATTTATCACATATATATATATTGAACCGTATTCGAATATGTGTATTCGAAACACCGGCCTCTTAGGCAGAGAAGAACATACTCGGAGAGTATGTATGCCCAAACGATAGCTATAAAGTATATAACTAGCGTTACATTTCCAGGACATAGCTTTTTCTCGGCTGTTGAGTTCAACACCAAGTTCAAAGCACTTTTTTTTTGTTTGTGTATAAACACGGGCGCCAGCTATCTATTCAAGGATGAATAAATAACGCACTTTGTGCAGTGGCCACTAACTCAACGCCTAAATCCACGACTAGCTCAGCTGTTTGTAATCACTAATAGATTATACATAATTAGTGGTTAAAAGACTTGATAAAGAATTGTAAAAGGAATTTATAAAAAGAATTGTAAAAGAATTGACCGCCAAATAAAGTTTAATTTTAAAGACAATTTATTAACTAACATTTATTTACTAAATTTAAACATTTTATAATTCTAATAAAAACACACGCATATTTTTAAATTAACATTTCTAAATAGTTTAAATATTCCTATAGATTTAATAACAAAACACTCTAATTTAACTAATAAATATTGATATAATGATCACGCACATATTAACTCATGTACACACATAATAATAATAAAGTATTACATAGCATTTGAAATTTAATCACACATATCAATAGTTCATTTATGTATGATATAAAGTTCATATAATTAGACTCTTGAAAGATTCGTACGAATTAATGCAATGCAATGGCTATTACAGTATAAACGAAATAAGCAAATGTTTTTACCTAGGCTTTTGAATGTAGACGTAGAATTTTGTTCTCTTTGGTGGCTGCTTTCAGTGAGGATATTTCCATTATGAATGCTTACCAGCCGGCTGGGACGTTTCCTTGCTGAGTTCCCTGATTTTCACGATTATTACTATCGGAGACAAATAGATACTGACGGAGATTTTCCAAGATGTTAAGCTGACATTATTTCACGGGCAGATCTGCTGTTTTCTCGGACATCTGGGCTGGAGATAAACGTGCGTTCCCAAGATCTTCTCAACACTGCATTTTGTTTGTTAACTGCTCAATTAATTTCTGAACTGCACTACTCAATTACTTTGTGAACTGACTGTCTCAATTAATTTGTGGAATGAATTGTCCGATAAAAAAAGTCTATTTATACCTGCGCCTTGTTGTCTTTCTCATATCTCCGGCAAAGATCTGTTGTCAAATTCCAATGATAATCATTTGATAAACGTGTTTTGGAAGTTTGCTTAATTAGTAATAGCCATGCAATAAAACGTGTTGTTTTATTTTATTAATAGCCATTGCCGTGGTTTTAATGATAATCTTCTTTTATTTCGCATACATTTTATTTATTTACAAATCGCACATATATTTTTAATACAATTTACTATTTAGTTTTAACATTATTTTTTCTTTAATGAAAAGAGATTGGTATGTTTTTCTTTAATGAAAGATTATTTTAATAATATAATTTAGATAAAATTATATATGCCTATATCAATATAGGTACTATATATATATATATTGAAATGAAAAATGTCTTATTCATTTCACTATCAGCTATGTGATCTTCCACATGATAATCAGCTGGTTTTCAGTTATTGTAAGAATAGATAATAAATATAGCAGTACAAAGGTTTTTTAAAAAGGTTAAATAAATCTTTTTCTCTTATTAATTAAAAGAATGTATGCCTATGCCTAAAATTATGTTGGAATAAATGTATTGCAAAACAATACAATTAAGTATACTAGTGTTAAAAGAAATGGATTTTAAAAGTTTAATTAAATAATTGACATTTTGGTTTAAATAATTAGATTAAAAACAAGGTGATTAAAGGATTAAGTCTTTTTTAATTTAAGCTTGCATTTTGAAGTGGAGATAGATTTGAATAACAAAGTAATAATGCAAGCAATTAAATAATGGCTTTGAAAATTTAATCAATTAAATAATTATAATGTTTTGAAAATTCATGCAATTAAAATAAAATAAATTATCAAAGGTGTTACAAACAAGAGATGAAAAGTATACAGTCAGTTTTTCTTAAAATTAATCAATCAGAGTTTTTGCTTATTCAAGCTTCATTGAACAACCATTAGAATGATTGGGTAGAAAAGAGGAAAAACTGCCAGCTGCCTAAAGTTTAACCTGGATCTCCTGATGAATCTGACTAAGCTATTTTGATAGAATCTAATCAAAATAAATAAATAAAAAAAAACTTAAACCACAAATAATTTCAAGGACAGGAAACTGATAAAGGACAGTATAGCAACTTGTTAAGAAAGAAATATGGTTATAAATGGAATCAATTTATGTATGCCATTGAGAGAGAAATGTTAGCTTGCTTAAAAATCCTCACAATGAACTGAAGAGAGAATCTTGAGAGAGAAGCGAATGCTTTATTAAAAAAAAGTCAGGATTTGCTATTAAAACATCTGTAAATACTCTATTTGCATTTGAAGCAGCTAAAATACAAAATTTGCTTCATCTTTTATTATATATATGATTAATTAAAATTTTATTGCCTCTCAAAAAAAAAAATAAAGATTTTATTTTCATGTGGGAATTGACAGCAAATATGTAAAATTAGATAAAACAATCAATGATGCATCTTCATTTTAAATACATAGAATCTGCATGTGTGTAAAATATTTAACATGAAGTGTCCAAGTGTTAGAAATAATAAATGGCAGGATAATTATTAGAGTTTTAAATTATATTAAAGGTGCATTTTGAAATTCAATAGAATCCATTTATATGTAAATTAACCACACATGAATTACCATAAATTAAATTTTATGTGTTAGAATTTATAATATAAATGCAGTTGTTAGATCACTGGTAAATGATTAAAATATACTATATCTACATGGTAAATTTATCCCCAATTTTCTTTTGTATATTAGAGATTGGATTCAAAGGGGACCATCTCAGTTAATTAAGTTGAGCTATTAATAAATCTGGATTTGGACCTAAAGTGGCCATTTCCTAGAATTATTGTTGTAAAGAAAGTGTATGTATGATTTTGCTATGAAGCTAAAGATAAGAATAAATGTATTGTATTTCTTGAGTGTTGACCATGCATAGGATTATATCCAGTATGTATTAAAGACCAAGGATTTGATCATAGAATCATGTTAGTATTATAATATGTAATTGAAAGATTAATGGTTTAAAATTAATCAAAATAAACTTTGGATACTTTCCAAATAAGTATGATTGTTTTGTATTTGTTTTTCAATATGAGTGCAAAATAAAAGTTAAAAGATAGTGAAGAAGTGGTTTGTTAAAGTAATCATTATCATTAAATTATAAAGGTAATTAAATTTAAAGAAAATTTTCATAAATTCTTAGGATATAATCGGTAATGTTTAGAGTAAAAGAAAATTATATATTGTGTCACAATCACAATACTTTGTAAATAAATTATTGCTTTGTTATTTGTTTAAGTAGGGTGTGTTCAATTTTTTTATATATATTATCTGGTCTGCATATTAGTTCCATGTTCTTTCATCAGGAATAGTATATATTTTATATGATTTGGCCAGTTATTGAAGTAGTAGATGTGAAGTAGTCGTCATTATCACATATTAAAAAAAATATTTTTGAATCTTATTAAAATATATAATAAAGAACATGTACCTGTATATTTCATGATGTTTAATGTCAGATGGAGCCCAAATTAAATTAAATTAAACATATATAAGCTAACCATTACAATATATCACAAAGAAATCAAGTCATATGTCACATGACCTAATTTAACAAATTTGTATCACTGAGGAAGCCAGTAGCAGAAACCGGTCTGAGTTTGGGGATATTCTGAAAAGCTTGTTAAGAGCTGTTTGCAAGCTCATTATATATATATATATGTGTGTGAATTATATGCATTTATTTTTAATAATGTTTATTTTTAATGCACATACAACAATTTGTTCTCACATGGCCAACGCACATCAGTATACCATTAGTGACCTAAGTTACGGCTAATACTACAGCAATGTTGTTGTAGCGACAGTATTCCTCAAGTGAGCGCAATTGACCTATCACTACGGTATGATTTGACAGTGGTCATATTTTAAGGATGTGAAACTCTTAACATATGCATTCCCAAATAATTCTCTTCAAGCATAGTCGAAGTAGTAGTACATAGTAAGAATTGTCAGCTCACAAGCCATGCTTCCTTACCATTTGTAACTCCACACAGCTTAGAAAGATTAGGGTGAAAAACAATTCGGCCTAGCTCACGCGAAAATGCATGTTTTCGCATGTATACGTGCGAGAACAATAAAATGGCAGCAAGTGGGAAAAATTGGTTGAAGCTCGGTGAATTGCCAGCCACAGCGTGGTTCGATGGCCTTATTATTGACATTTATTTTGTTTTTTTATTCAATAAATATCTAAATTATTTCATGGGAACTTGTTGTTGTTGTTGTTTATATGATTAAAAAGCAAACCAAATTCCCTCCATCTAAAAACAAAGTGTTTGTTTTTTAAAAATGAAGTGTTTAAGGCTTTTTTAATAAGCAAAAAAATGAAGGAAGAACTTTGCAGTAGCATAAATGTTTTAACACCAAAAAAAAAAAAAAAGGAAGAAAGAAGTCAATAATTCAAAAGCAAACAAGATCCCCTCCTCCATTGAAAATTAAAGTGTTGGTTTGTTAAAAACGAACTATTTGTTAAGGCTTAGCGTAAATGTTAACAAAAAAAAAAGTCAAAAAAATATAAAAAGTCAAGACTTAAAAAAAAAGCAACCCCCCTCCCCCATCCAAAAACAAAGTGTTTGTTAGAAACTAATTTGTTTGAAACTAAGTGCTTAACACTTTATTAAAAAACAGAAAAAAAACTCCTACTACTTTCGAAAAGTGTTATAAAAAAATACCATAGTAGTTTTAGAAGTCAATTGTAGAAAGAAAAAAAAAGTAAAATCTTTTTACAGTAGTATTATGTATAGAAATCTGAGGCCCGTGGACCGGTATATTGATGAATGTTGGGCTAAAAGCAGCGCCATCAAGTGGTGGGGTGTAGTATATATACTATTACCAATTTTTAAATTTAAAATGAATTTTAAAATATTTTATAATAGTAACTACATTTTTATCAGGTTTATTGCATTCTGATATATTACCTTTATGACAATTATATAATATATTTGCATAAAGTAATCTGGGGATGTTATGAAAAATCTATCTTATGTTTATGACAGTTATATAATATATTTGCATAAAGTAACCTGGGGATGTTATAAAAAGTTACTTAAACTAAATGGGGTGGGTCCAATTGTTGACCCTTCGGAATTAACATATTTAATTAAAAGGAATTGTGTGAAAAGTATGGGAGAGTTGTATAAGAAATTAATAAAAAATTAGAAAATAAAGTATTCTCTTCAGATCACAGTATCTCTGAATTGATAAATATTTTAAATAAAGGAATGAATCTTGTATTTAGATTTATGAAAAAGGAAAAACTCCAGGAAATGATAGTTTTTAATATTTTTAAAAAAGCAGATGAAGACATGATAATTTGAAATGATGAAAGCTTAATAAATGGAACTCTGATCACTGAAAAAATAAGTGTAACCTGAAAGCAAGAATAAAAAAAAGTTTATCCAAGAAAGGAAATTGTTCACAAGAAAGCAAAAATTATAAAAAAACAGTCTGACCATAAGCATCCACTTGCTAAAAACAAATCAGTATATTCAAAGTTCTATGCAAACATAAAGTTGCAATCAAATCTCTGCATTAAAATTTTAACAGGGTATTTACATTTATTCATTTTTTTGGTTTCAAATTTTATAATCTTGCTATTATTAACTTTAGTTAGATTTAAGTATATGCTTTATTTCATTTTTGTCTTTAATTATACGATATTTACTGTTTTAAGAATATTTGAAGCATATTTTTTCTCTTTTATTAATACTTGTTTGAATTTCACAATCTGCAGAGGGAGAGAAGAAACTTTGACTTATGTTAATTCATTATTTGTTTATCTATACCTAAAATCACTATGTCAGTATAAACATTTCTTTTTTACAGATAATAATTATTTTCTATATAAATATTTTGGATTGAGATATGTCAATGAACAAATGCAATGTTATAATTAATATGAAATTTAATTTAATTTTAAGACTTCTAATATGAATATTAATTAATATGTGCCAATTAGTTTCATTAATCTTTTAACTACACTATAAAAGCAGAATAGTCTAATTGAAAATGAAATAAATATTCACAAATGTAAAGATCCCAGGTCCAAATTCCTATGCTGTACTATTGCTAGTCAGGCTGTCAATCACTTTAAGAAGAGACACCATTGAAACATTGTGTTACATACTATTCTGCATACTTTTACTAACAATTAAATATAATGATAAAGTTTAAATAGAGTTTGAATTTGCCTAAAAACATTTAACCATTAATATTAAATGGTGCAAATAGTCCAATGTATTATTAGAAATATGCCTATTTATTTGAAAAGAAAGACTTCAAACTATTTAAGGAGAGATGTACATTGGAGATAATAATAAAGGGTTAAAATTGAATAACTTGGCTTAGGGAATAAACAGATGTCATTGGCATTGTTGAAAAAATGAAGAAATTGAAATGGATATGGGCTGGATATATTACTAGTGTAACGGTCAGAATCGTCTATCTCGCTAACACACTGCATAATTCAAACCCCAGACCCGAAACTGAACATTCTAGGAGGGGTTGCCTTCTAGATATACTAAGTTCGAATCTAAAGTCCAAATTTCACAGCGCCACCTACGTGATAACGCATCTGATGCTACACTAGCATAACCTTTTACCGGTGCCTGGTGGTCAGGGAGAAACAAAAGACTCTATACTAAGATAAGTTTGGGTGGCTAATTAACGTCTATGGATTTACAAAAGAAATGCAGAAAATATATATATCTAGACCGAGACAGTGATAGGAATCAAATAAAATAAGAGATAAAATTTAGTTTAAAATAATTTCACACAATTTATTTAGATAAATATATATATAACGCCACTGTCTGCTTATATGAGACAGGGACGTGTATTAAAGAATTGTTGGCATTTATATTTCAGTAATGACAAAAAGGTTTTAAAACAGAGTGATATATTCTATTCCTCGGGCTAATAGCATTACGATAATGTGCTTGACAAGATAGGAACATGTGCGAGGTGCTTTGAGTAAATAGACAAGTTTAAGAAAAATATTTGAAATGAAATGTTCTAAAATATTTATTGATTTCGAGAATAGTAACGGACTAAAGCTTACTAAGCAAACGTGGGAATGTCATCAAAGTATTTATTTGAGAATAATAATAGATTTGTATTGGGAGGTCAGTATTGCTGACAGTGAATTTATAAAGTTGGAGGGTGTGACTCGTTTAAGTCACGGATGCTTTGTAAAATAAATATAAAATGAAACAATATTGAAAATCCGGAATAATTACGGAGGGCATCTCGCCGCTAACCCGTAGGAAAGTATTTTGACGAAACAGCCGAAACTTAGCGACTGTGTGACGATTGCGTTTAATTCCCAGGGGTGTCATTTGTGAACACCCTCTGCCTGGAAACTTGCAATGAGCGAAAGAACGGACTTTGCCGTGTAAAGAATCCTTGGAAAATAAAAACAAAGCGGTCTTAACAACCAATTCATGTACCAGCAATACGAGACTAGTGTATATAAAAACATACTAAATGGGTTTTACTTGTATTAAGAGAAATGCCCAATCAAATTCCCTGAAATTCATTTAAAAGGGTCCGCACATTCTCGACATCAATGATGAACTTTATAATTAAAATAGAACACGGTAATTAAAATAAGAAAATGCATGCTTGCGGGTTTGAAAAGTAAGTATAGATTTATATACGCAATCATGCATTTGGGGACACATTTAATCCTTGACTTCGCACATACTCTTATATTAGATTAAAATCAATAACATGTAGATTTTAAACTATGTGATTATGTTACATTAAAGAAAAGAATCGCCCTCGAACGAGTGATTTGCAAGACAATAAAATTGGAAAATTATAAATTTAAAATATGCCTTAATAGCGGCGTCTTATTTTCAATAGAGGGAATAGTTCACTCGGTCAAAGACGATTCTGACACATTATCATAATAAAATAAAAGAAAGCTTTATAAATAGAAAATATTAACCCAAGGATAGAGAGCAAAATGTTAAGCATATTTAAACACACAAAATAAATACACAATGAAGTTGTGAAATATAAGAAAACAATGTTAAATAGCTATAGCAGGTTAGTTAGTGATCACAAGAGCTCTTGGGTTAATTTAGGTTACCTCTGGAGAAGCATTTGCAGGTAGATGTTCGGCAGGTTTTATAATTCAGCAGCAAAATCTGGAATGTTCATATTTTGGCAGCGGCAGCAGCAGTTCCGGGATCCGTGTGATAAATTTTTGATGGTATGGAGCAGCGGCTGGCTATTCCGAAGGGACATAGCCATCTTAAACGCCTCTACTCGGACATGTCAAGGTTAGCAAATTATTAGAATTTTAGAACAACTCAGAAACCTTTAGACAACTCAGAATTCTTTAAAAGCTTAGAAACCTTTAAGAGCTTAGAATGGTGAACAAAAGAAAAACATCCTTTTTATAGTAAAATTTAACAATAGATTTGTCCTGGGGCGTACAAAATTATTGGACTTATCTGCTGTAATTAAATCTATCCGAATGTCTAAAGGAATTCAACATTAATTAATTCCTTTTGTTAACTTCCCCGTCGACATTCGAATTACAAACTAGATTTAATTAAAATTACTGCTACTAATTAAAGAAAACTTAAGTGGACAGCTGCTGTTTTTAGATAACTTATATAATTAAACTATTGTCCCTCATTTATTTTAACAGAAATATTTGGGATGATTTTTATTAAATAAAACGAAAATTATTTTATTTTAAATTGTAATATTTGAATCTATCTACTAAACGAATATTTACTAAATGAATTTTATTTTAAATCAAAATATATTACGACGGTAATATATTTGTAAATAGATCCAAACAATTAAAGAAAACTTAAGTGGACAGCTGCTGTTTTTAGATACCTTATATAATTAAACTATTGTCCCTCATTTATTTTAACAGAAATATTTGGGATGATTTTTATTAAATAAAACGAAAATTATTTTATTTTAAATTGTAATATTTGAATCTATCTACTAAACGAATATTTACTAAATGAATTTTATTTTAAATCAAAATATATTACGACGGTAATATATTTGTAAATAGATCCAAACAAAATAACTAACAATTTATAATTTTGATATGTTTTAAAATGGATATCATAGTGTGTGCGCAATTACGACTTATATAACTTACTTTTTAATAAATGTAAATTATGTGAACAAATACATAATTCATAATATTTTATTTTATTTGGGAATAAGTTATATATATAATACGAGCATTGTGCTCGTGGTTTAAAATTAGGCGGGATTTTCGGTATATAAGTGTATTACAGACACACTACGATAGATTGGGGTTCAAACTAAGGTATGAGGGTAGGAAGTAGGTGAGAAAAGATGAAACGAAGATCTGCAAAGCAGACCTTACTGTTTCACATTCCCTTAGTGACGGAACAAAAAAAATTGTTAAAAAAAAAAGATCTTACAACAGGTGTCCACCTATGAAGCCTGCATAAAAAAAAAAATTTACAAGATAACCCATAATGTACAGGATATAAATATAATGAAGAAACGAAACTGAATTATATACCCGGATCATATTAATAAATCTACCATCTAGCGAACATTTTCTATTATTTCCCCCCCTCTTTCAACAAAATTTTATTTAAAAAAAAACTAATCGTTTAACACTGTTTATATCCGATCTCCTTTTTATATTATTCTGTGACGTGTCCATTTCTTTTTTTTTTTGTTGTTGTTGGTTTTTTTTTTTTTTAAAAAAACTACTATAATCCTGGGTCTGGTGGGTGATATACAAGGGGTTTTAGACTCCTAGCATTATAAGTCCCTCTTATGGCCCCATTATCCTCCAGTAAATATGCATTTGGGCCGCTTACCCGTTTTATCACATATGGCCCCTGATACAGTGGGAAAAACTTCTTGTATTTACACTGGTCCCGGCTACTGGGCTTTGGAGTTCTGACCCATACATGATCCCCAACTCTAAATTGGTAGGACCTTGTTTCCTTTAATTGTTTTTTTTCTGCCCGGGCTTTCAGACGATGATGAACTGCTCGCCGGTCCTCTTCTCTGTCCACTTCTTGATCATCCTTGGGCAGGGGTATTTTAATTAATGGTTGCTCTGGCTTACCAAAATGAAGACGCATTGGTGTTAGCCCTGTAGCCTCATTAATGGTTCCATTAATATACTGAAAAATTTCTTCAGTTCGGTTGACCCAGGCCCGGTGGTTATCGTGGATGTATGTCCGAAACAGCCGGTTAATTTGCCGCATGACCCTCTCGCAGGGGTTGGATTGGGGCTTTCTAATGGATGTCATCACATGCCTGAGACCTTGGCTCTTTATCCAGGTCTGCCATTCTCGTGAAGTGAAAGCCGAGCCGTGATCTGAGGGTATTGCTTCAGGCTTGCCGATAGTCACAAATTGCTTGCACTGTAATGCCTTAATTGCACTTTTTGAATCTGCCCTAATGACCGGGTAGGCCCATGCATACTTAGAAAATATGTCATAGGTGACAAAAAGGTACCGACATCTACGATAGGATGGTAGTGGCCCATAGTGGTCTACTGCTAATACCTTGTTGGGTCCCAATGGGATAATGGAGGCGGGGGTACCGCTGAAGATCTTATTTGGGGGTTTGCTTTTAGCACATGTATTACATTTCCGGAGGGTATGCAATATATCACTATACATCTGAGGCCAATGAAACTGCCGCCTCAGGGCTTCTTCGGTTTTTCTGGGACCATAATGTCCCACCAGGCTGTGCATATAAGTGATTAGTGAGCTTCTTAAATCAGGTGGTATGAGAATTTTCCACAATCGATTCTCAGTCTGTTGCAGCAAAAGCCCATTTTTGCAATCTGTATCTCCTTTTCCCCCTACCAGTGGTGCATCCTTGAGCTGGGTTTCCTTGCCTTTGGACTTCTTGCATTAAATCTCTGTACTGGAGTTGCTTTTCCTGCCAATACTGCAAATTCTTAAGTTTCTTTTCAATTTCCTGGTCCAACACGTTAGTCATGATGATTAACGGCTGGTCTGATATCATAGGGTTGCAAGGTTTAATTTCCACAGGGTGACGACTCAATACATCGGCCACAATATTTTCAGGGCCTGGACAATAAATTATCCTGTAGTGGAATTTCTGCATTGACAAGCTCCATCGAATAAGGCGATCATTGTTTAGATAACTTTTATTCAGAAATTCCAAGCACCGGTGGTCCGTAATTATAATTACTTCCGATCCCAGCAATATCTGCTTGAATTTGCTGCACGCCCATACAATGGCTAAAGTCTCTTGTTCAGTGACCGTATAATTTTTTTCTGCACCTCTTAATGTACGGCTACTGAAGTACAAGACCTGATGTTGGCCTGCTTGATTAACCTGGAACAGTACAACACCTAGACCTTTCTTGCTGCTGTCAGTCTGCAAATAGAATGGGCGAGTGAAATCAGGATAACATAACATCACAGTCTGGAGGAAATTGTTCTTGATTTTCTTGAAATCTTGCTCGTGCTGTTCACTCCATTCCCACCGACGATGTTGCTGCAATAGTTCCAACAATGTGGAGGTATCTTTTGCAAAGCCTGGATAGAACTTATGGTAGTAATTGCAGAGGCCTAAAAAGGATCTAATCTGCTTTCTATTGATAGGCCTCGGAAAGTTCTGGATTTCTTCTACCTTATCCGGATGGGTCCGAATTCCTTGTCCATTTACGATGTGTCCCAAAAAGGCAATTTCTTTTAGAGCAAAGGGACTCTTTTCTAGATTCACAGTAATATTCTTTTGGGCACATTCAGAAAAGAACTGCTTCAAGTGCTCCAGGTGTTCCTGCGGGTTGCGCGATGCAATGACCACATCATCGATATAGCACACTAATTTTTTTTTAGATCTTCGGATAGAACATGGTCCAAGCACCTCATTAGACCAGCGCCGCTGTTTATGAGCCCAAAAGGTACTCTCTTAAACAGATGTGTTTGCCCATTGTGACGGAAGGCCGTGTATTTCCTGTCTTGGGGGTGTAATATCATCTGCCAATAGTTAGCAGTTAAGTCTAATGTGGAAAAAATATTCTTTGTAGATAATTTGAGAAAAACTTCCTGTACAGGTGGTGGGATATCCCGTTCCGGTATCGTGATACTGTTGAGCAATCTGGCATCTAAACACAGTCTTATAGACCCATTTTTCTTTTTCACAACCACTAATGGGTTGTTATATGGCGATGATCCTTTCTCAATTACCCCCCATGTAATCATCTGTTGGATCTGAGCGCTCACTTCGTCTTGATATTGGAAAGGAATGGGGTATGTCCGGGCCTGGAAGTGGGTTTCCTCCTTCACACGAATCCGGTGGACATAACCTTTAATTTCTCCAGGGATTGGAGAGAAGATTTGCCGACTTGCCATTAATAGTTGATGCAATTGGGACTGATTCTCGATGGTTTCTAGTGACGATTCTTTGACCTTATCTTTGATGGTGCTTTCATCGATGCTGGCCTCCGTACACTGAACTTGGATTCCAGGTAGGACATCGGCTTCATTAAAATATATCTTCTCTTGCTGGACCATGATTGAATTCGTGGCATAGTCAAGGATACACTTATTTTGGGTCAGAAAATCGGATCCAATTATAACATCATGGACCAATCCTTTTATAACTAGGAAAGTGTGCCCAATGGTTATTTTCTTGAAAATTATCTCTAACCATACTTCGTATGCTTCAGTCTTGGTTCTTTTCCCATCCGCCAGTTTCATCTGGATGGGACGGGATGGTAACCTGGGTATACATCCGCTCTGTTCTTCCATTCGTAGCAACCATCCCTTTGAAATGCAGGAAATCTGGCTGCCAGTGTCAATGAGGGCAGGAAGTTCAATGGATCCCACTCCGATGTTTATTATTGGACACGGACCAATAGGAACTCCACAGGTGGGGTCCTCTTCTCGGATAACCATTGACATGGGGTTCATATCCCCTAAGAGGCTTCCTTTTGTTGGAGGATGAGCGTTGTGGGATTGTGCTAACACAGTTCTTTTGGGTCTTGTATTCCCTCCCATCATATTTTGTTCTGATTGACGGTGGAGATTCCATGGGCCATAGTTGATCGTCATCAAAAATTCCGCCATGACTTCCACATCTTTGATCCTGCTGCTGACCATAAGCCGTTGGACAGGTAATGGCATCTTCAGTTGGATTGTACAGATGATGTAGGAATCTGAAAACTTGAACGCGGTGAGTGATCTAAATCGATTTACCAGGCGAATGAAAAATTGCATGCAAGTCTCTTTGATTGCTTCATATTTCTCCTGGCAAATCGTATTTAGAATCACGCTCTGCCGATCCTCACTCCAATAATACTTCAATAATGTGTTAGAGTAATTGGCAAAGTCGCTCGGTTTTTTAGTCAACATGCCCCACCAATCTCGTGCATAGCCATATAAGTAATGGCTAGCGATCACAGTCTGTTCGCGACAGTTCATCTTACACAGAGAAAAAATCCCGCAAGCTATCCAAGTGTGAGTGAGGATTTTCCCTTACTTCTCCCCGAAATATCTGAATGGTGATTATTTTATCAATCTGGGTTTGAATCCTAAGGTCTGAAATTAATGTACTGCAGGCTGCATCTCTTGTACTATTGTTGACTTGAGAAATTGGTTGATTGCTGCCAAAGGGCTGACAGCTCTGATTTGTAGTTCTGTACTTTTTCCAGTTTTCTCGGTAGCAGTCTTCAATATTAAGTTCGAGAGCCCTTTGTTTTTTTTTCACTTTGACAATTTCGTCGAGAAGCAGCCTGTTAAATGTTTGGTACTCTTCCTCTTTTCTTCGGGCTTCCTCTTCATGCTCTCTTGCCCTCTCTTCGCTTCTCCTATACAATTCCTCCAGATATTTCCGATTGAAATCACCCTGGCTCGTTTGCTGCACAGTTCTCATACTTATTGGAGGAGATTCAAGAAATCCGGATGGGTCCAGTTCTTGATCAGCGTGGTTGTTGTCCATATTATCCCTGGCTTTGGATGATTATCGTGATCGATGATGATGATTACTTTTTATTTTATCGCTAACTATATAATATAATATATCTTTAACACAATGTATCGTACTGATAAAGAAAATGTTTAAACTGTTTTACGTGGAGCTTATTAAAACTAATATGGTAAAAAAAATACTCTTATTATTTTTCCTTGTTTCAATCTCTGCGATTATTACGTTTAATTACAATTTTATTAATGGCTAATAGGCTATCTCCCTCTTGGTTCTGTTGGCCTAATTGCTGCTTTTATATTTATCACTTAAAACCCCAACTACTGCCCTCTTACTACTGCTAAAATTTCTCGCTTAAATCTGCTGCCAATATATATATTTTTAACTGCCCGTATATATAAAATCTCTTAAATTCTACCTGTCAAAATATTTCGCTAAAATATATATTTTTAAACTCAAGCAAATTTTATTTATATATATATTAACATTCGCTAGATCCGGGTATAATTATTTTGTTCCCTCTTATTTAAGATTTGCAAACATATATATTTATTTACATAATTATTGATCCGATTCACGTCTCATTATTTGGTCTAAGAAAAATTTACACACGTTAAAAAAAAACAAATTTCATACAAAAGAATTGAGCCTGGTGACAAAATTTATTTTAGAAGTAACTCCATTTAGTGAAATTACCCTTGGGCACCATGTCACCAGTTAAAAATATCCATAGACTGTTAGCTTCCCAAAATTAATTTTAATAACTGTTCCATTTAACTACGGGCACTCGTTAAACATTCGCATTTTTTTTTTTATGTATATTGATTACAACATTTGTTTTATCATTATGCTATATTGCGCGTTGAGCCGATGAAACTTTATTTTGATAGAAAATACAATATTTGAAATATTTATAATTGTCACAATATTCACTTGGGACAGTATTTAAGTAATTTATGCTATGCGTACATAGCGTGATTTAAGTGAAACAATAAATACAGATGGCTCGTATCGCACTATAGCATGTTTGGACAAGTTCTGATTATATAGGATAAGTAATTGAATGCCCGAGTCAAACAAAATACATGAAATATACACGCAAATAAACTATATAGAGTTTGAAAAATATTATATATCAAAATATAAAGGATTTGAGTGATTAAATGCGAAAACAAAATGCTAAAATTAAGCTACAGGGATGTGGGTGTTTAAATAATTAAGATCTACAGGGATGTGGGTGTTTAAATATTCGAGGCTCCACGTTTGGGCAAGCCATGGACCCGGAAAAAAAAATTTACTATGTAACGGTCGTCTATCTCGCTAACACACTGCATAATTCAAACCCCAGACCCGAAACTGAACATTCTAGGAGGGGTTGCCTTCTAGATATACTAAGTTCGAATCTAAAGTCCAAATTTCACAGCGCCACCTACGTGATAACGCATCTGATGCTACACTAGCATAACCTTTTACCGGTGCCTGGTGGTCAGGGAGAAACAAAAGACTCTATACTAAGATAAGTTTGGGTGGCTAATTAACGTCTATGGATTTACAAAAGAAATGCAGAAAATATATATATCTAGACCGAGACAGTGATAGGAATCAAATAAAATAAGAGATAAAATTTAGTTTAAAATAATTTCACACAATTTATTTAGATAAATATATATATAACGCCACTGTCTGCTTATATGAGACAGGGACGTGTATTAAAGAATTGTTGGCATTTATATTTCAGTAATGACAAAAAGGTTTTAAAACAGAGTGATATATTCTATTCCTCGGGCTAATAGCATTACGATAATGTGCTTGACAAGATAGGAACATGTGCGAGGTGCTTTGAGTAAATAGACAAGTTTAAGAAAAATATTTGAAATGAAATGTTCTAAAATATTTATTGATTTCGAGAATAGTAACGGACTAAAGCTTACTAAGCAAACGTGGGAATGTCATCAAAGCATTTATTTGAGAATAATAATAGATTTGTATTGGGAGGTCAGTATTGCTGACAGTGAATTTATAAAGTTGGAGGGTGTGACTCGTTTAAGTCACGGATGCTTTGTAAAATAAATATAAAATGAAACAATATTGAAAATCCGGAATAATTACGGAGGGCATCTCGCCGCTAACCCGTAGGAAAGTATTTTGATGAAACAGCCGAAACTTAGCGACTGTGTGACGATTGCGTTTAATTCCCAGGGGTGTCATTTGTGAACACCCTCTGCCTGGAAACTTGCAATGAGCGAAAGAACGGACTTTGCCGTGTAAAGAATCCTTGGAAAATAAAAACAAAGCGGTCTTAACAACCAATTCATGTACCAGCAATACGAGACTAGTGTATATAAAAACATACTAAATGGGTTTTACTTGTATTAAGAGAAATGCCCAATCAAATTCCCTGAAATTCATTTAAAAGGGTCCGCACATTCTCGACATCAATGATGAACTTTATAATTAAAATAGAACACGGTAATTAAAATAAGAAAATGCATGCTTGCGGGTTTGAAAAGTAAGTATAGATTTATATACGCAATCATGCATTTGGGGACACATTTAATCATTGACTTCGCACATACTCTTATATTAGATTAAAATCAATAACATGTAGATTTTAAACTATGTGATTATGTTACATTAAAGAAAAGAATCGCCCTCGAACGAGTGATTTGCAAGACAATAAAATTGGAAAATTATAAATTTAAAATATGCCTTAATAGCGGCGTCTTATTTTCAATAGAGGGAATAGTTCACTCGGTCAAAGACGATTCTGACACATTATCATAATAAAATAAAAGAAAGCTTTATAAATAGAAAATATTAACCCAAGGATAGAGAGCAAAATGTTAAGCATATTTAAACACACAAAATAAATACACAATGAAGTTGTGAAATATAAGAAAACAATGTTAAATAGCTATAGCAGGTTAGTTAGTGATCACAAGAGCTCTTGGGTTAATTTAGGTTACCTCTGGAGAAGCATTTGCAGGTAGATGTTCGGCAGGTTTTATAATTCAGCAGCAAAATCTGGAATGTTCATATTTTGGCAGCGGCAGCAGCAGTTCCGGGATCCGTGTGATAAATTTTTGATGGTATGGAGCAGCGGCTGGCTATTCCGAGGGGACATAGCCATCTTAAACGCCTCTACTCGGACATGTCAAGGTTAGCAAATTATTAGAATTTTAGAACAACTCAGAAACCTTTAGACAACTCAGAATTCTTTAAAAGCTTAGAAACCTTTAAGAGCTTAGAATGGTGAACAAAAGAAAAACATCCTTTTTATAGTAAAATTTAACAATAGATTTGTCCTGGGGCGTACAAAATTATTGGACTTATCTGCTGTAATTAAATCTATCCGAATGTCTAAAGGAATTCAACATTAATTAATTCCTTTTGTTAACTTCCCCGTCGACATTCGAATTACAAACTAGATTTAATTAAAATTACTGCTACTAATTAAAGAAAACTTAAGTGGACAGCTGCTGTTTTTAGATAACTTATATAATTAAACTATTGTTCCTCATTTATTTTAACAGAAATATTTGGGATGATTTTTATTAAATAAAACGAAAATTATTTTATTTTAAATTGTAATATTTGAATCTATCTACTAAACGAATATTTACTAAATGAATTTTATTTTAAATCAAAATATATTACGACGGTAATATATTTGTAAATAGATCCAAACAAAATAACTAACAATTTATAATTTTGATATGTTTTAAAATGGATATCATAGTGTGTGCGCAATTACGACTTATATAACTTACTTTTTAATAAATGTAAATTATGTGAACAAATACATAATTCATAATATTTTATTTTATTTGGGAATAAGTTATATATATAATACGAGCATTGTGCTCGTGGTTTAAAATTAGGCGGGATTTTCGGTATATAAGTGTATTACAGACACACTACGATAGATTGGGGTTCAAACTAAGGTATGAGGGTAGGAAGTAGGTGAGAAAAGGTGAAACGAAGATCTGCAAAGCAGACCTTACTGTTTCACTAGAAGAGGTGAAACTAGATAGGCAATTAAAATTTCAAACTACATTCCAAGAGATTGTGAAAGGCCTAGAAAGAGATCACATGTGAGACAGGTGGATGAGATAAAGATGGTTGTTGTTAATAGAATGTGGAGAAGAGAGGCTATGGATTGGAGAAACTGGATTAAACTCGGAGAGTTCTTCATTCTGTAATGAATGGATAACAGTTGAAAATGACAATGTTTATGACTTAGCATATCCACTTAGGCAAAAATAAAAATTATCTTGAAAAAAATATTTAAAAAAATAACTTTTTTTTAAAAAATATATAAATGTTTTTAAATACTTAATTAATATTTCCTTTTTTATTGTAAAAAAAAATATAAAGACTTATAATTCACTGATATTTATAATTATAGTATAATATATATATTTTTGAACAACAATTCTTTATGATATTTTAATATCAGTGAGTATGGTTTATTGTTCCACAATATGGACAAACACAATGCAAGTTTTCTAAAATTAAATAAAAATAATGTGCATATAAGTTAAGTTAATTTCATGTAATATCTAGAGAAGTAGCTTCTGATGTTTTTAGGTAACTACCAATTACTACTAACAACGCTTAAGGTAAAATAATTTGCTTTAATAGCTCACAATTACTTCTTATTCTTGAGTTCATATTTATTTGTAAATGAACTCAAGACAAATAAGTTATTATGTGTTAGCAGAGCAAATTAGACTTGCTTAAGGACTATCAGTAGTAATTGACAGTTAGGTAGCAACATTAGAACAAACTTATTTCTCTATATTACATGGAATTAAAACCCCACTTATTATTTTGTTTACATCATAATTAATTCCTGAAAATATTTAATATATATATATATTATTTATGACTAATAAATTTGCATACATATGAAATTAAAATAGTTTTGAAAAATACCATGTAAAAAGCAATCAATGATGGGAGGAATTCCCTGAAACTTGTTTTATTTTCATTTTTTAACTGTAAGAAATATTTGCTACAATATATATTTTTATATAGTACTATTAATAAAATTGATAAGTGAATACTTATTGTATTAAATTCCAAAATGTACAGATGTTAAAATATTATTTCTTTGTAAATGCTTTTATTGAAGTTGGAAAATCAGTTTGTTTGTTTAGTGTATTTATTAAGTTTTGATTGTTTTCAAGTTAGAACGAAATTTTAATATCGAGGTTTAATATATTGAAATTCAATAGAATTGCTTGAAACTTGGCATATAACTAAGTTATACCAGCCTAGGCTATTTGTAATACTTATCTTTTCAGTAGGTCAACTCGTTTCTTAGATATGGAATAGAGAACAGGAAAATATTAAAAATATTCAATAATTTCATATATATATATATATTACAGTTAACAACTATCTTAGAACTTTGATTTATTTTAAATAATGTTTGCTGCAGTATAAATATTTTTTTCTTTCAATTTAATATTTTTTTAAGCATTTTAAAGTCGTAAGTTGTATATCATATTTAGTATGTGAGATTGTTGATTGTTACTGATATTGGGATTGTCTTAAGTGCTGCCTGTTTTTAAGGATAATTATATATGTGTAATTAATCACTAAGTTTTCTATTTAAAAATTGTTTGATAGTTTTTATTTTAAGACAATTGTTTTTTTTAAAAAATGCTAAAGAAGAAAATTTGCAATCATTATTTAACATGATTGAGAAAAGATGAAGATTGACTTAATTAATTTGTGGACCCTCCCCGCCACTTATTTCAAGTTAAATCTAAAAACTCCAATTATGGTTGAAGAAACTTATTTTTTTTTTTTTTAATGCATAATCAATGAAAGTATTTAATATGAAATTTTTTTTTATTTCTATTATTCATAATTGCACGTCTCACTTCTTCATTTAAAATTCTGGGCAATTCGGAAGATGTAATAGATATAGGAGGTACTTGTTCTTTATTACTATATAATTCTTGATAAAAGTCTTATACATCTGGGTCTCTTTTTACGCGGATTTATTTCACACGATTTTGAAGTTACGTGATTCATGTTTCTTCAGAAGTCGAACTCCGATAATGCGCTATTACTTTAAATAATAAATTTCACGCACTTACGTCATATTGAAAGTAATAGCACATTATTGGAATTCGACTTTCATCTTAGTAATTTCAGTATTTTGAGTGCTTTATAATAGTAAGATTTTATGCAATAATGAAATTAAAATCATGATTTCCACATTTTATGTATACACACATTAAATTTTATAAGATTATAATGTAAATTTGTTCAAACATTGTGCGTGTTAATTTTGCATTTTAAATCACATTCTGTTTTTGCTTTTTAAAAAAGAATGTAATCAATTATTAATCATTTAGTATCCGCAAGTTTATTTTTAAAAGGTGAATAATAGCAGTGGGCACAATTAAATTTGACTATTAAAAATTAAAATCTGATTTTTAATTATAATTAACAATTTAAAAATTACTTAAGGCGACCTGAAATTAAAGTGATGTAAAATGAAATTTGATTTTTAAACGGAATTGAAAATTAAAGACAAAAATAAAAGTTTAGATACAGAAGAAAATGTAGAAAAAGATAATGAAACAGAAGTGGAACTTGTTCCTTTCACTGCAAAAATAATTCGAGATGGTCTTCAACTTTCTAATCAGTTGGCAAATTATTTTCTTATGAATGACACTAATCACGAACGTACTCTTAAATTCCAACGATAGCTAAATGGTTGTATGTCTGGATATTACGTTCATAAACAATTAATAAAATCATCATCTCAAAGATTAATTACGTTGTCACCAGAAAACCATTAACACAACATGAGAGTGAAGTTGGCGCTAGTTGTATTTCCTCTTGTGAAGAATCTGATTTTTTACCAATTTGCAAACGAACCTGTTTATTGGCAAATAGCGATAATAATTAAAACGTATATAAAAAAATGTATGCCTAAACATACATATTGTTTTGAATAAAATTAAATTTTATAGTTAAAAAAATTTGTCTTATATCAATTTTTTTCAAATTTGAAAATTTTTATTAGTCATATTTTATTTCCTTATTTTTTTTTGCGCGAATTTTAAAGTCATTTTACGTTGGTGCTTTGCTTTTACGTGAATTTTGAAAAATCACAGTCCGTATCCCCCCTTTTTGAAGGTAAGTTATGTCTATTTTTGCGCGATTTCGTTTGCGCGTATTTTCTGAGGAACCTATCGCGTAAAACGAGACCCAGGTGTATATATATACTTTTAAGCCAGGCATTTGATGTGGATCATCTTTCAGATCTTAGTCTATAATATCAAATCTTAATATATATTATATAATGGCCAGACTATATATGTTTAAATAATTTAAATTTATATTAATTGATGAGGGTGGCCACCTGACATTAAATATCAGGAAATAGGCCAGCATATATATATATTTAAATAGGCTTTGAAAATATTTTCTTCAATATGATGATGATGATCACTATAGAGCCACTATTTGCAATACCAGGCTAGATCCTTACTCCTCGTGAAATAGACATTGGAATAAATTTGCAGACCAGACAATATTATATATAAAGCTGTTAACACATTATTTAAACCAATAACAAAACAATAATTTATTAAAGAATATAATTGCCAGACAAATATAATTTTGTCCATTCATTTTTTTTTTTTTTTAGTTTATACATATAGTGGAAAACAGTCATTATTTATAAAGTGTCCAAGATCTATTTTGATTAATATTAAAATATTAATCTTTCAATTAAATCTTGTAATGCAACTTTTTTTTTACTTAACAATAACTCTATTTATGAGAACTGGTTCTTTGAATCTGACTTCTATTTATTAATATTCCTTAATTAATTGAGGTCCTTTGGATCTGATCCCAAATTCACAGAACAAAACCATAAATAAATCCACTGTATAGATATAGTGTGCAATAAACCATTTAACAGAGATCTAATAATCGCCTGTACATAATTTCTCTCATAACATAAAATTTAATTTACATCCATTTATACAAGGGTACATATACATAAATGGACTCATCTAATTTCAAAATAACCCTTAAACTACCACTAATTATAATGCATATATCTTTTTTTTTTTATTTGGACTCATTAACTATTTTATAAGTGTACATATTTATTTTATAGTGAATATTTACACATTTGATTATTTATCTGACAATTTCACATTAAAGAAAACTTTTTAAAAAAAATAAATGGTAATAAATCATAACAAGAAGAAACAAATTCCCTTTTTATTAAATATACAAATCTTTTATTTTTTAACTTCAAACAATCTATAATATATAGTTTGTTAGTACAAATATAAATTAAAATATCAGTTCTTGTTAATGCATTAATGCAAGAGCCAATAGCATTTATCTCGACAAGAATTTGTATTTAAATTTGTAATATATATATATATACGTTAAAGTTTTCTAAAAATGCTATGTATTAAAAAACATGGCTTAGAAATTTATTTCTTGGTGATTATTGCTGTATTATTTGTTAATTGTCCACACATTTTTTATTGGAATATAATTTTATATTTTACTACAGTTTATTTTATTATATATTTATATGTAATTTCTAATTTGATTAATTTACAAATGCTGTTATTAAACTTTTCATCATCTCTATATTTACTCGACTATGCTAATGCAAAGTGGCTTTTTAAAGAGCATTCATTAGTTGTCTCATGTATATAAAAAATTAGAGTGAAGTCTATTCCATGCCACGTGGCTGATTCAGCCGAAATATATTTTGGGCATTACTTGACTTTTTTCAGATGTGGTTATTTTACTTGTTTGTAATGTGTGTAGTAAAATAGCAGTTTTAAAGTATTTTAATGGAATAGGATGTGATGAACTGGTGCTATTGTAATGACTCTTATTATTCTAAGATCCAAATCTCCTTATTGATGAAAGCCATAAGCTTGAAACGAGTCTGGAGATTTTGGATAGGACAGGACAGGATGGGAATTTACTAAGCACTTTCTTCTGGCATCTATTTGTTTCTAAAGATTATAGGTAATGAAAGACATTTTATTTAATATTCAAATATGTTTGATTAGAAAAATGTTACTTGATATAAGAAACAAGGTATAGTAACTGACTTATCCAAAAGCACTATCAGTGTCTAATTAGAGATACCATATACATTTCATCTGGTGTTTAATAATTAGATATTATGTCTCATAAATATCAGAACTTCAAATTAGAATTTATGCAACATATGCCCACATAAAAATCACTATATTTGTATTTACAGAAATTTTGTATACATTTATAGTTTGATAAATATGATTTTTAAAGTTATCTAATATATATGTAATTTTTTTTCAGATTACAAATGTCATGATTAATTTTGCAAAAATTAGACAAATACGTCACAATTTTCCAAGTGATCCATTAGTTGATGATCCACTAATGAAAGCTGTTAATTTAATGATCAGCTTTAAAGATTTAATTCTATGTGATTACTTTGAATCCATATCTCATATTACAAGTAGTCTTAATGAATATAAAGGATGTCAAAATTCACTTATATTTTGCAAGGATAAGGTAATTTCTTTAAAAAAAGAAAAAAAGACTCAATATTATATATACTGTTTCACTTGGATTTTTTTTTTTTGTAGATGCAACAAAAGGAAATAATTTCCCGGAGAGATGAAATTCGAATTCTTCTTTGCCAACAATTACAAAATTTTATAAAAAGTTCTCAGCAGATGCCTTTACAACAACATTTGCAGAAACTTAATGTGAATATGTCTCTTCATTTCTTTTTTATATATTTATATACTTTGATATATTTGTTCATCTATATATGTATTCGATATGCATATATAATAAATTTGCTTTTTAAAAGAATTCTTATATAAAGTTTAAAGTATTGGTAATGTAATTGTTGCCAGTTATGTGCTTCAGTAACTGAAAGCATGCTCATATTATACATTTCTCCAAAACTTTATGCAATCCTTCCATTAATAACTAAATTTATTACATAATCTGCAAAAATTATATATATATGCATGTATAAGAATATTATATTAATATATATATATATGTATAACATATATTTTGATAATTACAAACTGTAACTATATTTTGAAAGAAATGATGCAATTAATATGTGTTGAAATAATTATATGTTGGACAACAACAACGATAAAAATAGTTTATTTGAACTTTATTCGCTATAAAAAAAAACCAACTTACTAACAATCAGAAATTTTATTCTTATTTATTAAATATTAGACAGGAATTTGTAAAAATCAGTACTATATATATAAATGAGAATCCATTGTTTGTATGCACTTATTTTCATGCATTTTTTTTTTTATATTTAACTTAATGTTTACAGCTTCAACTATACAGCAATCTCAAATTGTACATTTGTAACAAAATTGTTATTTGTACATTTCAACATACATTTTTATATTTACTAAGTCTACATATATGCATATCTAAAATATAATTATATTTTATTTTTCAAATTATATATTAATGTAAATCTAAATTTAAAAGCAATATAATATGAATGATGATTAAAGTCTTATGAAAATTATAATCTTATAATGTATATTTATTTTATTTATTATACATTTTTTAAATTAATATTCAATAGCATATGTTTTCACCTTCTTTATGTCATTTATTGTAAGCTTCAGAAAGCAATGATAATTGCCAGGTGACAATGGCTAATAAATCCTTATCCTGTTCCTATCCAAAATCCCCAGACTGGATTCAAACTTATGACTTTAATTAATGAGAAGCTTTGGCTCTTTGAATAATACAACTAGAACTTTAGGATCTAATATATCTTCCTTCCAGCTCACACTATTTACCTCTATGTTATACTATCAAGCTGTCAGTCTAAACTGAAAAACATATAAATGTTTTCAATCTAGCTTGCTTATATATTCACGTAGAACTGAATTCAGTTCAGTTTCTATTGTAACGATCAGAAAGTATAGTTAATTTAACCTGAGCCAGAGACATAGGTGAAGAGGGTTCAAACCTCACCCACCCTTCTAGATCATATTAAGCGACATACTCCCTTAACCTCACAGCAGTTAATTTTTTTAATGCAGCCCGGTGCTCAGGTAGAGATAAGCCTCTTAGGAATCCTAGTATGTGATGATCAGATTTAAACATATAAAATAATGGATATCTACAACTGGTTACTAATCTAAATTATAGTTTGTAATAGTATAAGAATGCCTATATTTCATTTGATGTAATTATTTACACATTATCTGAGAAAATACCTGTGTATATACATAAGATTCAATTGGAACTTACAAATTTTTGAAATAAGAGAAAACAAAACATTTGATATACATTATTATTAAACACAGGGATGAAATATGACTAGATAGAGAAGAGGTACGGAAATCAGTGTATGATGCGAAAACATGCTAATGTCCCCTTGTCTTAATTAGCTAAACGAGCTGGAGGCTGACTGAAACATAGCCTCAATTACACAAACATATATAACCCTAATGAATATTTAACTATAAATTTGCATAGCAATGCACATATATATCAACAGGCATAATTATAAACAAAAACGGTAAGATTAAGTGTAATACTCAGTGATCATATATATATTTAAATGTGTGTCTCTAATATAAAAACTTTTCATCATTTTGCCAATTTGATGGATAGCTACTTTACTGTTAATTAATTATTAGGGAAAGGAACCTGTTTGCCTAAGTGTGACTCTGGTTCAGGAACGAAGTGTCTTTCGTAGTTTAGTTAGTGTCCATTTCTCCTTGCTGTCCCTTTAACAGGATTCAACTCCAGGCAACTGATATATCCAATATTCATGAACTGGCTGGATGAAGTAATTCGGAAAAGCAATAAAAGAACGTAGAGACACGATACTATCACAAAGTAACAGTATTGGGAAAATATTAAAGTCTTACTAACATTAATATATATAGATATACGATCCTGTATATTATTATGCTAGAAAATCCGTTATACAATAATAAAAACCACATCACTTTTAAGTCATTAAATTAACTTATATGCGGATATTATACCAGTATTTTATTCTTAATAATTATCATTATTTAACTAATTTATGCACATAGACTTGATGAATACTGAATAGATAAATAAATGAAAAATCGCACTGTACCTCTCTATTACAAAATGCTAAGTAACAGATGCTTATATAGTGCGTTTTTTTAATGCATATTTATTTAATAAATATATCTGGTTTGATTAAGTCTACGTCTATATAATAACAATTGTGAGGTACTTTCTTTTAAAAAAAATCAATAAATTAAATAAACATTTATATATGATATAAACATCTTTCTCAGTGTAATTATAAAAATGAATCTAGAGTTTAGCTAAATAACTTGTCTTTCTCTTTTTTTAAAAAAACATTTAATTAAAAAAAAAAAAACTGCAGGAGAAGAAGGTGGATGAACATCTTTTAAAATCAAAATAACTTTTTACAAATTATTTAGAAACAATGTTTGTCTTATATAGCGGGTTGAGAGAAAATAAAAGAAAAAGTTTTAACTTATTTTAAACTCATCATCCAACTTCTCATCTATATATATATTCCAAAATAATAAATTAAAAAAATTTTGTTGCTTTTATATTTACACTAACGATACATCAGCAAGAAAAAGAAGACGAACTAGTTGATTATTAGAATTCATAGGTTAACTTTATAACTATGTGAGGTAAAATTCATTAATGCATATTAATCAGAATAATAATAAAAAAAAATAACAAAGATAAAAGTTACCAGTAACTAAGAAGCACTTATATAGATTATGCTTTATAGGAGGCAAATTAAAGAGTTCATTCTAGAAGCCTCATGATGCTGTCATTCTTTCTTGACAGCTGTTAAGTGTCTGCTCGTTTCCATTTACATAGGTTTTTTTTTGATCTTCCAGACAGCAAAGGTAGATAGTTATCAGGCATGGTTCTTAGGTCTTCTGCTGGACTTCATCTCTAGGACCCTCAGAAAATGGACTAATAGAAGGGTGGAAGCGAACTTCTTTAATTGCACATAACAGATTTATGTAGCTGTTAGATGACAGTCACGATTTTAGAACAAGAAATTTCCCTAACAAAGAACTTGGAGTATTTTTACACTTTAATTTCTTTCCATTAATTAATTAATTGAAGTCTATCAATGCTTCTTAAGAGTGTCATATGATTTTACATTATTGTTTAGGTTACAAACAATCGATTTTATATTACTTCATTTTCATTAATGGATCTTCATTTAAATTTTTCCTTAATCTCTTTTGGTATTATATAAAATGCATTAACTAACATGTCGATTTGCTGATGCAATAATTTTTTAAATTTTACTTTAAAACTTTTCTCTTAATTTCTAAATTATATACATTTAAATTTCATTAATCATTTATTTTAATATCCATTCACTGTGGTTGACTTTAGGGTCAGTATTTAAATAAACATTGAATGGTGAAGCACACATATTTAAGACTATGTATTGTAACCATCTAGGTTACACGGCACACAACAACATAGTTATATATGCACCTATATATAAAGTAAACGAAAAGAAATAGACAAAATTTTTGTAGACATTTTTCTACATTTCCTAGAATAATAATCCTATAACGGGTTAAGTAATTGTAAATTTAAAACAGAATTTTATTATGAAATAAATAATTTTTAAAAAGGTCTAAGTAAATAATATTCTGATTTTGAAATTTAAAAAGTATGATATTTTTGAAATCTTAATTAATTGGTAAATTTCTCTATTTTTAAAAATTATTGTATATCACACCTTGCTAAAACTTTTAACTTCCTTTTGAAATGATTAGTGATCCGTTTGAAAATTAAAAACTTTTCAATTAAGGTGTTTTTATCACTTCAGATGATTCTATAAAAGGCTGATAAAAAATATCAGTTCAATCTGGATGCTAGTTTTTGAAAAGAAGTGTTTGGCTTGCAGTTTTTGTAAGAGCTGGCCAGAGCAGTCTGGATAGTAATTTTTTTTGAGAAGCAGTTGGCTAAGCAGCTGCAAAGTCTGGTTTTTAGTTTTTGAGAAGCGGTTGGCTGAGCTGCAGACTTGGTTTCCAGAAGTATTCAAATAACCACCTTGGATCAGATGTAGCTGAAGTCAGGACAGATGCAATGATCTACTGTTCGCTATTCTGGAGTTGATTCACCTGAAGTCTGGGTCAACTTCTAGTGAGTTTAGCCTGCTTAAATGTGGACAAAACAGTTTACTGGCCTGAAGTCTGCAAGTCCGAGACATAACATATACCTGATATGTCTTCCTGATGATGACAATTACCTGCAATATACTTTTCCCTAATGACAAGCCTAGATTATATTTTTCTGATGGACCAAAACCAAGCTTACCAAGAGAAAGATTAAAGAAATTAGTATATGTATGCAGCTGTTTATGTAGGCATGCAGGGAACCCATATAAATGCACCGTATGTATATACAGTAAGTTATTTCACTTTTATATTCTTTGGTCTGAAGTGACATTTTAAAAATTAGAGATATATGAAATGATTTTATTTTTCATTTATTAAAAAAAAAAACGCTTTAAAAGTAAAACAAATGCATATTATTTTGCCTGGATTTAAAAAATCAAAAAAAAAAGTAAAGAATAGACAATTCTATAATTTAAAGTTATTGATAATTAATCAACAATCAAAAATTGACCTGTCACAAAATTGATTTTGTAGAAATAATTAGTTAAGTATAACCTGATGAAAAACAAATGTTTTTTTAGAGTTATCTTTCAAAAAAATATTAAATAATAAAATGTACTTGCTGGAGGATTTAACTTTTATCAGCTGACAAGAAATTCATATTTTTTTCAAAAAAAGGCTATTAAATTATTATGAAAGAATTGAACTTTTTTATATATATACTGTCAATATTGGATTAATTATGAAAATATAATATTGTGACAAATTAAAATATACAGTCTATATGCACATTAATTTCTATATGTACAAACATATGTTAATTACGTGGTACAAAAATTAATACTATAATTTTGACTAATTTAAATATATTCATGTAATAATAAAACATGCAGCTGGGCACATATATATATGTTATATGTAAACCACCATATAGTAACTTAAAAAGTTTAATCCTGTATTATTGTAGGACAATTTAAATATGTCCATTTCTAAATTGTACTGTATTCTGTGTGTGTATATATAGGATATTTCAAGTGCGGCTTGTCATCCAAAACATGCTGACTATATAACATGGTTGGCTGGCACCTGAGTTTGATCCTCAAAACAAATAAAATGCTTCATATGGAAGGGGTTTGATTTCAGCAGTCGACGTGGGCCATGGTTTATTATCAAGGAGAGTCAATTAGACACATATGTAAATTTTAATCATTTTTTTTTACTATTAACCCACTTATACTTCAAACAACAAAGAAACGTCTTTTGGCCAATTTCCCCCCTGGTGAATTTTTTTGTAAGTATTATGTGTGTAAAATGGTATATTTTATTATAATAAATTTTTTGCCCGAACTTTCTGCAAAAAAAACCCCGAAGCCCTGCCCTGACATGATCAGCCGTTGTGTTGACAAGGCTGTAAAATGTTCGGCTTTATGCGACATTGAAATTTTCAATGATGCAAAAACATGTTTATTTGTGAATTTATTACGGTTTTAGATTTTTTTAAAAAATAATTTACACTATATTTATTAGATATCAACAAATAGAAATTATTAATAACTTTTTTTAATTTGAAATACTTTATTTTCAAAAATATAACATTATATTAACTAATATAAATATAGCGTCAAGCAAATTTGGAGGCCTGCTAAGATGTAAATAATCTACTTATATTTACGAAGAAGAAAATAATCACAATTTTGCGATAAATATTTAAAAAATTTAAACTTTTAAAACATAATGTGCTAGATATTAGAGAAATAAATAATTGTTCGTTATTTTAAAGTTTTTAAAAATATTCAGAAATAAAGATTTCGTTGATTTTATAAACTGAAAATAATCTTTCTAGAAACAATGACATAATGTCTCATTGTTTTGATTACAGTCTCATTTTTTTAATATTTGCAGAAACAAAATGTGAACATTTAAAATTTATTTCAGTAGTAAACAAGAATATCTATCAAAGGAAGTCAAATTTGTTAATTTCTGATAAGTAATAATCATTTTGTCATATATTTTACATTGACATAAACTGAAAAAGTTAAGGCTTTACTTTATTAGTGTTTGACTGAAAATAATTTTTCTAGAAATGATGACATATAAAGTCTTTGCTTTGATTACATTCTCATTTTTTTAATATTTACAGAAACAAAATGTGAACATTTAAAATTTATTTCAATAGTAAACAAGAATATCTATCAATTGTTACTTTCTAATAAGTAATAATCATTTTATCATATATTTTACGTAAACGTGTGAGACAAAGAAAAATGTCAGGAATAGCTAAATACGGTAGGGTTAAATGTCAATTCAAACATGTTCATTTTATATCAAGCCACTTGCCTGTATGCTGAATGGGTTTTAAGTAAACCTAATGTATTAGTCATGTAAATCATAAAGTAATGAATTGTATATAGTAATTTTATAAATCACAAATGTGATAATTTTTTTTATTGTATGTTAATCGTATTGCATTATCTCTTGATTACCATAACAGTAATAGAGCTTACATTCTCTGAACTAGATTTGAGCAGGGGCTGAATATATAAATGGAAATGTATATTAGTGCTTATGGGCATCCAGATAATGATGATTATGATGATTTTTGATAACATTCTGGTTGGCACTAATAGTATATTCTTTAAAGCCTATGCACTACTTTTTATTTTAGGTTAGTTTTACAAATTAAGTTTATAGTTGACCAGTACATTAATGGTACTAAGTGGCCAGAGCATAGATGATGATCAGCATGTTTTAATATCCCAGCATTATTGTTTTGTTGATTATGTATTCTAATGGATTAGCACTTAAGATGGTAAATACAAATTATGTTTAAATAATGGCCATAAGCTGGCAAGGGTTTAAATAGTTAGCCTGGTCTACAGAAGACCCATTTATTGTTCAAATCTAGCCACAAGATGGACTGCTGGTTATATTGTTGATCATTCATGATGAATGGATAATTCTATTTGCTGGTTTATTATATTGTTGATCATTCATGATGATGAATGGTTATTTCTATTTTGAGTATTACTTAGCCTGATTTTTACTTTTATATTGGATAATGATGGTAGCTGGTTGATCTCACAGAATCTTATGATCTCATAGTTTTTGATATTAATATCATTACTGTTATTTTTATATTTATTTTGAACTAGGATTGATGTTGTATGCCATCACCCCAATTTCGTCATTTCTTGGCCACCTCCATTTGATTACCCCATCCTGTTACAATATGTAAAGCTTCATATTCCAACAGACACTTTAAAAAAAATTTTTAAAAAATGATTACTTACTTTGCTTGGAGATGAACAGAGTGATTTGTTGAGAGGAACAATTTGTTTATATTAGTGGTTAGTATTCTATATATAAAGAATATACATACAAATGATTTTGGGGTTATTTTATTTTTAGGTGAATTCTGTTGTATCTGAATTATATTGTCCTATTAAAACAGGCAAAACTCACTATATGTATTGCCACACACAGCAAGCTAGAGTATGTGTGGCAATATGTATAGTGAGTTTGCCTGTTTTAACAAGTTATACCCAAGCATATGAAGTGGTGGTCATGTGATGTTTATTGTCCTATTACCCTTTCTTTTCTTATTCAATTCTTTTCCAGGTAGATCTTCCTCTTTGAGGTTGATTATTAGGCGGTTGAGTTGCTTCTTAATTTCTTTCTATGTTGGGTGTTATGCCACGATACAGCTTCAAGCACTTTGTATTAAAGGTCTCCTTTCATATTTTCCAGCACGATTTCATTACCCCTCCCTCATTTTTTCTTATAATAAAGGGCCCATCATATAATGGAAAAAACTTTTTATAGTGATTTTCCAATGGTTTACTGACACATATTCTGATCCAAACCTGCTCCCCAGTTTTTGAATATATAAGGATGCATAGGCCCTTTCCTGTTCCTCTTTGCCTTGTGTGCTAGATTGCATCCTGACATGAGCCTGTTCTTGGAACATGATTTATTGCTTCTAGCTCCACTGGGGGATTGACATTTTTATAAAACCAGGATCTTTCTGAAATGAAGTTGTCATGCTGGAATGAACCCAGTGTAATCATTCTTATTCTGGTTCAGGTATTTCAATATTATTGGGGTTTGTGAATGTTTCCAGAGTATGTCCTAAACGAGCTATTTAATTCCCTCATAACCCTTTTGCAAGGGTTTGATTGGGAATTCCTTACTGTGGTTAAGATATGCTTTATGCCATACTGTTGCATCCCTTCTCTCAATTGTTTTGATGTAAATACTGATCCAAGATTGGAAAAAATGGTTAATGGTTTTCCTACATTGATGAATTGTTTTAAACATAGGACATCAATTGCACTCTGCAGGTCTGCTTGTCACACTGGGTATGTGGAGATGTATTTTGAAAGTATGTGGAGACATATTATGAAAATGTGTCATAAAGTGACAACCTAAAACGATTGAAAGTAGATAGCGGTCCATAATGATTTACTGCTAAAAGGTCATTTCGGCCGTTTGGTAGTCTGGATGTGAGGGCCCCTGTATAAAATTGATTAGGTGATTTATTCCAGGCACATACCTGACATTCTCTTAGTCTGGCAATGAAATTGATATCAAATTGCACTCAGTGGTCTTAGGGCTATAATGTCCATATAGGTTATGGATATTCTCTATCAAACATCCCCTGAGCTCCTGTGGCACCAGAATTTTCCTCAGGTTGGTATAGTGTTGTGTTTTAAATATCAGGAGATTGTTGTTAATTTTATACCATTGCTTTAGTTCTGGTAATTGGTTCTTTTCAAATGCTTCCATTATGGGTCCATATCCTGTTCCATCGATTCATTAGCACTTGTTGAACTTGCTGCCACCTGCATCTCCACGACTAGGTTTTATGGTTGGATATCTACTGGGTGGTGGCTTAAAATGTCAACTACTATATACTCTACCCCAGGGCAATAAATTACCTTATAACTAAACTGCTGTAGGAATAAGCTCCATCTAATCAGGTCATTATTTGGGAGGTATCCTTTGTTTAGAACCTTAAGACTGGTGGTCAGTGATGATCACTTCTGAATTGTTCGAACCTCTGGCAGCCCCATACTATGGCTAGGGTTTTTTGCTCAGTAATGGTATAATTTATTTCAGCCCCTTGGAGTGTTCAACAGAAATAGAAGACTACGTCTGTTGTCTTGGTCTTGGTCATTCTGGAATAATATTATGGCCAGACCCCTTTTACTGCTGTCAGTTTGAATATAAAGCAGGCAGGTAAAGTCTGGGTGGTGCAATATAACAACAACCTATAAGAAATTCTGCGTAGGTTTTTTTGAAATCCCTGTCCTGTTCTACTGACCACTTCCAATGTTTCCTTTTTTAGCAGTTCTAGTAGAGATATAGCATCTTGTGCAAAAATTTTTGTAAAATTTATGATAGAAAGTGCACAGATCCATAAAGGACCGCACTTGCTTCCGACTGGTTGGTGTTTCCATTGTTTCCTCTGGGTAAGACAATATCCCCTGTTCATTACCAAAGACCCAGGAAAATAATTTCTTTGATCACAAAATAACTTTTGCCAAAAATTATTGTAATATTTTTGTTTATGTATTCTTGGAGGAATTTTTCCAGATGGGACAAGTGTTCTGGTTTTGTGGATGTGATGACATCATCCACATAGCGCACCATGGCTTGTTTGATTTCCTCCGACAGACCTTGATCTAAGCACCTTATGAAACGCGTCATTGTTAATGATGCTGAACGACATACGCTTGAACATGTATTACAGGGTGCCCTGTATATTTGAATGCAGCTCTATCCTGCAGGTCTAATAGGATTTACCAATATCTTTATATTAGGTCTAGGGTGGTGAAGAATTTCTTGTTAGCAAGTCATATGAAGACTTCTTGAATCGGTGAAGGTATGCCTGTTTCTGGGATACTGATGCTATTGAACTTTCTAGCATCCAAACACACCCTTATTGATCCATTCTTTTTTTGACCAGAATTTTAGAGCTATTGTACGGAGATGAATTTTTTTTTATAATTTCCATATTCCACCATGGCTTTTAACTGATCTTCCATTTCACTTTGGTATTGGTAGGAAATGGGGTATGTTCTTTTGTCAAAGTAAGTTTCTTCTTTGATCTGAATCTAGTGTGTATATCTTTTAATTATTTGTGGGACATTTGAGTATGTTCCTGTAGAACCATGCCCAGTTTCTTTTTCTCACTTTTGATTTCGAGTGATGATTCCTTTACCCTTTTTAACTATAGATTGGGGGTCTAATACCATTTGAATGCAGTTGACCCTTGTGAGAGAATGAGTCTCCTTTTTTTTGGAAACCAATTATTTCCTCATGGAATGTGAAAGTTTTTTCTTCAAAATTTATGATGCCTTGCTGGTTAATCAGGAAATCCGATACTAATACCACATCTCAGATAAGATCAGCCATAATTAGGAATGTGTAACTTGCAGTTATAGACCCTATTTTAATATTGAACCAAAGTTGATGAGTTTCGATTTTGGCCTTTTTATCATTGGCTAGTTTGATTTGAGTAGCCTGCATTGGCATTGTAGGCAGCATTGTCATTCCTTCAGTTGGGATGTACCATTACTTTGATACAAGCAAGTCTTGACTTAGTATCCAATAAAACCAGTACTGGGAAATTTTCCATTGAGAGTAATTGTGTGACAATATTGGTGCAGTGATCTGTGAAGTGGTTCTTCCCCATTATGGATTATAGTCAATCTTAGTTCATTTTTTTCAGATAGGTCATTCCTTACTTTCTTCTGGGGACCCCAGGGATAGGAATGGGTTGGCGGAGTCCCTCATTCATTTTCAGCCTGCATAGAGCCATAATTTGTCTTTGTCATTATTTGGTATGTTCTTTTGATATGAGAACTACCATTATAATGTCCCTGGATGGCTGCTGTCTTTATTCATGATGCATTCACCTTTTTTTTTTGTCTTCTCTAGGCGTTCTTTAGTTAGATTCTCAAACAATCCCACTATTTCTGCAGTCTAACATTGGTTGTTAGATGTGGGGTGGCATGTTATACCAGATTGTTCGGTTGATTTGCCCATCCGATATTGGGAATGCAGTTAGTGATCTGAGATGAGATATTTGCCAGTGAAATAACTATGTTGGTGTTTTCCCCCCTTTGAATCACTGTATTTGTCACTAGAAATTTAATATAGTATTTCATTCTGTCTTTTCTCACTCCAAAAGCTTCTAAACAGTGCCATACAGTAATCTCCAAATGCCTTTTCTCTCTGGGCTAAACACCTCCACCAGTCTTGAGCTGAGCCATGTAGATGATTTCCAGAAAATGCTATCTGCTCTTCCCAGAATTTGTGGAATAGAAGCTTTTTAGGTGAGCCACTTGACTTTCCCTTCCCTATATCCCTCTAAATCCTTTGACCTGGATAAACCATACTACCAAGGAAGTGTTCTTTTCAATACTCTTCACATTATCCAAGTTATTTATACTAATGTGGGATTGGTTAAGTTTTTTGATGAGAGTCTGGGGTTTACTGTCTTGTGATTTATTTTCCACTTTTGTATTTGACCTATGCCTTCAGTTAATCCTGGTACCTTCTTTGTCAATTGCACATCTTTTCTTAGTGTGCATAAGTTCTCCCTGTGTTTTTTCTTTCCATTTTTCATTTTTGTCTCTGTATATGACTCTCTTCTCCATGCTGTTTATCTTTTTCTGAGATCATCTACTGAACATTTTCTCCATGGCCTCCATAGTTTTTTTGTTTCTTCTGCTCTTTCTCATTTACTCTCTCAGCTTTTTTTTGTTTTTTGTCCACTGCTTCTTTTGTTCTTTCTTTCTAGGTTCTCCATCATTCTAGTTGTCTCTGCCCTTTCTTCAGCTCATTCTTGTTTACTCTCCTCTGCTCTTTTGTTCCCATTTTCTTTCCATTGTTTTCTTCATATCTGTTAGGAAATATGGCTCAGCGATATCCATCCCTGTATCTTTTATTATCGGGCTTTGCATTTCTAGTATGCTATCTGAAAACCTGACATGGTATCTGCTTCTATCCCATTACTTGTCTCTTCGTCATTGTCATCCATTGTCAGTTTTCTTTATTTATTATATGTTGATAAGTTTTTTCAGTGATCTGCTATGGAAAATAAAATCTTTTCTTTGGTATTCTGAATGGAAAATAAAATCTTTTCTTGTGTTTTTATCTCATTAATTCCCCCCCCCCCACCATTAATTACTCCCCCCTCCTATATTATCTTCCTGAATGATTGTCCTTCCTTGAACTCTAGCTTCTGTTCTTCGTTGAATGATGATATTTTTATTTATGTCTGAATAAAATTTTTATGCCTGAACTCAAATCTATCTCCTTACTTGCTACCTACTTAATTTAACAACATATCATTTTATTTATATATAAGCATTCCATAATAAAACTACAATAAACTATAGATAATTAAAAAAAAAAATTTCACCATATAGCCCCCTTTTTCCACTTTGTTTCTTGTTTTAATCATTCTGTTCCCCTGCAAAGAAAGGGAAAAAAATTTTTAGTATATTACTTTTTTTCATTTTCATCTGATCAAGTTCACCTGATTTGTTACATAGAACTTATTTACAACTAAGCCAAGAGAGAGAAAAAAGGCATTAAAAAAAAAACTGCATTTTCATATTTCACCACTTTTATAAAAATAATTTTCTCCTGACCCTAGGAATTCCTATATACACAAAACATCTCAGGGTCTACATTTATCAGTAAGGCCACATGTTGGCACATCAGATTATACAAAAAAAAACATGGTTAAAAGGCATAATTGCTTTAATCAGATCCAGAGACATAGGTAAAAGGGATTCGAACCTCACCCACCCCTCTAGATCATATCTAAGCAACTCACTCCCTTAACCTCATAAGAGTTAATTTTTTTAAGGCAACCTGCTGGTCAGGTAGAGACAGGACTCGTAGGAATCCTAGTATGTGATGATCAGATTTAAACATATAGAATAATGGATATTTACAACTTGTTACTAATATAAATTATAGTTTATTGTTAGTATAAGCATGCCTATAATTTCAGTTGTAATTATTTACACATTATTTGAGAAAATACCTGCATATGTACATAAGAGTCAATTGTAATTTACAAATTTTTGAAATAAGAGAAAACAAAACATTTGATATACATTATTAAACACGGGGATGAATTTGACTAGGTAGAGAAGGTACAGAAATCGATCTAGGGTGCACGAACATGGTAAAGTTCCCATGTCTTAATTAGCTAAATGAACTGGAGGCTGACTGAACATAGTCTCAATTGCAAGTATATATAATCATAACAAATCTTTAGCTATAAATTTGCATAGCAATGCACATATATCAGCAGGCATGATTACAAACAAAAAGGGTAAAATGTGTGATACTTAGTGACCATATATTTATTTAAATGTGTGTCTAATATAGTAAAGTTTTTATCATTTCGCCAATTTGATTGATGGATAGTTACTTCACCTCTAATTAATTATTAGAGAAAGGAACCTTTTTGGCTAAGCATGACCCGGGTTAGGAACTAAATGTCTTTAGTAGATTAGTGTCCATTTCTCCTTGCTGTCCCTTTAACAGGATTCAACTCCAAGCAACTGATAAATCCAGTATTCACAAGATGGCTGGATCAAGTAATTTGGAAAAGCAAAAGAATGTAGAGGCACGATACTATCACAAAGTAACACAGTATTGGGAATATGATTGAACAACCATAAATATTAAAACCTTATTAACATTAGTATATAGTATCTGTCAGTACAGGGCACCACTAGATTACTCAAACCTAGAAAATTTATTAAGTAGATAGATACGCGCTGTTAAGATCACGACCGCCAGCCCAAGTCACTAGCTCATGAAGTAGCAGAGTTTTAAAACATTTATTAAATATATTTCTTTTAATAAATAGTAATAAAAGCAATCACTGTCAGTATTAATAACACAAAAAGATTTTATTCACACATATATATAAGTGACGACACACAAAACTTGTAAAATAATTATATAAAAAAAAATTTGTTTGTTTCATTATTATTAACTATTATTTTCATTTGTTTTAACTTTTATTTTTAATCTTAGAAATGTTGAGTATAGATGAGCTAGCTACCCAGACGATGCATTTAAAAGATCTTCAAATATTTGATTCCAGGCTAAAAGTCCGCAGCCACACCAACGCTCGCTTCCAGATATATATCAGCAACCAATGCAATGTGAACATGTTAGCATAGAATCACGCCGCCAGGAATGTGCATCTGAACAGCGTGATATCATACATGTAATATAAAGAGAGAACGCTACGTATGGATGGGGGAGCAGTCCTATCTTGCCGACATCTTCTCAATCCATAGAGCTGGAATGGGTCAGTGGCGCAGGAAATATGTCTGCATCCATTTCAACGATATTACTACCACTTTGGGGTCATGCATTCAGTTGGACTCATCGCCCCAGGTGCTAACACACTTCACATTACATTGATATAAACATCCATATATCTCTCCACCAGCCTTGACACAACTACGAAACAAATAGTCCGAAATCAAAACCCCTTTAAAACTAACATATATTTAAACGAGTCTAGCGGCCATCTACACTCAACTAACATTTAAATGATTTTATTAATTTAATTCTAAAAAAAAAATCTTTAGTTTAAGGTTTTAAAATCATTTCAAAATGACACATTACATTTAACTTATTTTTTTACTATAAATATTATTTAACCTACTTTTCTTTTAAATTTAATAATGCACAAACAACGATAAGTATTTTCATCTTTAAATTCGTTTGCAATAGCAAACCCCCGCTCCATTACAAACAGATCTTATTAAACATGAATAAAAAAAATAAAAAAACATATATTTTAAGAGATTACGTTAACTTTTGATCAGAATTTAAAATGGCAAAGTTTATAAAAGATAAAGTTCAGGTTTCTTTAGGAAAGAGTTTATAGTTCATTTTTAGAAACAAATAAAGTTCGAAGATTTTAAATTTAAGAGTTTATATTTCAATTATTTATAAATTATACTTTCCTTTGTCCGAGCTCGTTTCTTTGTGACGAAGATCTATGAAGACTTATGACGATTTCTGAAGACTGGATCCGTGGAGATGAAAGTTGCCTTCGGCCGGCTGCACCGAAGGAAGCACGATGAAGCAGATTACATTTCGGTAACAGTGACAATATTTATTTTAATTTTTCAGCAACAACGAAACGGATTCAAAATTCTAATTCTCTCCAATTAATTATTTCTTTTAGATTTCTTTTTATAGTCCTCAGGCACCTTATCTCTGGAATGCATGGATCCATCAAACATATTCCATATCTGTATTTTATTGGTAAATTCAGTTTGTGACCAAGTAGATTTTGGGTTTATGGCTAAGTAAATTTTTCCACTGAGGTCTGTGTTCGTATCTTTGGGCGGGAAAAGCAAGTCTTTTGTTTCTATTCCTTGACTCTTATCTCTTTCATAATCATCTTTTCAATGGTCATTTTGCCCTGAGGATCTGTTTGTAATTTTTAAGATTAAAAACTCTTCGTTATTTTTAAAATTAAAAGGTTTTTTATTATATTTTATTTAAACTATAGAATCTTTGCTTCGATTCTACAATTCTACAATTTTTTTAAAGCTCAACTTATTTTAATATTTAAATCAAACATTAATAAATTAATAATTCGTTATTTGTGCATTTTGAACGTTTGTGCTTTAAATTCAGTATTAGATATTTACAAAAAAGCTAAGTATTAAAATTTAAATGTAACGCATATATATATCCTGTTACAACAGATATACGATTCCGTATACTACTATGCTAGAAAATCCGTTATACAATAATAAAAACCCCATCCCTTTAAAGTCATTAAATTTAGTTACATGCAGGTATTACACCAGCATTTTTTTCTTAATAATTATCATACTCATTTATGCATATAGACTTGATGAATATTGAATAGATAAACATATGAAAAAATTGCACTATACCTCTTGATTACAAAATACTAAATAACAGATGCTTATATAATGCATCTTCTAATGCGTATTTATTTATAAAGTATATCTGGTTTGATTAAGTGTACATCTATATAATAACAATTGCGAGGTAGAATCAAATTAAATAGACGCATATATATGTGATATGAATATCTTTTTCAGTATAATTATGAACATGAATCTAGAGTTTAGCTAAATAACTAAATGGCAATGCTTTCTTTTTTTTTAACATTTAATAAAAAAAACAACTGTGGGGTAGATGGATGAACATCTTTTAAAATCAAAATAACTTTTACAAATTATTTAGAAACGATTTCTGCCTTATATAGTGGGTTCAGGGAAATTAAAAGAGAAAAAGTTTTACTTATTTTAAACTCATCATCCAACTTCTCACTTCCATATATATATATTCCACATTACCAATAAAATAATAAATAAATAAAAATCTTATTGATTTTATATGTATGCTAATGATATGTCAATATATATGTAACAAAACAGGCAAAACTCTCCATACTAGTGCCACTCAGTGCCAACCAGAGTAATCAATGGATGCCAGAAGGCTTGTGCATAAAATCTCTATCTAGTGCCTACTCATCCAATATCCCCAGACTAGTTTCTGGCTCGTGGCCTTCGTCAGTGAGGAGCTTTAGATCTGAGAGCACTGCACCTAGATCTTAGGATCTAATGCAACCCTCCAGCAGTCATCTTTTATCTCTATTTAACTACAAACTTTCAGTCTAGGTGCAGTGCTCTCAGATCCAAAGCTCCTTACTCACGAAGGCCATAAGCCAGAAACTAGTCTGGGGATATTGGATGAGTAGGCACTAGATGGGGATTTTATGTACAAGCCTTCTGACATCCATTGATTACTCTTGCTTGCACTGAGTGGCAATACATATAGAGTTTTGCCTGTTTTAATAAACAGTTATAAGCAAGCATAAGAAATGGTGATCATGTGATGAATTTCTAAATTATATACATTTAAATTTCATTAATAATTTTAATCCATTATATACATATATATTTCATTAATTACCTTATTTTAATATCCATTCACTGTGGTTGACTTTAAGATCAGTAGTTAAATAAACAGTGAATGGTGAAACACATACATATATAAAGCTATATATGTACAGCTTCACTATATATTTAGATACTGTTAGATATTTAATAACCAAAGCCATCTCTATCTTAGGGCCAGGATTTGATATAAACCAATAATATGCCACATGATCTATCACTTGAGTTTAGCTTATATAATTGCTGGTTCAGTCGCATAATTTTCACCTTTTTTATGCCATTTATTGTAAGCTTCAGAAAGCAGTGATACTTTTTAGGGGACTGCTTAATAAATCTTTATCTTATACTTTCTATCCAAAATATATAATCTACAAGCAAGTGTTCTTAGATTGAAAATATATATTGTTTTAGTTTGAACTGATAACATGATGGTAACTGGCAGGAAGATACATTTGATTCTAAAGGTGCAATTGCACTATTCCAAAATCCAACGCTCCTCACTGATGAAAGACATAAATTTGAATCTACTTTGGGAATTTTAGATGGGAAAGCACAGAATGGATTTATTAAGCACTGTCATCTGGCAACTATCATTGCTTTTTGAAGCTTATACAAGTGGCATAAAGAAAATGAAAAGGTATGCTACTGAAAGTAGTTAGATAAGCTAAAGTCATGTAATAGATCATGTGAAATTACTGGTTTGTAATTTATTCTATATTAATTAAATTGATTAAAAATATCTATTTCCTTGTCAAAAAAAATGTTTTGTTTTTTTTTTTAGTAATTTGAGTACTGGAGACATTTATATTTGCTTTTTTTTTAATTATTTCAATTTAAGTATTAATGGTGTGCAAAGTTTTGTTATACACTAAGTTAAAAAAACTTGAAGTAGCTTTTAAATAGTTCATTGAAAAATAATCCCTTTAATAATCTCTCCTATGAGATGGTGAATGAGATCTTATTATTCATAGTTTTGTTAATTACCAGATAGTGTAATGAGCATTTGAAGTTTTCGATTTATACCTAACTATGCTTAATCCCTGTTGTTATAAATAAAACCATGTAACATTAAATTTTATTATATATTTGGACGTAAATTCTCATCGTTCTTGTTTTTTGTTGTTGTTATAGTTACAATAAGTACAATTTGTAATATATATAAAGATTAAATGTGTGTTAGATACTATATGTAAAACTTTAATATATGTTGATATTAAACATGCACATACTATATAATTCAAAAGCAAAATATATATAAAATAATATAATATATTGAACAATTATATAAATAATAATAAATTTTGTTGAATCTTCAAACGTTTTTCGAAGGCATAACCTTCATTATCAAGAAGTGCAAACTCTTTCTTCGTTTTTTCACGATATACTAATATGCAAATATGTGACAAAACCGGGCAAAATATTCAAATCAGAATCAGACGTTTATACTTGCCATTTCTTTGATATGGCGTAAAATGATTCCCTTTTATTCATCACGTGTTCATCTGACATGATGTAACACGCCTCCTTGCCCTCCACAGATCATTCCGCTCTCTATACAACACTCTTGGCCGATCCGGTTTATACTGATGGCCCACAGCCACTGAATGCTGAACAAAAAGGGTGGGATGAGTCCACTAAGGCCTATTGTATGCATATACATGCTGGGATAATCTTGTTTGAACCGATGCCCTCGTCTCCCCATAATATGCAGCTGGGTAATTGTTCTCGCTATACGCGATCTTATAGACCACTTGCACTGGAAGAATGTACTCTTTGGTGTTGTTTATACACCTGTTAAGATTAGGGGGCAAATGAAAACACACTAAAATCAGAGCAAAAAATGTTACGCAAGTCTTAATAAATATTTTTGATATACGGTAGCAAGATATGCGGTTTATCTTGTTTCAACTCATGATTAGGCCCTTTTTTAAATTCTTAATAACATTATCTATCGCTCTTTGATTATATTTTGCCTTGATAAGCTCATTTCTATATGTTTCAATATTGTTTCTATTAGGTCATCATTTGATTTCATTAATAAATTGAAGAATGCAACCCCGGAGCAAAACACAGGGATGACAGCACTTGATGTAGCAGAACTATATGGATCGATTGATAGACCTAAGTCGATTATAGTTGTAAGGGAAGCACTCATTAGTTATGGAATGAACCAGGAGCGTGTCAAGTTTGTTGTTGCGTTGCTGGAGTGGATGAATAGAAACATATATGCAGTGTTCAATCATGAGTGGTATCACATGCTCAATGGTTGGCCGATGGGTCTTCCGATGAGTGGAATCATCCCCAGCATTGTGATGAACGCATATGAGCAGATTATTGTTCCTAGATATATGGAACGTGGATTAGTTCTGTATGCTAGGTATGTTGATGATATTTTTGTGGCTGCTCCAGAGGAAACCATAGAGGACATCAAAACAGACCTTATAGTAGGATCAGGCCTGAATATAAACGCAAGTCAGGATGAAGTCTCTTACAGTATTAAATATTTGGACCTGCAAGTGATGATTGAAGCTAATCGCTTTTGCTACAAAATGAATATTAAGCCTATTAATATCAGAGGTCATATACATCACATCAAACACACCAGATATATATAAATTGGCTAGCTTCAAATCGTTCTTACATAGAAACAACAGTTTGTGCAGCTTCGAAGCTGACAAAAGAAACAATATTGAATCATATAGAAATGAGCTTATCAAGGCAAAATATAATCAAAGAGCGATAGATAATGTTATTAAGAAATTTAAAAGATGGCCTAATCACGAGTTGAAACAAGATAAACTGCGTATCTTGCTACCGTATATCACAAATATTTATAGAGACTTACATAACATTTTTTGCTCTGTTTTTAGGGTGTGTTTTCGTTCACCCTCTAATCTTCACAGGTGTATAAGCAACACCAAAGACTATATTCTCCCAGTGCAAGCACAGCAAGCGATCTATAAGATCGCGTGTAGCGAAAACAATTGCACAGCTGCATATTATGGAGAGGCGAGGGCATCGGTTCAAACAAGATTATCCCAACATGTATATGTGTACAATAAGGCCTTAGTGGACTCATCCCACCCTTCGATTTTTATTCAGCATTAAGTGGCTGTGGGCCATCAGTGCAACCGGATAGGCCAAGTGTTGTGTAGAGAGCGGAATGATCTGCAGAGGAGGGTTAAGGAGGCGTGTTACATCATGTGAGGTGAACACGCGATGAAAAAAAGGGAATCATTTTACGCCATATCGAAGAAATGGCAAGTATAAACGTTCTGATTCTGATTTGCATATTAGTACATCGTGAAAAAACGAAGAGAGAGTTTGTACTTCTTGATAATGAAGGTTATGCCTTCGAAAACCTTTGAAGATTCAACAAAATTTATTATTATTTATATAATTGTTCAATATATTATATTATTTTATATAGTGTGTGCATGTTTAATATCAACACATAATAAAGTTTTACATAAGTACAATTTATAAATGTGCAATATGTATCTTTACAGCTTGAACATGACTGTCAAATTGTTTGAAAGATGTTGATACTTCTTAATAATGAAGGTTATGCCTTCAAAAACATTTGAAGATTCAACAAAATTTATTATTATTTATATAATTGTTCAATATATTATATTATTTTATATATATTTTGCTTTTGAATTATATAGTGTGTGCATGTTTAATATCAACACGTATTAAAGCTTTATATAAGTACAATTTATAAATGTGCAATATGTATCTTTACAGCTTGAACATGACTGTCAAATTGTTTGAAAGATGTTGACTTGCTCATCACACAAATTTGTACAGAATAAAATTTGGTTTTTATCTATGAAACAGAAAATGTAACATATTCGCTGTGATCATTATTACATGTAAAATATGCAAATAATATCACAGTTCTTACTATATATGGTACAACATGTTCATGACATGTAGGTTTTTATGATGATTTTGTTCTTGAGATATCAATGTTTGCCATTAGAGTATTATGGACGTAGTTATGAATGAATAGCAGATTAAAAATATGTGATTGTGTAATTTTATGTGATCAAGAATAGTTCTGTCATAGTTGATTCATGTATTTGAATGTTTTTCATGGCAAAATTTATTGTTATCGTCCATAATAATTTTATTCTTGAACCGACTTGTTTTTTTTTTAAACCATAGTTTATTGCAGTTTAAGAATGTCCAAATAAATAATTCAAAATAACAAGTTATTTGATACTTATATGACCATTTGCCATCATTTTCTTTGTAAATTCTTTTTGTCTGATTTTGAATTTATAAAATATTTAAAGAAACCAGACATAGTTCTCATAAAATAGATTATGAAATTTAAAAGAAAAATTTAAAAAATCAGTAGTTGTTGATCACACAGGATTAATCATGGCTAAAACTATTCTATTACAAAACGATTTAATAATTGATTAATATATTGCTGTAGTTAAAATGTCTTTATGAAAGAATATAGAGGATGTGATGTGCATGAAGATAATAAAAAAGTTGTAGTTTTTAATAGTTTATTTACAATATGTCAGCAATTCAGGAGATCAAATGGTATTTATGTAACAGATTGAGTTTTGATTGGGAAATAATTCTCAAGTATGTCATATGACTACTGAATAAATCATTTATGGTAAAATCATTACTGATTAGTGGGCTTAGATGAAAATTTAGGAAGATCTAAAAATAGTATACTTATTTTTATCTTCTAATGAATCTTAGATTGAAATTGGTGATTATGATAAAAAATCTGAATATTTGAAGCTGGAAGATGATTTTTAGAAACCCTTGCCAGGTTGACATTATGAAAGAATTTCAGAAGATAATGTATAATCTGATAGCAATTTACAAAGCTAAAAATGATTCTTTTTTATATCTAGCAAGCTGAATAATTTTAGAGCATTATTTTGAACTTTTTCATTGACATCTGTTATGGCATTTGTTCAGTAGTTTGATTCTTTTACAAATACATTGTTGCAGATTTTTTATATACATTGGGAAAAGGATGATTTCTACATGAATCGGTACACAATTCTTTGACTCCAGCTTCTCAATTTATAGTATAACTTACACATTTCTAATTCTTTTAATTGTAATTAAACTATGTATTTCATATATTGATTGATAGTATATACCCATTGTCATGCTAAAGGGCTGTTTAATTGAGGTAGGAATGGTAGAACTAAATGCCCATTCTTCTAAACCATTTTTTAATTAGACTTTGAAAGGCCCCATTTCTTCTAATTATGCCACTAACAATAACATCTTACTAGGAGAGAGAATGTTTAATATATTACATTTTTTACTTACTCTGATTTGTTTTATTTTTACTTTGCTTTTTATTTTATAATTTCAATTCCATAAATCTATTTTCTACATGTTAACCAATTGAGATTGGAAATTTATTGAGGAGAAAATAAATATTTATATAAAGGAATCTGTCATCTGCTTGATTGATAAAACCATATGTGCCTCTATATCTTTTACATTAGAGTGCTTTCAAAAAGCAGTTGAAACTAGTTATTAATGAACATTATTTTTTTGATATTTTTATTAAGAATATACTTCCTCCATAATATAGACAAATGCTAGCATCTTTGATAAACTCGGAAATTTTTTGCAGATAATAATAATCTGAAACAATGATAAGTAGTACTTATGATCTCTGTGATTCATGTGACAATGATTTTTAAAATGTTGGAATTCTAATAGATATTAAAAACAAAACTCCTGTTGTAAGGATAGTAAGGCTAGTTTAAGTAATGAAATTAGTGAACAGAATAGTAACCATACTTTATTTATTTTTTTAAATATACATGTGTATATTTATATACTTAGTAACAAGCTTATTTGAATATTTTTTCCTTGAAAAAGAAAAAAAAAATATTGCTTAAAGTTGTAATAAATTTATAACTTCTAGTGATCTTTAATAAGGACAGTGGAATTTTTGTTAGAATACATAGCAATTTTTCATAGATCAAATGCAATTAATTTAAATGACAGATAGCTTATCTATCTTTCCATAAGCCCTGTTAATAAAGAAACAATATGAGTTTGTATTTTGTGTCACCAAGAAGTAAATGTTGGTTGGGAATAATAAAATTAAAACATAAGCTTGTTTAATTTATCTTGATATCATTTATGCATTCCTGTAACCCTTATATTGCTTATTCATTATTACAACATTGGCTAGTTCTCCGGTATAGTTTTGATTTCAGAGACTTAGTTTTTTTTTTTTTCCAAATGAATGTTCATAATGTAGCTTTTTTCACAAATATTTTGATCATTAAAATTTCTTTAGAACATTGATAGCATTTCTTTTCTTTTGGTAAACTATCTTCACTAACAAATTAGAATTGTACAAATTTATAGCTATCAGCTTTGACCATCTTAAAGAATGGCCAAAAACGTTTGCATGATTGTTTAAATATTTCCACTATTGATTGTAGAAATTGGTTATTAATCTAAATGCTGAAGTTTTTTTATTATTTGCAATATTAGTTTTTTTATCCCTTCCCCTCTCTACACACACACACAAATTGTTTTATTGATGGAGTATTTTTACTAAATTTGAGTTTTTGTCTACAATATATTTTTGGAAATTGCTTTCTGTTTTATCCTACAAAATATATAAAATTATAGGTACTGTATTTTATGCAGCATATGTAATAATTTATTTTTAACTATAATATGGAAAGCAAATTCAGATATTTTTCATTATTGAGCATTAACTGTTTTCTGGAGTGAATCATTAGAATCAACAAACCTGTTCATCTAAATTTTTAATATATATATACACTTAGACATATAGTCTGTATGTATTTGTTTGATCAGCTGTTTATATGTACCCTTTTTTTTAATAAAACAAAACAGAATACCTGTCAGATGTTAGCAAGGACATTTGGCAACTATTTAAATTTGAATATTCTACCAGAACAATCAGATGATGAAATACTTAAGGCCTACATGTCTCTCAGGGTAGGATTATTATTAATATTTTATGCAATCTAATTGTTTTAAAATAATTTTCAGAGGAAGGGAAAAAAGAATGAATATATATATATTTATTTTTGTTCATTTAATAATAGACTGCAAGACAAAATATTTATCAAGAGGTTCATAATGTAACAAATCATCGTCAAGATAATGTTTTAAAATCTCTAGAAAAGTTGAAAGAGGTAAGAATTATATATATTTTTAAAATATCGTTTAATCAGCAAAGTGATTTTACTATCATTGCTTGAAATGATAATACAAGTTTGCTCTTAAGTAGTGGTGATATTCATAAGGTTTATATTAATTTCAGTTTTGTAGTATTGAAATAATATTTTGTTAATATAAGAAATTTTTTATTTCTATGATAAAAAATAATGAATTATCAAATAAAAATATAATTAATTATTTCTGAAGAAACCAGCTGATGTTTGAGGACCAAAATTACCATAGGAACATAGATAGATCCATTCAATTGATCAAAGTGAGATTTTTTGTAGCAATGTGATATTTTTCCCCCATTGTGTGGTGTTTCAGTGAAATCTATAAACTGCTTAGTAAAAGATTTTCAAATTATATATGCTACAATAATAATCAAATTTATGAATTTAATCATGCCTTAGAAAGGGCTATGGTTATATTAACTACTACCTGGATTTCATACTTGATAAGAGTGTCATGTCATTTGCAAATACAATTATTTTCACAAACTAGACTTTGGTGGAACAAATTAATTTCATAGATGTTATGATTAGAAAGTTACAGAGGAATAAAGAGAGTATGTATAAACAAAAACAATTAAAAAATAAAGATTCTGTGGGGTATTAACAAATCGGGATTCTGATATAATCAACAGTAGTAAGAATAATATTATAAACAACATGTAAAGACATGTTCAAACAATAAATTGATAGAATAAAAATTTGAGCACTTAACAGTGATTATCTAAAAAGTATGATTAATAAATTGACAATTGGAAAAAATATAACAAAAATAAAAAAGTAAATAAAAAGAATAATAATGACATAGCAGTGATTTGTATAGATTTTAAAGTCAATAAAAATACTTAACCACATAATTAATAAAATAATTAGGAATAAATATAAATTCAAAATAGAAATAAAATCTGCATATAAAAAGAAGATATGTTTAAGACAATTATTAAATAAAAGCAAAATCAATAGGATGAATAATATGAATAGAGTATATATAATAGAGAGTACACAATATAAAAAGCATAATAAATATTGTACATTTGAACATCAAAAAATAAAATAAAAATTAGAATGAAACAACATTTTAATGATAAAAATTCCAATGTGCATATCCACACAAAAGAATAAAGGCATTATAAATAATGTTAAAATAATAGAAAATAAAAGAAATTATCAAGAATGATTAATTAAGGAATATTTATATATAAAAATGGGAAACTAATTTTTAATAAAATAAATGGGAAAATTATTTTAATATTTATATTAAAAAAAATGGACAGTTGGGGAGAAGAATGAAAAATAGTAAATTTAAGAATAATAAATTTGCATAAAATTTAAATAATAAAGTGAAAAAAAAAAAAAAGGAATAATAAATTTTTAAAATAGAAAAAAAGATTAAAAACGGAATAATGCTTATTATTGATAGTTTTTAAAAATTTTAATTTTTAAAGTTATAATTTAAATGTATTTTTTTATTTATTTTAGATATAGTGAGAATAGGTAGATTTATTGCAGTAATAGAGTGGCAGACTGGAGTTCAAAGTCCACGGACCACAGACCAGTTCTATCACTTCTAGTTCTCAAACATTTTATGAAGCCCCAAGCAATAAAGTCATTCATTTTTTTATTATTATTAGAGTCTAATTCATGTATATGTAATATGTATCAAAAATGAATAAGATTTTTATTTATATGTTTTAATTAAGAGATCCTTGAGACAATGATCACATGTAATGGTTGAAATGTTGGATAACAGATTGTGATAATGAGTTTTGATTCAAATAGAATATGTTTTTGAAAGAAGAAATTTGTCAATGTTTATGGAATTATTAGAATATATAAATATGTTAATTTATGTATATATATTGTATAAACTAGATTTAAAGAAATATTGATATCCCTGCACTTAGGATTTCTAATATAAATTATCCAGACTATTTAAGTTTTATTTGACATTATATTATAATAAATTTTAACTTTATTGAGGTTTTATCATTTATAAAATGATGTGATTAGTTTCTCCTATGAATTTTAATGAATCAATATTTAAATATCTTTTGATTATTAGCTTTTATTAATATAGAAGTTGATATATTTTTTTATTTGAAAAACAAAATATTTTTATATGAAATATCAATTTTGTTTGTTTAATTTGTGATATATGAAAGGAAAGTTATAGATTACAGTGATAATAAAAAGAAAAAAGAAGACAAAACAAAATACAAAAAGAATCCTGCAGTTCAGATGATAAGCAAAACATAAAAGTAAGAAAATGAAAAGAAATCAACAATCCTCTCTACATGCCATATCATGATCAGTAATGATAAAAAAATATATAATAACCCTTAATGGAAGAGGACTAAATATCTAAAGTTTAAAAATTTGTCGGGTTCTTTGGTAAAACAAAATTGTCTCAAAACCAATGCAAACATTGGTATACAATTTCCTTTTTTGAATAGACACCCTGCAAGAAGTGTTGCTTTTTTTAATTAGTAAAGAAAAAAATATCTGGATCAATATAATAATTGAAGCATCACAAACATGTATAATTATATCTTAGGATATTTTTTTGCACATTAGATTCTTGAATATGCATATTATTCATCCCAAAAGAAAAGAGAAATGAGGAATTTTAATTATCAAGTGCAACTAAAGAATTAAATCAATATTTATTATCTCATAATATGTATTCTTCAGTAGATATTTGCTAAAAAGTGTGTATTCCTTTTTTAAACAACATTTCATCAGTATTATTATTGATCATTTCATCTAATTTTCTGCTAAACTCTAAAATCACTACCATACGTGTACTTTTCTCTGTCCATAATATGGTGAAATTGAATTTAACTTAATCTTCATAAAAGAAACAAATTTCACTATATACATTAGACAAATCTCATTTAATTTATAATATTGACAATCTGACAAAAATTGTTAGTACTTTTAATTTAATAATGTTACCACATGAGATTTTTACAGTTTGCCAATCAAATCATGCAAGATATTTTATAAAAGAAATGTCAGACATTTAAAATAAAATTAGCAAAAGTCAAAATACTAATATCCTAAAAAAAATCAATATAATAAATTGATATTGTTCAAAAAGATATGTAGAACCTAAAATTTAGTAATTTGATAATTTAATAAATACATCCATATAAATGTGTGAAATATACCTAGATAAAACCATAATACTAGAAAGAAATTCACACATTAAAAAAAATAAGATAGTAGCATTTAAGCAGGTGGATCATGTAATTTGGAAATATTTCAAACATCTCTACATTAATAATAACCCATTTCTATGATACTAATTGAAAAATCCAGATTTTCCAGAATCATCTTAGATTTTTTGTGATAATATATTTGAATAAATAATCTAAATCTTGCAATAACATTAGGATCTTCAAACATTACATCCTAGTTTTATAAAACCATGAAATGCTAACAATATTTGAAGAATTTTTGGAAATCATTTTCATTATGCATTCCTGATATATTATGAAGTTGTAATATATACGAAATAAAACACGGTCGATTAGATGCAATTGCAGAAAAGATTGATTTTAAAAGTGCCTTTGGTCATATTGCCATTTATTATCTAGCTAAACAAACATTTAATATTAATTCAGATATGTGGATTAATAAATTATATAAAAAATAGGTTAGCAGCAATTTCTAAGACTTTCTCTAATATTTTAAATTGCAAAATTTATTATCAAAGGATGTTTTGATTTTCCTTGCTTTATTTGCTATCTTTATTGATTCACTCTTAAGAAAAGTGAACAGCACATTATGAATGGAAAATTTGTCCCAAACATAGGAAAAGAGATTATTTTGATGATAATTGGCAGATGTCTCTAGCACTTTTATTACTGAGAAATAAAAAAAAATTTCAAAAATAACTGGATCACTTATAAGGTGATACATCTTCAGCATGGCATATATGAACAGGAAGAAATATTCTCAATTTTCACAGCAGTTCCAACTGAATTCTTTGGTATTCCAGTCTGCACTTCAATGATCAAAACCAATTTAATAATTACTAAATTAATCATCAATAAATTTTCTATTAAATTAATAATTTTTAATCTGCTAAATGCCACTTGAGAACAAAAATTAAAATAGCTAATTCCATTCTCAAAAGACTTAGTATACTATAGGCCTTGGGTTGTATAACTAATATACCAATAACAGCCATTAACAGGTTTATAAATAATTATTTATGTTAGAACATGATCAAAAATTGTCATACAAGTTTAAGAACACCATTAAAAGACAATGGTTTTGGGTTAGCTGAAGTTATGTTGTTTTGTCAATTCGTTATTTGTCAGAATCATCATACATGGTGAGGCAGTGATGATATATTCTAAAATTCAGACAGTGTCAAATGGAAATCCATCTTATATATATATTCTGTTGTCTTATTGGTGAATATATGAATATTTGTCCGATATCATGTGTCAAATTCACAATGTGGCTTATTTTTCAATGAAAAAAATTATCATTTGTTCCACCATTAAACTGTAGTAACACTGTCCAATTCACATATCAAATAGAATAGATAATGAAGAGTGAGCTAGCTCAGCTACTGTTTATATATTTTGTGATAGAAGTTGCCAGTCATATATAGACTCAACCACAATTTGATGTTAAGGTTCTCCATGCTTTCATGGTCTGTCTATACACTAAAATAGTTCAGATGAAAGACATACTCAACAATGTTTAGTAAAAAGACATTAAATCTTTAAAAAAAATTGTTAAAACAACTAATTAAAAAAAAATTACAAATATTAGGATATGATAATAAATCATTTTTAGGAGGAATTTAATGTGAAGGAAGTAACGACAAGAGGAATTTAATGTGAAGGAAGTAACGTTGTCGAATTAAACATATCAAAACGACAGCCTTTCAAAAGACCGGGTATATTGGTTCATTTATAAAAGTTTTAGTAAATATGTCATTCAATGAATTATTGCTTCATATTGATATCAGATTTTTTTATATTTTCTCACCTGCAGCATTTCTCAATAAGATTAATTAATAGATCGTCTTTTGATACAATTTGCAAATTATGTGGATGGGATGAAACTTTTTTACATATTATTGATTATCATCCCTTTTTCAATAATCTAAGATCAAATTTTTTTTTTTTTTCATATGTCATAGCATCGGCCGGGACGCGAACCCACAACCGTCTGCAACCAACTACTTGCTTGCATGGCGGCTGCAGTACCTCTCGGCTAACAACGCAAGACATCTAAGATCAAATTTAATCCTCTGTAAAAAGACCGGGTATATTGGTTCATTTATAAAAGTTTTAGTAAATATGTCATTCAATGAATTATTGCTTCATATTGATATCAGATTTTTTTATATTTTCTCACCTGCAGCATTTCTCAATAAGATTAATTAATAGATCGTCTTTTGACACAATTTGCAAATTATGTGGATGGGATGAAACTTTTTTACATATTATTGATTACCATCCCTTTTTCAATAATCTAAGATCAATTTTTTTTTTTTTTTTTCATATGTCATAGCATCGGCCGGGACGCGAACCCACAACTGTCTGCAACCAACTACTTGCTTGCATGGCGGCTGCAGTACCTCTCGGCTAACAACGCAAGACATCTAAGATCAAATTTAATCCTCTATAATAATCCACTAAGCAAAATTTTTATATTAAGTTTTTTTTTGTTTGATTGCAGGAAAAAAAAAGCTCCATCATTGCTACAATACATATGACTACTGAAATGTAAGACAATTTTCCAAAAACAAATACTATCATATCGTCCAGCAGGGTTCTATGAATACTAATGGGAGTAGTATTATAGACATTTTGATGACTGTCAAAAAAAAGATTTTATAATATGGTCTCAAGGATTGTTTATTAAGACAATTAAGTACTTAGCATTTGTCTGAAGGTTTGTAATGATGGTATATTATAAAATGTGATATGTTGGACTATTTCCATCATTTATGAGTGAATGTTGAATGTATAGAAAATTTTAAACTTTTCAAATACAAACAACTTGTTAGTAATAACACACAAATAGACAATACAGGTTAGTAATTACACAACTTTTCGAGTAGTATTATTCTTTGCTCTTCTTCAGGTGTTGCTGGCCTATATGTACAGTGACAATATTCGCTTAGAAGTTGAACTTGGACCTTTAGATTATTGAATATCGAATTTAAGGCAAACACTCTACCAACTGAGCTATTCTGTCAAAGGCAACATATAGTAGAAATTTGATATATTTATATATGAGGGTTGGTTCAAATCTTCCTGAGTCCAATTTTTTTTTTAACGAGGCTAATTAGTTTTTTATTTTTTCCTAAGAGCAAGATTAATTAGAGGCTTCCATACATTGTGTATTGCCACACTGGGTTGACTTATATAATTATTTACCATTGTTATATGAGCAGCTTACTTGAATTTTCTTCTATGCCTTTTTTCCTCTTTATCCAATATCTTTGTATTTTCCCATTTAAGCATATGGTCATTAGTACCTGACTGATCAGTTATGGTAGACATATCTGTTTTTTCTCTTTTAACCATTAGTTTGTACTCTTTCAGTCTCTGTTCAATAGGGCGACAGGTCTCACTAATATATTTCCTTTCACATTCACATGGTATTTCATAGATGCAGTTTTTGTTCTTCAGTATTTCCAGTTTAGGCTTAGTAGAAGTAAGCATTCCTCAAAGTGTGGTATGGCTTTGGAAAGTAGTCCTAATGTTATATTGACTGCAGATTTTCTTCAATTTGTCCACCATTCCTGGTATGTATGGATACACTACCGTACCAATAATTGTTTTCTATTTTGGTGTCTCTTTGTATTGTCTATTGAAGGTTTTCCTGATGACTGCTGATGAATAACCATTCTTCATAAGCATTTGTTCTATGTGAATCCTTTCTTTTTCCAAATCACTAGTTTCTGAACAAACCTCCTTTGCTCTGTTCCATAGTGATAATACAATTCCTTGTTTAGTGCTTCTTGTATGATTGGATGTATATGCCAAGTATTTGCCACTGTGTGTTGGTTTCCTATATACTGTTCTTTTTACTTTGCCCTGAGGTAGTCTTGTCACAAGAACATCCAAGAATGCCAATTTTTGTTCTTTTTCTGATTCCATCATGAATTTAATTGTAGGAGATATGTTGTTAATGTGCATCCAGAATGACTGTAATTTTACCTCACCATGTGGCCATACCACAAATGTATCATCAACATATCGAAGTCACAATTTTGGTGAACCTGGAGTAGTATTTATGGCTGTGGTTTCAAGTTCTTCCATGTAAATGTTGCTGAGCAAGGGTGACAGTGATGATCCCATGGCCATCCCTTGATTTTGTTGGAAGAATTCTGAGTTATATTGAAAGTTTGTTGTTGTTACACAGAATGTTAATAATTCCATTATACTATCCATAGATAGAGCTGTTATAGTTTGTAGACTGTTATTGTCATATAACCTTTTCCTTACAATAGACAATGCCTCATCACATGGTATATTTGTAAACAGACTTTCCACATCAAAGCTTATCAATATGTCAGTTCTTTCCATTTTCATGTTCCTGACTCATTCTAATAAAGTGCTTAGAATTCCTGACAAAAGACTGTGTCCTGTACGCCAATGGACTAAGAACTTCAAGAAGAAATTTTGACATGGTGAATTTCTAGAACTAACAATAGGTCTTAATGGAAAATTGTCTTTATGGACTTTAGGCAGTCCATACAGGTGAGGAATCTTGCTGAAATACGAAGTTAATTTTCTTTTTTCTGAATCACTGAAATACCTGCGATGCTTCTGGAGTAATGCTTGTAGTTTTACCTCTGTATTTGGAATTGGATTTTTTGCTACTTTTTTGTATTGGCCTGCTGTGAGCAGGCCTTATATTTTGTTATCATAATCAGTTTTATCCATTACAACTGTAGTCAGCAGGAAGAGTGATTATAGATGTATCCTGTTTGAGAGATTTAATAGTTTTCCTCTCATCACATGAAATGTTTGACTTCTGCTTGTGCACTTGATGTCTTTCAAGTGTCCTTTTTATTCTCCAGCGTAACTGCCACTTCTTTTAGAGTCATGTTTAGGGTCACCTCGTCAGTGGCTGCCATTATATCCAATACTGGGACAGTAGATGGTGTAAATGGCACAATTCAAACCTTTTTCAAGAACTGATAATTCACAATCAGTAAAATGTTTAGAACTAAGATTTTTCACTGATGATGAGGATAGACTAGTTGCAGTATTACTTTTGACTTGCCCATGTAGATTTACAAGCTTCTTCTGAAGTTCTTTTATCCTTCCATGTAACTTTCAATATGATCTGTTCACTGCTTGACAAATTCTTGAGAAATCGTCATCTGTAACTTTATTCTGTAGAAACGATTTTACATTTCTAATAGATCGCAATGTTTGATACTTGGTAAACCGCTGAACCTTTATACTTTCTCTCAGTAAGGCCTCATCTGCTCTCTGAATAATTTTCTCAGCTCTCTTGGAGGAAATAGGAGGTTGCAATTGCAAACCCTTAGGGATAATCCCTTTTGATTTACATAAGAAAGTTAAATGATTTTCTACTTTAGCCAGTTTTAGACATAATTTTTCATAATGGCTAAATTTCAACATAGTATCGGGTCCGTACCGAGTACTTAGCATTTATCTGAAGGTTTGTAATGATGGTATATTGTAAGATGTGATATGTTGGACTATTTCCATCATTTATGACTGAATGTTGAATGTTTAGAAAATTTTAAACTTTTCAAATACAAACAACTTGTTAGTAATAAAACACAAATAGACAATACAGTTTAGTAATTACACAACGTTTCGAGTAGTATTATTCTCCACTCTTCTTCAGGTGTTGCTGGCCTATATGCACAGCGACAATATTTGCTTAGAAGTTGAACTCACACCTTTAGATTCTTGAATATCGAATTTAAGGCAAACGCTCTACCGAGTTATTCTGTCAAAGGCAACATATAGTAGAAATTTGATGTATTTATTGAAACAATAAGATTTGAATCCAAATCTTAGTTTCATTTCAGTTCTGTCAATTCTTCACCTCTCACCCGCTATTATCATTTTACCTAAGTTCAAATCTTGGATATTGAACTGTTTGGGTATTATTATAAAATATATGTACATTTCATTAAAAACCTCATATATACGCACACACTCCAGTATAAGAGATGAGTTTTGAAGTTATATCACGTTATTAAAAATAATCGATAATTAATAAATGCCAATAATATAAAATAAAATAGGTTTACAGTTGAGATTGATTTTAACTTAATATCCAAAAGTTAAAGCATTATAAATCGATGTAAATAGAAATCCCCTTGGGTCTTCTGTCAAAATTACAAGTTATAGTGGGAGGGGATAGAACTGAAAAGTAATCCTGAAACTCGTCATTAAGTAATTTTGTTAAAAGCCTTTTAAATAGGTCAAATGTAAAGTAAAAGTGGTCGGATTGAAATCGCGATTTCACCATGTGCTTCTAATCAACCAAATCAAGGTAGAGAACAATGTAGCCGGATTGAAATCACGATCTCAACATGTGCCACTAATGCATATTTTACCTGAGGGAATATAATAGCGCCGACTTGAGAGATTTTTGGTTTTATGTTGCACAGTGCGATGGATCCTAAAGATAAGAAAGTAATATAATAAGAGAAAGAGACAACAAAATTAGAGGAAAAGTTTTTCTTTTGTTCTGGTGCTGACCTGGGCTATGTACTATTTGGTAAAATAATATTTATTTTAGTGTAACGTGACAGTGTGCGAGGAATAGAGGCCATCGCTATAATCCTCCGACCTATGGCTATGAAAATGCTGAGCTTCCCATTTGATCTAAGTGAAACAGATCGAAACCAGATTGCTGCTTACATATTTATAATGTGAATGCTTATTAGAATAATAGAACTGATGTTATTAATGGATGAATCCTGGATTTTACAAACCATGCGTGCACACTTCGCATAATCAAAGGTAAACATTACCCAAGATTAAAGACTTTCTTATTATATTGTTTCTGTAAATTTGAAATATTGCCCTCATCTTGTAAATCCTAAATGAAATTCTGTTTAATATATTGTGTAAATCTAATTAATCCTATTCTTGTTTTATCTATTTACTTGGGTATCTATTTATTTATTTTTTGTTTTATGTTATATTTCATGCCTACATGATTTCCGAGCTGATATTATATCATAAATAAACTCGTTAAGAATCGCTGCTCATTGGCGTATAGTCCTATTTTGTAATATTCCCTTTTGTTTTATAAACAGTCGGCTCGGAAATTATAAGTTTAGTTTTATATTTTATTGTAAATAATATTGATGCGAGATCCCATAAATTTTAGTATAGCGTGGTGGCCATCTTAGCCATCACCCATGTTGTGTTGAGTTTTGTATGGATTGTAGTATAACAACCTAATTAATCCATAATATTATTACCTAGTGGGCAAATATTAATTCACTCAGTCAGTGTGTGGGATTGGCAATGGATTCTATATTTATAAAGCATAATAATGATTGAATGATTTATTTTGAATTATGAGATGTGCTAGAGCTTATAGATGCTAATCATTTAAGCCGTTGAAACAGAGTAGACGGATCCTTCTTCTAAACTCGTTCCCAGATAGTTGGACATAAAGAAATGATTCCGTGGTAGCTGACCTCGTCACGCGATCGGGAATGGAAAGGCAAAGACTTCACACCAATACCACTCATGTGATTACTCTGAAGGGTTTGGCCGTTCTCCCGTCTCTAGAGTTTCCAAATACTTTCGCAATAGCGAGGCCCGTTTTTTTTAAATATGTGGCATCCTTTATGCCTATCACAGATCATTATATTTGTAAGCTTAAATATCTATGCTAAGAACCATTTCCACGCCTTGCATATTGAATGCTCTTGTAACGGACCCCACTTAATAAATTCTTTCTCAGTATAGGTATGGTGATCGCTGGGCTGGCGAATACACGCATGTTTTGATCTCGCATAAATTTCATCTTTAGCTGTGAGGCATGGGATATAATTGTATAATGATATCCGAGTGGCATGTAAAAGTAAAATGTAGGCTAATATAAAGGCTATATAGAGTTTTATTTTATTCTCGGACTCTCCTCGTGTAAATGAACTTATTAATGTCATTAAATATTTGTTTCGATTTACACCTGTATCTGCTTGTCTGTTATTCGTAACATTATTACTCAAGGTATCTCATCTTGATCATGATTAGTGCATCAAACAACAGTAACCCGTAGTGTTAATGTAAATCAGTAGGGTCTCTTGTATCTAATGGCCACTGAGCCTAGAAAGATGTTTGCTATTGTTTTTGTAGGCCTGTTGTCCTGTAGTTTTCATTGTGAAATAAACTGCCTATGTTCAGACATGGTACCACAGGCCCTGAACCCACCTGTTGTGCTGCTCTTTGAACCTGGTGGTGGAATTCTGCAACAGGTTAACAAGGCATACGAGTTCTGACCGTTACATTATGTATGAGGGTTGGTTCAAATCCTCCTGAGTCCTCCAATTTTTTTTTAACAAGGCTAAGGACTCTGAAGGATTTGAACCAACCCTCATATATAATGTGCCCTTTTCTATAGGTCAATGATGGTTATAAATGGTCAATTACTAAAAAATTTTAAAATTAATATTATATAGTATTTATGATTATGAACTATGATTAAGTAGTAAAAGATTAATGTAATATAATTAATAATAAGTATTGTGATAGTGAGGATTGCATCTAGTTCTATATTTTTCTAAATTATTTTTCAAAATTTTATATAATCATTTTAAATAATATAAGTAGCAAATTTATTAAGACAGATAAAAATAGACTAAACACCGGAAATGTCTACGTGACTGTCTGGAATATTCTATGTATAAGCACTAGTTTAAATTAATACTAATAATTAAAATATTTAAATAGTATATTATAGAACTGGATGGAATTGTCACACATTATAATAAAAAATAAGATTATACATCTTTATTAATTATTGTTTCAAAATTATTTTAAAAGTAATTAAATTGTAATAGATAATAATTAATTTAAAAATAATAATAGGTTAATATTTAAGTCTATTACGTCACGATTTTAAAACTTTAGAAATTGTTTATAAACCAAAGTAGGGAGTGACCAATAAAAAGATAGATCTTGGCAGACAACAAAAATCGCGCCAATTAATTGTATAAACGAGGAGAACAAAAATGTGTTGACTCCAGAGCAGAGGTAAAATTTTAAGCTCTTTAAAATTTCTTTCTTTCTTCAATTTATTAGTCAATTTTATTATAACTTTAATAATATCTTTGAAAGAAACTAACTGACAATTTAAAATCTTCCAAAGAGAATCTAAGAATAAAATTTTAAAAAAGTTCTCATAATAATGTTTCACTAACTCCACAGTAACCTGCCAGTGGATTCTATTAAAATATAATCTGAATTTTCAATAAAAAATGGATACATTCTGAAAAACAAGTTATAAATTTTATAATATTCCAAAAGTATTAATGTTATTCGTTGATATAGTTTGTATAGCATATTACTATGAAAACTGCTTTCGTACGTATAAAATTAATGAAAGGACATTGTGCGCAAAGTTAATGAATATAATGGAAAATAAAAATAAATATTATTCGTATAAGAATAAATGGAAAAAAAAAAAGAATTTTTATTATTGAAATAATTTGAATTGCTTTCTTTAAGATGACCTGAGCAAATACTCTAGAAATAGTTAAAGATTGAAAATGTTGTGTATAAAATAATAATGAATAAAAGTGAAATTTACCAGGGAAAACACTTGCCTAAAGAAGAAAAAAATATTTTACAGAGAAATAAATATAAAATATTGGATTCATGGAAAAACGCAATTGGTACCGTAATTATTAGATAATTGTAGTTCAACTAGAAATAAAGATGCATCAACGCGCCGAGGTAATATTCGCCCGAACATTAAAAACTTCGTGGGATAACTAAATAAATGTTTTTTAATAATTTTGAATTAAACATTGAAACTAAAGATCGTCTAAACAGTTTACTAAATGAACTAATTTATTTAAAACTTTAATAATCAGAAAGGAGAACATTCGGACAAAAGAAGAAATAATAAATATTATGGGACTAACCAAGATTTACCGCCAGAAAAATATGTGATTATGGTTTAAATTATTTTCTTTATTAATCTAAGTTAAACATTAAGTTTTAGATAGCGATAGGGAAACAAATACATTAATTCGCAATATAACATTATATAAAAATAATATGTTTTGATTTTGAATGTTCAAATAAAATTGTATGTGTGTGGAAATTTTGTATATTTGCGATGCTCGAGGAGAAAGAAACCTACTACGAACTCTAATAGGAAGGTAAAGATTATTTTGGTACATTTTATAGTTATAAATGATATAATGTATGTTTTATTTATTTTGATCAGCTGTGAATCGAATGAATGTAATGCAAAGTTTTATTGTTATAATTATTGTAAAACGCATTTTGAAAAACAACACTCTAAAACACTTTGAGATGTGATTAGATTTTTTAAAAATATGCATACGATAATCATTTAATGTGTTATTAATATAGTTCAATATAACCGATGGTTATGTCATATTTTCTGTTAATTTTTCCGATTAGGATATTTAAGTGTTATTTTAACAAAACATAGATGTCGAACCTATAGTGTAATAAAGCAAGACAAATTGTTCTTATGGAATGGGGAAATGTTTTATATTAGTGAATTTTGTTTATTGTTTTAAAAGGTAGTTAGTTTTATCGATGTTGGATATAGTAAAAATCTTGAGAGATAGTTTGGGTAGTGACTTGGTAGTACGTGGAGATTCGGAAACCAAGAGGATGTATAAAAAAAAATAGGATGCTACAGGGAATGAAATAATAAGTAGTTTTAGATGGTAATCAGCGTAGTTAACAAAGCCCTACGACTGTTACACATTTGTCATGGACAGTGGTATTTTTATATTTCTTACGAATCATATTAGATGTTTGGTAAAGCTGAATAAATAGCTGCCACATCATGCTTATTGCCAGGGTTATCAGACAATGAATGTCGGCTCTATTCACACTGTTCCATACATTTTGAAGTATATAGTTTGATAAGTTATCTATCTATCTTCCCGATATCCTATACATCTTTCGCTATCTTTATCTCTATTTCTTGCAACTACATCGTTATTTGATAAGTCTATTAAAAGGAAACAATAGATATTTTAGAATGGATGTCATGCTGTTATTTGAAATAAGAATAGTTAAGTATTAATGTAGAGTAGATTATGATTATTGAAAGAGAGATACAGATATCCTAAGAAAGGAAGGAGCCAGAGAATTATTTTAATTTTCAAGAAATGAACTATAATTTTATAAAATATATCCAAATGGAAATGTACAAAAATATTAAATATAATTTCACATTTTCTTATTGTTGATGATATTTAAAAAATATAAGTATTGCATATTTAAAGAATATAATAACATTCGATAATTATAATATATGTGAAACTGAAACAGGTGATAATTAAACCCGTGTTATGGCATTATACATGAGTATGGCTTATGGAATAAATGTATTAGAGTTTATGAGCATTAGAGAACAAACGTTATAGGTAGTAATAATATTTGAACAATATGCAGAGTGACTTGTAGAGAGTTACAAGAAAATGTAATTTTTTTTTTAAGAGGAAAAACCATATTGATTGTAAATTTATAATGTTTATAAATGATGTTTATCCACATATATAATTTATAATACGGTAACTTTAATATTAAAAGGTAAAGAATAGTATTACCCATAAAATAGTTAAAATAAGTAATATAATGAACCTAATGAGAAATAAATAAATAACTTATAAAAGGTATAATAATTTAAATTAACTATAAAAGAAATCTAAAAATGTATAATTTAACTATTGTAGTGTTAAAAGAAAGGAGGATATCCCTTTTAAATAAATGTAAATAGATTTGTTTGTTTTATCTTAATTTTGATTGTTAATAAAATTCTAAAATTTGTTTATTAAAACTTGTGTCTGAGTTTTGTTTTCTCTACATCATTGCATGAATTCATAGGGTATGTTTACCGTCATTAAACTAAGTATATAATTGTTTGCACAAAATATAAATAGAGAAGTATATTTAATCTTAAATGTTTATTGATGTTTTTTTTTTGTAATTGAATAATTATAAAATTGCATTGCGTTACTGGTCATAAACCCATTGTCATAATGATTTGCTAAATTGTATGCTATTAGTTGCCACTTGCTTCATTTATCAGATTATCTAAACACTGCCACTTACTAATTTATTTTATTACTTAAAGATAAAAAAAAAAGGGAGGATATTAGATTATTAACTAATTTATTACGGTTATAAATTTACGATAAAAGAAAAGCTGTACTAGTTAGATTAAACAATGAAGATTGTGATTATTATTATTATTATTGTTTTATTATTAATCTAATTTCAGAGTAGTAAATTATGACACAAAATCCCTTATCATATTTTGCTACCTTATTTTAATTTAACCTTGAATAAATTTAAGAACCTGAGATTATTTCATTTGAGCTAGATAATTACTATTATTGTTATTATAGATAAAAGATTAATACTTTAATTGTTAAATGAGTCTTAGTGATTAGAAGTTGCAGAAGTCATAAGAATACTATGAAGTTACTATACGTAATAGTAGTATAAAGGGGGATAGTGTTCTTATGCCATTGAGGTGGTATCCTATGGGATATTATCTCAATGTAATCTACTTTGTCACCCTTTATTTCCACTTCTAGTCTCATGAATTCTGAAATAGTTATTTGAGTTAGTTTAAAACAGAACCTAAGTTAATTTTAAGAAATTTGAGCTAGTAAAGCATTTAATTGAATATCTCATTAATTATTAGAGCTAGAACCCGGTGAGGCGATTTTCACTATGTTATATTATTTATTTTGGGGGAAGTGGAGTACACATATACACGTAGGGTGAGAGGGCAGAATAAATATATCAAATTTCTACTATGTGTTGCCTTTGACAGAATAACTCGGTAGAGCATTTGCCTTAAATTCGATATTCAAGAATCTAAAGGTGCGAGTTCAACTTCTAAGCGAATATTGTCACTGTGCATATAGGCCAGCAACACCTGAAGAAGAGTGGAGAATAATACTACTCGAAACGGTGTGTAATTACTAACCTGTATTGTCTATTTGTGTGTTATTACTAACAAGTTGTTTGTATTTGAAAAATTTAAGTAAAGTTTAAAATTTTCTATACATTCAACATTCAGTCACAAATGATGGAAATAGTCCAACATATCACATCTTATAATTAAGTACTTATGTTAGATTACATAATGATACTGGAAAAATCAACATTGAGAAAGGTGTAAGACAAGGTGACTCCATATCTCCAAAACTCTTTACAGCAGTGCTGCAAGAAGTATTTTGTGGATTAAAATGGGAAACTAAAGGAGTGAAAGTAAATGGAGAGTATTTAAGTCATTTAGATTTCGCAGATGATGTAGTTGTTTTTGCAAATAATGCTTCAGAGCTGCAGGAAATGTTGCAGGAGTTAGCAGATGAAAGTAGAAAAGTAGGACTAAAGATAAATGTTAAAAAGACTAAAGTAATGTTTAATCGATTTGCTCAAAATATGAAAATAAAGATTGATTATGAAGAATTAGAAGAAGTTAACAGTTACAAATACCTTGGTCAGATTATTAATACAGATGGAAACATAATGGAGGAAATTAATCATAGAATTAAACTTGGTTGGAGTGCTTTTGGTAGAAATAACTTGATACTAAAAGGAAATATGCCTATGTGTTTGAAAAGGATGGTTTTTAACAAATGTGTTTTACCAGTTCTTACTTATAGATCTGAGACTTGGACACTTAATAGAAGAGCAATACAGAGACTTCAGGCCACTCAAAGGAGTATGGAGAGATGTATGTTGGGAGTAACAAGAAGAGATCGAAAACGCAATGTATGGGTAAGACAACAAACAGGTGTTACTGACCTTATTGAAAAAATTAAAAGATTGAAATGGAGTTGGGCTGGACATATTGCTAGAAGAAATGATAATAGATGGACAATTGAAATTTTAAACTGGGTTCCAAGAGATTGTAAAAGACCCAGAAAGAGACCACATGTGAGATGGATGGATGAAATAAGAAAATGTGCAGGGGTGTTGTGGAGAAGAGAAGCTAAAGATCGGAGAAGATGGATTAAACTTGGAGAGACCTTCATCCTGCAGTGGATTGATAATGCTTGATGATGATGATGATGATGACTTATGTTGAGAGACTTTGAAGAAAGTAATAATTCAATAAAATACATTAATGTCTTTAGTCTACTAAATGTATCATTTTATTCTGATTTGAACTTTAAAATATATTACTTTTATTTGTTATGTATACATTTGTTATAAATAGCTCATTTTATAATATAAAGTAAAATGAATAAATGTATTTTTTCACATAATCTTCACTGATATTGGTAGTGCTGAAGTCTTGATTCAGCAATTTTAATATCTCTTTTAACCTCTCCATTATCTGACATTTTCCATCATAAACAGAGAACATTTTTCTGATCACAGAAGTCTGTTTTTTTTTCTGAAAATATTTACATAGCATATTGTTATTTGACAGTATACTATTCAAGTGTAGTCATCATTTTTAACTACTGAAAACAGCCAATAAAGTAGACTATTACCGCCTGACAGTATGTATAGAAAACCTGACATTCATGTTGCAATTATTCAGTTTTTGAATATAATCAATTAACTGACTTTCCCAAATAAAGGAAACATTTGATATGCCTTTATTAATAAAATTTTACCATTTGAATTAAGGACTCTGCTTGTATTTTACAAGGTATAAAATGATATAATCATGACTAATATCCAGAAGGATATTAAGCTATTTATTTTGAAGAAAAATTCAAGTTTTCTGAGAGATAGTAGATATTGGCTTTTATTCATTATCTAAGAATGATTTATAGAGATTCATTTAAATTCTGATAACTAAGACCATAGTAGATATGTAACATTATACTCATGCTTTTCAAATTAATATTTAAACTGCATGGGCTATATTAATTGGCTTTTTGTTTTGGAAGATGTTACTGTTTGGAAACAATGTTTGCATCATATCCATTTTCTTCTGCAAAATAATGATAGGCTAAGAGCATATTATTACACGTATCTTTAAATTATATCAATTTCTCTAATATGTTTTTCTATTAGGAGAAGACATCTTGGTCAATAATTTTTTTTTGTTTTGATAAACTTAACTCTTTTAATGAATAGTTGGGATAATTATAAATGGTATTTCATCTAACCATATGACATGCTGTCAGTCATTCATTATTCAGCTCTTCTTGTGACATTTTTGCTTCTATGTCATAGCATTCACCATCAGAAAATATTGACTTAATTGTAAATATCTTACTTGTGATGCTCATAACAGATTGTTTTGATAAGTTATCTGTTGGTTTTTATAATGTTCTGTTGATCTTTAGTATATTCTGGTCTTGATTTTTCTTGTTTGATGGCATTTCATAACATACATTGTGTATTCTCATTGTTTCTGGTTTTGATTGCTTCCAGCAGGTTTTATTTCAAAATTTTTAATGAATCTGTAGTTTGTGAACTGGTAAACAATTGAGCAGTTTTAAAAATTGGATGTTCCAGCTAATAGAATATCATTAATATAGATAGATTCAACATTATTTTCGGATACATTTTTTTTATTATTCTTTTAGGATTCAATTTGTAGAACAAAAAAAAATTACATAGTTATATATTCTCTATTACTCGAGGTCAAAAGTATAATGTTAATATAAACATGAATAGATGCATATGTATAAATATTTGAATACTTTAAGAGTTTTAAAAGCCAATGTTCTAGCTAATCAAAATGACACATTTTTAATTTAGATAGATCTGCATAATGATGATATATTGTAATAATAGTATAACAGTTGTTGTTAAGTATCTTATTTATTAATATAAATTTACATATTATGCATGTTAATTAAGAGCTTCTAAAATTAGGTTATTTCAAATTTATATAATAGCAAATTTTGAAATATAGAGAATATTTTTTCAGATTTTCACTATAATGCATTTTTAGTGCTTCGATATTGTTATATATATATATATATAATTGTGTTAATATTGGCATACTTTTTATTGGTGAAATTGAATTATTTTCTCAACATTACTGATAAATGACATTGTCTAGAAACCATTCTAGTATGACTTGTTATGTTTTGTCATATCTTACATTTTTAGAAGTTTGAAGATATATAGATTTAGTGATGTAGTGTGTGTGTGCATATATATATACATACACACACACGTCATATCTTACATTTTTAGAAGTTTGAAGATATATAGATTTAGTGATGTAGTGTGTGTGCGCATATATATACATACACACACACGTTATTATACACATGAATAATTTATTGTAGGCACTATCATTTGAAGATTCAAAGGTTTCGAATAGTGATTCACTAAATATTGATCTTAATAAAGCTTTCACAGAATTGGATGAAGCAATTAATCAAGAAAATAAATTGAATGATTTTGTAAGTAAATATTTTAATGTAATTTATTAATAGACATTTTTGTATCTGTATATATTTTAAATATATGTAAAACAAAGAATTCATTAATAATCTATCAAAAGACAGATTCTGTACATCAGTTAGATAACTTTTTTTAAGGTTTTGTGACCTTTAATGTGCATTTCAAACATTCATAGGTGATAAGCTTTTTTGATCATCAATTTCCACTTTTCTTCCATTTACACTTTATAGGATTAATATATCAATTATTTGTCTTAAGTTTAAGCATAATTCAATCCAATTCATCTTCTGTTTAATAATTTTCTTAACAAATAAACCCATTTTATTTATCTCCTTCACTATTTCATTATTGCCAGATGTATTCTTCATATTTATTTTTACCATCTTTATTAAAATTCGTATTTCACGTTTCTAATATTTTCTCCTCTTTACATTGTTTAAACTTTGCTTTATATAAAGTTAAGCTCCAAATAATCATTTAAAAGTCTCTTTCTTAATTGTTATTTTAATGAATCATAAAATAATCATTTATCTTTATTAAAAGCTTTTTTAGCAATTTTAATTCTTACTTTTATTTCCATATCATTATTTATTATATCTAAACATTAAATTGTTCTACATGTTTCCCCAAAATAAGACCTAACAGGAAAATAAGCCCTAGCACAATTTTTCAGAATGATCATAATATAAGCCCTACTTAAGATTGTCAGCACGACAGATAATTTAATTCATCCATTGAAACACACGTGTATTGATTATATGGGGGAGGGTGACCCAAAGAAGTTGCACGGAGCAAGATCAAGCAAATGTGGCAGATGATTAAGTTGAGTCATGCTGAATTTAATTAAAAATTGTTTCACATTCAAGCTTTATGCGATAGCATTGTTATGCACTTCTCACTTTGCCTCAAAACAGGCTGTTTATGTTTTATCACATTACACAAAAGTTTCAATTATAGTTTACATTTCTCACTGCAATAATTTGCATATTTTATAAACTAATTAATTTTGTACTATAATTCTGGTGAAAATTCACCAAAAGTTAACTGACTATTAATTGAGCATATATCTATACAGATATTTTTTTATACCTTTTCATTGTAGTGTGACTCAGCTCAAGTTTTTTCAGAGAAGTATGCATTGTTGTTAAATGGGATCTACTATCTCAATATGTAAATGGATATATAAAAGTAGCTATGCTAGTGTTATTTTGTTTTCTTCTTAATTGGATCTTTTTAAGACTATTTATATGGAATTTGGTTTCCATTATTTGCTAAATCAATATATTTTTATGGTGATTTTTTTAGAAAATAAAATTACTAATGATGATATTCTGCATATCAATATGTTAGGTAATAATTATCAATTAGATGAAATCATATTTGTTTTTCTTTAACAGGAAAATGCTCCAAAGATTTGTATCATAGAAATATTTTCTGTATATAAATTTTTTTTACTCACCTTGAGTTTGAAAAGATTTTTCATACTGCAGAGTAAAATTAATGAATATATTATCTAGATATGTATATTGATCTTACTGATGTTTAAAATCACAAATTGTTATTTAAATATTTGCAATAAAATGAAATAATATTCATTAAGGCGGTAGCCTCAATCTCATGCGTATAAAATGGGATAGTAGGGACCTCTACAGGTCTTAAACCACATGCTTACTCTTGGAAGAAAAGAGGGGAACCCTTCTTTACTTCATCCTACTTTCTATTTAAATAGGTGAAGCTGAAGTGGTTCGATCTGAGAGTGTGCAGCTATTCAATACTTCACTAATTAAGTCCACATTTCTTATTACACATTAATACTCGTGAAATCTTTTGATTTACAGCGAGTCAATGGAAAGATTTTATAGTGAGAAATCTATTATGATAATTTAAAGTTATAATTATAAATTAAGGCTGTAGCCTCAATAGCTGTGATAAACAGTGTACTATAAAGAATGTATAATAAAAATAATTAAATTTATAAAATATACAATAGCAGCTCGTAATAATAGCAGAATAGGACCAGATGCTTCTCTACTTTCATCTTTAAGCATAATTCAGCTTTAAGTGAATTAAATCTCTTATTTCATTTGTGAATATGTACAGTGACAAACACACATAATATTATTACTATTATTTATTAATAAGATAGACCAAAGTTACTTTGTCATTACATCATTTTATTAACACAGGTTATATTTTATTATTTATTTTGTTGATATAGTTAAACATTTATGGGGGAAAAAAAGATTCTGGAGGCAGGTGCCTGTTTCATAACTTTGCAAAAGCCAATTTTTATGGAAAAAATATACAAATGTATTGCTATGATCTATTGAAGTGAGACTTCATTGAATGGTCATGATTACAGAAAATTGGTTTTTAAGTCTATTATTTTTTAAACAAGCAAAAGAAAAAAGAACGTATATTATTTGAAACATTATATTTCTAACAGTGTTAAAATAATGGATGCCTTGTAATTAACAATTTTATAATTAATAAACTTAATTTTTTTAAAAAAAAAAAGAAAAGAACTGACATTATTTTTTGTTTTTGTAATATTAATAAAGTTGACATTTATCTTGAAATAAGTTAAGATTACTTTTAATTACAGCTATAACTAAGAAAAATTACTCTGCTAATAAATGATTTTTTCTTGTTTTTATTCTATTAAATTGTTATTCATTCATATTAATTGTTTATGTATATATAATAAATAAAAAAACATTTAATTTTATAAAGATTTAATATATCAATATATTATATAAATAATTATTAGTTATAATCATCTTGCAGGAGTCAGCTATATTCTGTAGCGTATACATATGTATTGTAACGGACCAATTAACGTAATGTAGTGACTCTACCTACTGTTATTGCCCAAATATGTAACGGACCGAATACTATAAGATGGTATATCCAGAGTCCTCACAACTTACAGGTCCTATTACGTCTCGGAGTTCAAACTCAGTGAAGAAATTTGCCTTTAACACTACTCAAGGATGGATTTAAACAGGATGGCAATAATGTGACCTTTATATAGGTCCCTAATGGCTTTTTACTCATGAATATATTAAAAATGTGTACACATGTATGATAGATGTTCTGGTGAGTGAAGTATGAATGATGCTTGATGATCTAGAGACCAGAGAAACAAAGGTTTTAACTTCAACAACAAATATTTATTAACAAATCTGGGTTAAATTTATAATATTTATAAATTAATAAGAATATATACATGAATATAATAAAGTATTGATTTGTCTTTACTATAATATGACTAGCTGTGATTTAAATATTAAAATATCAATCAAAATAAAAATTATAAAATTACAATGTAGAATAAAGTATCTTATTTTGAAAATCACACTATATTATTAAATGTTTAATGTTTACTTTAATTATGTCCTCTGAATGTATATTAAAGTTATGTCTGTAGATTGCTAATTTATGCTGTATAGATAGAATTCATTCATAAGACTATTAATCATACAAACAGGAAAATGTACTCATATATAATTATTTATTAAACATTACAAGCATAAAGCTAAACTAGTCAGGATAAAATCAAAACTATCCCAAATCCAAAATTAAACCAGACCAGCATAAAAATAATATTAAAACACAACCTAAGGTTTCACTGCTACAAGCAGACTTCTCAAGAAAAATTCCAACTCAAACTCTCAGTATACACTAAAAAATACAAAATATTGAAGAGCATTAAAATTAAACGAAATCTTGAACCTCTTCAAAAACAAAGGGTTAAAATTTGTAAGAGTAGCTTCAGTGTTTTTATTTAGCAGACGATGTCTTCCTTTTATTCATGCATGTTAAATGATTTTAAAATTCCAACCACTTAATAATTCCCACGACGAAATCGAACTTTTGGGATCTTGATTTTGTAGCCATTGCCTTTCCAATTCTATCTCCAAATCATTCCACGCTGATGTAGACATTAAGCATAAAATGGTTATTATACTCCATCACCATCTGATGACACTAAGAAGGCACAAAGATCCTGCGACAATTAATTTAGCAAGATTGCATTCTTAGATTATATATATATATACGCAAATAAGTAGTTAAATATAAGTTTTTTTTCCAAAGCTTACGTTATAATAGAATAGAATCACTGTTTACATGCAGTTTATATATATATATAAGATGCGTGATAATAGATTTTGCTTCAAAAGAAATACAATTTAGTATTTTAAAATTCTATTTCATTATTAGTTTGTTTTGTTTTTTTTTTAAAAAAAAACATTTTATAATAATTATATTTTTGTATTGATAAGCAAATATAAATCTCTCAGAATTTATTCTAAAGAACGAAAGTTCATAACTTAAATAATGCCTCTTTTCTTTTTAAAATATTTTTCACTTTACCAAATAAATGCAATTCAAGATATTGACAGTTTTCTTTTAAAACGAAATAGAATCATGATAATCAATATAATAATAATTAAAAATATTCTTATTCTAAAGCTTTACTTTAACGATATTCCATTTTTAACAAAAATCAACAAACTAAACTGTTGCTTAGTTTTTTTCAAGTTCCAAAATCAACAAATGTTTGCTTTTTTTTTTTACTCTTTTAAACAAAAGAAACTTGTTTGCTAGCATCTTTTAACATTAGATTACTATTATGTCTGTCACATCATGATTAAAACTATTAAATATACAATATATAAATGTGTATGTATAGATGTTCTATTTCACATTTATTCTAACAAAACAACATATAAATTCATTCCTTTATGAATGTATAACTATGTATGTATATATATGTTTGTGTTTCTCCAAATATCCTAAAATTATGTTTTAAAAGTTGATTGCCTTTCTAATCTTTATACTTGTCATTCCAAAACATCAGTTACTTATTTTTTTTTTATAAGGATTGGGCATCACCTTACATTTCCCCCATCCTTAGAAGGTTAAAATTTAGACTATTGTCAAAATTTTAGCACATGAACAAAGGTTTGAATGGTTATCGCGTTGGATAATTTTATTCTTTTTAAATAAGGGAGAGTTCTAATGCTTTTTTACTTATTTTAATTTGCTCATTAATATACATTTACTTTTTTTTATGACTCATTTTTGTTAGATTCCTGTCCCTATCTCTTTCATCTTAACATTGAACTACTGTTATCATTAACATTGCTCCTACTATCTTTAACAGAATTACTGACTATATGATGGTTGAATATCCTGAATTCGACTGGTTAAATGTTTCTGTTCCAGAAGGCATGTATTTGAGTTCATCAGCCTATATCCTGCTCCCTGGGAGTCTTATTGGATTTTTATAAGGACTGAACGAAATATGGGATGCCCACCACATTGTATTGGTCAATTCCCACATCTCAGCCGATTCTAAGATACCTCAATGAAATGCTTCCTCATTAACTTGAGTATATTCTCATCACATCTACCTACTCTAGCCGTGTTTACTCACATACAATGCTATCTTTCTCATTACAATATACTTGCATATACACATTTATATTTTTTTATTATAAACTACTGTTTCATTTACATTAGTCATATTCATTTATTCATGGGCAACTGAGATTCTGCATTTGGCAGTTCTTCTTGACAACCAATGTATAGCTTCAATATCCGAGCATTATAACTTTCTTTTATTTCTCCCTCAATGATTAACCAAAATGCATTTGGGTCAGCTTGTTTCACAATAGCATATGGTCCAGCATATTGTTGACAAAATTAATGATAAACATTATCCATCGATTTACTTGGGTGATGTGTTTTCACAAAAACCTTGTCCCCAATCTTAAAGTGTTGTCTACTTTTCCTCTTATTCTTATTCCTAATATTAGCTTTATCAATTAATTGTTGGCGAGTCATTTGAAATTTTGTTTCTAAGTCATATTGATGGCATTCAATTGGCGGCTGGTATTTTACAAATAAAGAAGGAAAATGTAGTTGAATTTGTGTGAAACCAGTAGATTAATTTACGCGGCTGGTATTTTACAAATAAAGAAGGAAAATGTAGTTGAATTTGTGTGAAACCAGTAGATTAATTTACACCCCAATTAATATAATTCACTACACATTCCGTTTGCTTCACCCACCCCCTATTATTTATATGATTTAATGGTCAAAAGTAAAATTTAATGTAACATCAGTGTGTGTGCATAAATATATATGTAAAATTGAAAGGAAAAGTAGAAATAAACACAGAATAAATTTTTGTAAATATTTTTCTATATTTTCTAAAACAAAATCATAATATGTAAAGGGTTAAATAATAACTCTGATTTAAAATAAAAATTGTTTTATAAATTAAACTTTTAAAAGGTCTGATAAAAAACATAATTTGTAATTCTGATTTTGAAATTTAAATATAAGCTTGTTTTTTTGATAATTTTGAAAAAAATGTCTATTTTTGAAATCTTTAATTAATTTGTAAATTTTTATTGTCTAAATGAAAACATGTATATCTTTTCAAAAGGCTTATCACACCTTTGGTCAAATTCCAAAGATTAAAGTAAAAACATGTACATGTTTTAAAGGGATTAGGGAGCTAAAAATAAAAACTCTGTTTTTAATCAAAGTGTTGTTAACACCTCAGATGAGTTTTTAAAAAGACTGATTAAAAAAATATCAGTTAGTCTGGTTAGTGATTTTTGAAGAGAACAGGTCAGCTGCAGAGTTGTTTACAATATTTTGTTGCAACTTGATGAAGGGCAGCAGTTGGTTTTAGCTGACCATATAGTTGGCAGAACATTAGATTGGGGAGCTGCTACTATTTTCCTTCACAGGAGTTTTGGTTTTGAAGCTGGGTCACTTCTAAATCAATAGCCAAAAAAAGAGGACAAAATAGCTAGCAGAGTTATATAAAGCTCCTATGAAGATCTAAGGACAGTCCAGTAGCTGCCTTATAGTTTACTGCAGTTTTGATTCATGAAGCCAGGGTCACTTCAAATGCATCAACTAGCTGCTTAAATATGTTCTAGAAGACAACTTGACAAATGCTTGGACTACAAAAGTAAGCTCATGGTATGCCATCTAATTACTTGGATACTTTTTCCTGATTATGACAGTCACTAAAAACCAAACTCATCAAGAAAAATCTTCCAGTTTGCTGAAGAATTAATTAAACATATACTGCGACAGATAAAGGCAGAGAAATACGCATAACGTATATACAGCTGGTGGTGAGTAGCGTTATATATGATAAGGAAGTTTTAAACAATTTCCTCAGTAAAATGACATTTTTATAACTGATAGAAATATATAAAACGATATTAGTTTAAAATCGTTTATTAAAGAAAAAAAAACTGTTTAAAGTTATATTTATAATTTAGAGAGAAAAAAAACTACAAAGAAAGTTATAATTAATAATCAAGAAAAAGATTTCCAAAAATCTTTTAGACTAGGAAAAAGAAAGACATTTTAAATCAATTAACTGTCAAAAATTTGATAGTACTTGTTTCAAGAAAAAGACTATTCAGCAAAGAGAATAAAATTGCGAGAATAATCTGTAATAATTTTATTGTCATAAATACTAATGTTATGAGATAAATTAATATATCGCACGTCTGTGCAAATTAGATATATATTTGCGTTTCAGTAAACCTACTATGTAAATGTATTTCATTTAACTGAAACTTTAATCATTTATTATATTTATATATAATTTAAGATTTGGATAATTATTTTGCAGCAAGTCAAATAGGTTATTTCACGCACGCACACACATGTATATGTGCGTATGTTATCAATTATAACACATGTGTAAATTTTAATCATTTTTTTTTGTTGTTATTGAATGTCAATTGAAACAGATTGATTGTATATTATAAATCGCGCGTCTGTGCGTATATATGTAAACTATAGTAATAATATGAATTGTAAATTGTAATTACTTAAATCAATGTAATAATTTGAATTTTTTTATAGTAATTTTGTCAGTCACAAATATAATTTTTTTATATTGTATTATAATCAAAATCAGAAAATTCACGCACATATGTGTGCGTATATATGTCAAATGTATTGTAAATAACAATGCGTGTCTTATAGACACTTATGTGTAAAATTTTAATCATTTTTCTAAATTAAATGTTAATTCAAACATGTTTATTTTGTATCAAGCCACATGCCTGTGTGCTGAATGGGTTTAAATAAACCTAATTTATTAATCATGTAACTCAATGTATACTTTTCATAATCAGAACCCTTATAAGACCTTATTCATTTTTTTTTTGTTATTAATAAACTTATATTTAATTGTTAAAAATTGTATTCCATCATCTCGTGTTCACATACAGTAATAGAGCCCATGTTCTCTGAACTAGATTTCGGACATGGATAAATGGGGATGTGTTTAGTGCTTTGGGCATCCAGAGATGATCATCATCATCCTGGTTGGCGCAAAAGAGGATACTCTTTAAAGCCCATGCACTATCTTTTATTTTACTTTAGTCTTATTAAAAGTTAAGTTTATAGTTGGCCAGTACATTAATAGTACTTTAGTGGCCAGAGCATTGATGATGATCAGCATGCTTTAAATGTCCCAGCATTATTGTTCTATTTCTGATTATTGTGTATTTTAATGGATGGGCACTAAACTGGTGCATCCAAGTTATGTTTATATAATTGCCCAAGCTGGCAAAGGCTCAATAGTTAGTCTGGTCTACAGAAGGCCCATTTTCAATCCAGTCACAAGGTTGACTGTTGATTTATATATTTTATTGTACTAATTTGTTTATTCCCATCAATGATGATGATGGATGGTTATTTCTCTCTAGTATTTACTTATACTGATATTTACTTTATAATGCTGGTTGATAATAATTATGCTTTAGTTGCTCTTATGAGTTAGCTTTTGATCTCTCAATGTTCTCAGAGATTCTCTAATCTCATGCTCTCATATCTTTAAATATTTACTTATAGATATTTTTGTAAAATATTGATATTTCATTTTGAATGGACTGGGAGTGATGGATGATTTTGCCATCATCCAGATTCATTTACTTTCTACCCCCCATCCCATTAAAATATATACTCAAATAATATTATGTATAGAGTTCAATTATTAAGAAAGTCCATTTTTATGTTCCAGGGTCACAATCATGAAGTCTGTCCCTTAATTTGTGCCTTTCTCTTTTTAAGGACTTTCATTCATTTTCCTAATAAATGTAAACAGACCTTCATAAGTGTTGCAAAGCTTGTGGAACTTGGGACCTTTCTGTTTCTTTGCAGGGAATATGGTTGTCTCTAGTATCATCTGGCAACTTTCCATGACTTGGTCATCTTCCTGATTATGAATTGACTTCTTGTGCCATAATATTCACTTAAGATGAACATATCCATCGACTTCATTTGTTCCTCCAAAGTTAGCTTTGGTGACAGGACAGTTTTCTTCAGTGGAAAGCCTTTGAGCATATACTAACCTTTCTTGGATTCTGCTACTATTTTCATAGACCTTGTATTCAGAGCAAACTTTAAGTTCTGAACATTGGATGCTCGCACTAACTTGCATTGCTTGGTCACATATCTTACGCATTCTCGTACTCTTCATGGGCAGAGTTGAACTAGCATCACTCCAACATGTTTTTGGGATCGTTCCTCCCAACTTAAAATTGATGGAATGATTTTTTATTCTGTCTTCAGGAACTTGATGAGTCCAACTAACAGAAGACTCATGTTCAAGAGAAGTTTCTGCAGTAAAAGAATGCTTAGTACTTCGATTGGATTCAAAAATGAAACCAGGTATGTTCTTTATATCATTAATATCACTGCTCATACTATCTATCCTACTATTAATCTCATCAGTTTTAGCTTCTGTACTATCTATATTCTCCTTTATACACTCCATCTTTGTTTCCAAATTACTATTTATTTTGCTCTCCAAATCATCAATATCAGTTTTGGTTGCCATAGTAGCCTTCATATCCTCTATCTTAGTGGATTCCTGGGCTTGGTGAACCTCCTTAATATTATTCTAACTTTGAGTGGTAATACTTGCCGTAAACCAAGTGAATCGCTGTTGACAGTGTGTTCCTTATGTCTATCTCTATTCTCATCTCTTCTACATCTCGCTTCAATTCCATATTACTGTTATGCATTTTATTCATCTCTGAAGATAACTGCTTCATGTCTGTGGAAAATTTCATTTCAATGCCACTAATTCTCAACCCTCTCATCCAATTTGTCAATATCTTTCTTTAGATCTTCTTTTAAACCACATATTTTTTTTCAATTCAGTTTCTATTTTGTCAATATCAGCCTTGGTTGCCATATCATCCATCTGATCTCTCATATCTATCCATCTGACCACTCATGTTGCTTTAATCAACTTGACTATATCTATCTGACCACTCATGTTGCTTATATCAACCTTGGTTGCCATGACATCCATCCGACTACTCATGTTGCTCATATCAGCCTTGACTATCTATCTGACTACTCATGCTACCTATCTGATCCAATAATATTTGGAACATCTGCATCATGGCTCCCTTATCTTTTGCAGCCTGTGTTAGTCCAATTCTAGGTGATTGAGCAGACTGTTCATTTGAATCTCCTTGAATTTGAGATATCATTTGCCTTTCCTCTTGCATTGACAAAGAATGCTTAGCTCCAACCATTGACCCCCCAGGTACATGTACATCTACAGACCCTTCTTGTTCCACATCAGGATTACCCTCAACTTCATTGCCATTAATATCCTGTCACTTTACATTTATTTCTTTATTCATTCTTGTTAAATATCTCCCACTTCTAAGCAACATACAAAATACACTAATATTTTTCATTGGAATATTTACTCTATGAATGCAAAGTTATTTCTTTTCTATATAATACTCTATAACATGTCATAGGTTCTCCTACCAACTTGTGTCATCTCATGTGAATATTTTGGTTACCTTGAGTATTTTATACCTCATTGGTATTAATGTCGGATTTATATATTTTGCCCTTTATCTGCCTCACTTGCCTACTCTTATTAGATTCTTGATCATCTACTTAGTTTTGATCTCTATTTATCAATTCATACCTTTACTCGAAATTATTTAGACTTATTATCAATTAAGTTAACTATACCTTTAAGTTGCCACACCATTTAATCCATAGGGTTATATAATATATAGTCTATTAAACGACTGACTAAAATATGATGTATCAGGTTATACTGAAATTATGGACAATTTCTCATAAATTCAATTTATATCACACTAAAAATATATGGTAAAATATGATAGACTTAACTCTTTAAAGCTCAAGACATTGTGTACCAAAATGTAATAGACATAACTATTAACATGTTGTGAACCTAAGTATTCGAGCCTACCACATTGCTCCCAAAAATGTAACAGACAATAAACTAGAATGAATTCAATAATTGGCTAATACAAATGTGATGTGATACTCAACTTACATTAAGTCTACATGTGCTGGTGCACCCATTATACAGGCCTCACTATTGATGGTACCAAAAATGTAACAAGACTGCAATCTGGACATGTGGTATCATCAACTAATCGAGCTTACCATATTACAGCCAAAAATGTAACAGTACGTAATCTGTACATGTGGCAAATCTAAATATTCGTGCCCAAAACGTTGCACGCCAAAATATGTAATGGACCGAAGTCTGTACATATGACGAACCTAAGTATTCATGCCTACCACATTGCACGCCATAATATGTAATGGACCGAATAACGTAATGTAGTGACTCTACCTAATGTTCTTGCCCAAATATGTAACAGACCGAATAATATAAGATAGTATATCCAGAGTCCTCACAACTTGACTATTTTGTCTCGGAGTTCAAACTTGGTGAAGAAATTTGCCTTTAACTCTACTCTAGGATGGATTTAAACAGGATGGCAATAATGTGACCTTTATTTAGGTCCCTAATGGCTTTTTACTAATGAATATATTAAAAATGTGTATACATGTATGATAGATATTCTGGTGAGTGAAGTATAAATGATGGTTGATAATCTAGAGACCAGAGAAACAAAGATTTTAACTTCAACAACAAATATTTATTAACAAATCTGGGTTAAATTTATAATATTTATAACTTAATAAGAATATATACATAAATATAATAAAGTATTGATTTGTCTTTACTATCATATGACTAGCTGTGATTTAAATATTAAAATATCAATCAAAATAAAAATTATAAAATTACAATGTAGATCTATTATTTTGAAAGTCACACTATATTATTAAATGTTTAATGTTTACTTTGATTATGTCCTCTGAATGTATATTAAAGTTGTGTCTATGGATTGTTAATTTATGTTTTATAGATAGAATTCATTCATAAGACAATCATTACAAACAGGAAAATGTATTCATATATAATTATTTATTAGTAAGTCTTTAATATTTAATTTTATATATTAAATGTCTAATTAAGTGTATATGTTTAAAATCTTACCTTTTGTCTTTTAAGTCAATGTCCAATCTAATGCATCCAATTATATTAAGACTTTATTTATGAACATATAAAATTTATATAAGTATACTTTGAGTTGTGTATTTATATTTCTCTCCTATAAAAATTTAAGCTAATTGGGTTTTTTTCATTTTATGATTTAGAGAGAGAAAAAATGTTTTCTACAAATGAGTAAAAGGTGAGAAAAATTGCAACTCAAACTCTCAGTATACACTAAAAAAAAATAAAAATACAAAATATTGAAGAGCATCAAAATTAAAATCTTGAACCTCTTCAAAAACAAAGGGTTAAAATTTGTAAGAGTAGCTTCAGTGTTTTTATTTAGCAGACGATGTCTTCCTTTTATTCATGCATGTTAAATGATTTTAAAATTCCAACCACTTAATAATTCCCACGACGAAATCAAACTTTTGGGCTCTTGATTTTGTAGCCATTGCCTTTCCAATTCTATCTCCAAATCATTCCACGCTGATGTAGACATTAAGCATACCAATGGTTATTATACTCCATCACCATCTGATGACACTAAGAAGGCACAAAGATGCTGCAACAATTAATTTAACAAGATTGCATTCTTAGATTATATATATATACGCAAATAAGTAGTTAAATATAAGTTTTTTTTCCCAAAGCTTACGTTATAATAGAAATAGAAACACTGTTTACATGCAGATAATAGATTTTGCTCAAAAGAAATACAATTTAGTATTTTAAAATTCTATTTCATTATTAGTTTGTTTGTTTGTTTTTTAAAAAAAAAACATTTTACAATAATTATATTTTTGTATTGATAAGCAAATATAAATCTCTCAGAATTTATTCTAAAGAACAAAAGTTCATAACTTAAATAATATCTCTTTTCTTTTTAAAATATTTTGCACTTTACCAAATAAATGCAATTCAAGATATTAACAGTTTTCTTTTAAAACGAAATAGAATCATGATAATTAATATAATAATAATAATTATTAACAATATTCGTATTCTAAAGCTTTACTTTAACAGTATTCTATTTTTAACAAAAATCAACATACTAAACTGTTACTTAGTTTTTTTCATGTTCCAAAATCAACAAATGTTTCCCTTTTTTTTTTACACTTTTAAACAAAAGAAACTTGGTTGGTAGCATCTTTTAACATTAGATTACTATTTTGTCTGTCACGTCATGATTAAAACTATTAAATATACAATGTATAAATGTGTATGTATAGGTGTTCTATTTCACATTTATTCTAACAAAACAACATATAAATTTATTCCTTTATGAATGTATAGCTATGTATATATATATATATGTGTATGTGTGTCTCCAAATATCCTTAAATTATGTTTTAAAAGTTGGCTGCCTATGTTATCTTTATACTTGTCATTCCAAAACATCAGTTACTTATTATTATTTTTTTATAAGGATAGGGCATCACCTTACAGTATAAATTATATAAAGATTTATTTACTATTGCAGTTAAGTGTAATATCCCTTTTATATATACAAACACATGCACAGACTTCTATATATATTAATACACACACAGATTTCCTAACTTAAAAATTTACTTCAAAATTCAATATAAAAATCAAGCATCATTAGTCTTTATATTATATTTATTTATATAGAGATATAGTCAAGATGTCATAATAATTGGCCAAACAGTTCATTTGCTGCATAAGAAACTGAATTCTTTACATCAGCAGCTCCAGATTTTACTTTTCAAGGAAAAAGAATATCAAGAAAAAAATGATAGTTTACAGATATGGCTTTATAAAAAGCCAGACTTGAAACGGATTAGAATATATCGTTCAAATATTCGTAGTCTCAAATCCAAACTCAGGCATAAATTAGCTGACAAAAAAGATCTTGAAGAGGTAAGTTGTTTTTTAATTAATAAATTTATTTTTATAATAAATCAATCATATATATATATAAATATATATTTTACTAAAATTCAAGAAATAATTAAATTGTTGAATATTTTTTAATAGATTTTTTTTAATTTGCAAAAGATAATGTATAAAATATGTTTAAAGTTTGAATGCAGTATATAAAAATTTTGATTTAGTAGTTATTGTTTAAAAAACTCAATTTTTTTAATCAGCCAGTGGTAGAAAAAAAAATTATTAACTTTTTGTTTGAATAGTTATCGATTTGAGAATGTAAGCCAATTTAATTATCTTGGTAACTTTTTAAATAGAAAGATGAATTTAGATATTGAAGTGCAATAGGTTAAAAAATAGAGTATTTTATCACAGGGAAATAAATAACTGCAACTAAATTAATTATATATATAGCTGTTATTACGATAAAATCCTTACCAATGGTCAAATTATATATTGTGCCGGACGTTCGATTTTAATTTCGTCTATCAATCTATTCTGGTACAGAGGGCGCCACTAGATCACTATGTATCTGGAAAATTTGTTTACTGAGATCAGAATAGATGATGATGATGGTTTGCGCCAACTAGACTCAGGGAGAAACAAGAGATTTTAAATTGTTTAGACAATTGAGACAAAAGCACAAAGACAAACGTCAGCCAAATTAAGTTTAAACATATTTAATAAAATTTTATTCAGAGAAGAATAACTTATAAGAAAAGTTTATAAGTTAACAAATATGATTAGCTCAGGCATGTACCAGAAATACGAAAGGCAAAGCTATGACAGACCGACTGATCTTTTAATAAACGAATTATAAAGGGAGGAAGTAAGTTTTATTCAGCAGAGGATTCATCTTAACATTTGTTCTCACTTTCAGATATTTAAACAATACGTCATTGAAATAGATCAAAGAAACCAGCACCAATGAGCTTTTCGAGATCCAAAATTTGGTCAGACCCCGAATGTCCTTATGTCGGTATGAGCTGCACCTATTAATACGTTTAAAATAACGGTGATTGATCCACCTCAAGAACCACCGAAAAATATGATTGAAACGGAGTAAAACAATTAAAACTGGTGAATCCCAGCCAAACGATTGGCAAAAATTACTTTAAAATTAATAATTAAAGGTCTCAATAAGAGACAAGCAAATTATTGGAAAACCAGTTACGTCTGTCCCAGCAATTAAAGAAAATGAATTACAAACAAATTTTGAGTACACGCTCTGATAACTTTAAAGCACATGTAAGAAATATAAAATAAATCTATCGGAGAGTGCACATGAGTACGAAAATATTAAAAGTTTAAATACTTTAGCAGAACGAAAGTATCGCTCACCTGTAATTTAAAGAGAGATATATTTTATCTTCCTGCTGACGACTTATAAAATTACAAAGAAAAACAATTCTAATTTCCGCTTTCAGAGATAGAAGAAGGGAAATCTCACCTGCGGAAAATTAGACAATAAAGTCGTCAGCCAAAAGATTTTTGGAGGTTTGCGAAAGCGCAAACACAGTGTTAAAAAAAATAATTATTGAATAATAAAATAATTACAGGTAAGCATTTAAAATATACACGACTGCCAAAGCATTCATAAAAAGCGAGGCATAAAAATATAACACTCATTCGTCACTCTCCAATAAACAAAAATTGAAAACAACTTGGAATCTTAAAATGAAGATTCCAAGACACACTACATAATATTAGAAAACACAGAAAATATTAAATATGAGGCTATATAAATTACTTAAGCTTATGAATACATATTTAGGATTAGATTGAGCGGAGATTTAATGAGAATTAATTTACCCTGGGAAGAATAAAAAAGAAAATAATTACCTTTCGGTAAAACAAAGTTCACATAGAGTGCGCACTTTTACTTAAGTTCATTTTCAGGTTCTTCGACCATGACAAAGTAGATGTAAAGAGATTCCGGCTTCTTCTAGGTGTTTAAGGCATTAATGGAGCAAATTAGGAAGTTAGGGATCGTCTTTTGTTAAATTAGCAAGCCATTCTGGTGGTGATAACACGTATAATATTTTTCATCTTGTTGTAAGCAAAAGGATTTAATAACAGCTAATGTCCTTTAAGAATTTAAATGTCCGCACTGATATAAACTTTCACTTGGGAAACAGCTTATCTAGTTACGAATAATTAATTAACACTCCAAATTTTCAGGGCTATTTATACGTTGCTCCATTGCCCGCGAAACACTTTCCTTGTTGTCCAATTTCTACGCTTAAGGCAGGGCAAATATTAATCTCCCGCTCAATCTATCTAAGAATTCTACCCAGGGATTATTGAAACGAAAACAACTACATAGAAATCAAATCTCCGCTTTTAGAATTAATCTACAATAATTAAATAAAAGCTACAGGAAAGTAATTAGTAAGGTTGCTTGTTTTTAATTAATTGATTAAAGTAAAAACAAGCGGTATATGAAAACTATTTTAAAATAAATCGATAAACACTGAAATGAAGCGTTTTACATATAAACGCTTGTGTATTTTGATACACGTATTCTTTTTTAAATAATAATAAAATTTAAACATTAAACGTTTTAACAAAAATTAAGTTTAGTGAAGATTAAAACTTAATCGGATTTCAATCATGTTCAATATATATATATAAAATCATAAATTTGTCCATAATGTTGTTTCCAATAATATTATTATTAATAATCATTTATACTTAATTGAAATAAACAACTTCTTTAATATAAATATTTTAATCAAACTGGTTTTCATCCGATATTTGGACCTTCTGAAGACATATATATGTAATGTGATGTACTGTGGCTTCTCCTTAAACGAAGTCAAGAATCTCTCAACAATTATGCCCAGAGAAACCATTTTGATGTAATGTGATATACTGTAGCTTCTTCTTAAACAGAGTCAAGAATCTCTCAACAATTATGCCCAGAGAAACCTGGTAGCCACTTTATTTTAGATTTCCCAGTCTAAGTTTTCCCATACACTGCTCCATCCCATTTCCACAACATAATCTTTGTCAACTCTATGGCCTTTATATCTGAATCCCCCTTATCTTTTCCCAAACCCAGCATAAAAACCAATAATCCACTTTCTGTATAATCACTTTTTTCATATTTATTCTTCCATAATTTTATTATATATGCCCTTTCTGTTTTCAAGCATTTACATTCAATTAACAGATGCCTAATATTTTCTATTCCTTCCTTACATAATTTACAGACTAAATCACCCATATTTTTCCACTTACATATATATTCTCTTGTTGCTAAAGATCCCGTTCGAGCCTTAAACAATAAACTACTTTCCTTACTATTATCATATATTAACTCGCACCTAATATTCTGTTTATTTCTATATATATTTAAACTTTTTACTCTCCATACTAGTTCTCTAACTCCCTATTCCTTATTAATAAATATATTCTTTTATCCCATTCCTTACCACTATAACACTCAACAATCCTCCTAACACAATCATCCCATCTTTTGTACAAATATACTGATATAAATTCTTTATCCAAATCTTTTGCATACCGCATTACCTTTCTCACCCATCTTGTTACCTGCCCTTTACTCATAGCCCAATTAAATACTATTTTGGCTATTTTTTTATTATCCATAAACTGCAATCTACCAAACATTTTCATTTTTTTTGCATCTCTCATATGAAAACTTCACCATCATTTCTCCTTGAATTGCCTCCCTTGCTGTCTATACATCTGCATCCAATGCATGTCTTCCTACTTCCCTTTGAACTTTTTCTAAGTAATTTAATACCCCTTTACTAACACATAATGCATCATTACCATATGTTAACTCTGTTACTGCAGCTTCCTTCCATATAATTCTAGCTACATCATATTTATTATATGAAAACATTGTTAATTTCTTTATCAATCCCTTTTTTTTCATTGCTTCATTTATCAATTTTTTCTCCCATTCATCCAAATAATTTTTCTGATTACTTAAAATAATTCCCAAATAACTATATCTATTCACCACACTTAACTTAATATCTCCCAATAAAAATTCTATATCTTCTCTTTCCTTAGTATTAACCATCATTATATTTGCTTTTTCTTCACTAAATTTAACCCCCATCTCTTTACCCACTTTTGCACATGTCCTCAGCATAACTTCCATATTTTCTCTTCTTTCTGCACACAAAAATATATCATCTGTAAAAAACAGACCTGACAAAATATATATTCCCCTTACTACCTATTAACGGTATCTCTAAACAATTATATCATTACTCCATCTAGCGTTATTATTACATATTAAATTAAATTACATTACTTATATAAATCACTAATTTTTTTTCTCCTTTTGTTGAAATAAAATTAACAATGACTACAGAGAATAATTGAAATTTTTTTAGCCTCAGTGAAAAGAAATCAATAATTGTAATAATAAATATACAGTATTATTTACTTTACAACTTAGTAAATAATACTTCTCTTCATTATAATTCAATTATCCAAATTACTTCTGGAACCAGTTAATTCGGAAATAAGTTCTAAAGTGTATATTGTGCATATATGCAGATAAAAATGCTTTACGTTGACAAAATAAATCTTAAACAAATCATTTAAGAATATTTTGTTTTACATCATTTGAAATGAGTTATAACTTGTTACTATTAATAAAAAAAATACCCAATTTCTACTATAATTATAAAATAAAATTTTAAGGAATTTTTTAAAATATTAAATTAACAAATTGAATTAATTACCAAAAACATTTTTCTGATTATGAATTACAATTATTCCAAGATAATAATAAAATTTTATATTGGATGTACTAATATTACATTATAAACAAATGCTTCAAATGTAAATAAGTAATATAAATCTTTTTTTTTTTTTTTGTAACAAAAAAATTAGAAATTTTATGTCAAGAATAAATGCAAAATTGATGTAAAATAATTTTTTTAATGTAATTAATATATATATTAGGAATTTAAAATATTTGTATATATGATACAGATTATTAAGAAAGCTTAAAAAAGTTTGCAATTTCACCAATTATTAATTATCTAAACTTGATTATCAATATAAAATCCCATAAATATGAAACATTAATTGTCATTCATTTACAGTATTAATGAAAATGCTGATTCTTGGATTTTAAAAAAATTATAACATTTTTTTTTTTTTTTGTATTTTCTATATTCATTTACAATAGAAAAAGTTTATAGAAATTGATGTGAAAATACTTTAAGAAATTCATAGCAAACAATTTATTATCATTGCTGATCATAGAAAAGATTCAATATATTTGGGTCAGAACTGGAAAAAAGGCATTCCAATAGAAGTTATTCCAATGGCATATAAGCCAATTATGTTACAGTTAGAAAAATTAGGAGGCACTTCCCAACTTTGAATGGCATAAATGAAAGCTGGTCTTGTAATAACTGATACTGTTAATTTAATATTTGGAAACAAATTACTTATATAAATATACATATATACATACAATTCTATAACCCAACAATAATAACTAAAACCTATACATAAATCATAATCAATACATATTATATGACTAGTAAATAAATTCGGTTGTTTTCTCATCCTTGGTGTTCACCTTAAGATGTCGCTACTTCTAGGTAAATTCCTAGAAATATAGTTTCACCGGCCTTCACCCAACCAAAGAGGAATTTTTCTACATTATAAATGCAGAAAAGTCCTCACGTTATGTTGGACAGAGGAGGCGGCGACAGAAGCCAACACAAAGAGACTTCTTTCTATGATAAAACACAGAAAGAGTTCCCGACGGCGGCCGGTTATGGCTTTTTTTCTATGCTAAAAGCAAAGAGAAAGAAATGCCTTGATCGGCTGCCATAGTAGTCGATTTTGTTCATCATTGTCTCGAAATAGTAGAATATCTAATTTCTCTGTAGTTTCGCGTGAGAGTGTGTGTATTTGAAGCAGTCGTAGTTTTTTTAAATTTGATAAGACGTCTATTTTTTTTAATGTGTTGTAACTTATTTTACTGTTGTAAGTTTAGTAATAATGTCCTGAAGATTCCATTACGAAAGGGTAACCCTCAAAAATTGCTTTTAAGGGTGCAAAAGGGAAAAAATAATTAAAGGATCACGCGAAAAGTACCGTTTTCGCGAGAATTCGTCCATGACCAGTTACTTTTGCTATATATATATATACGCACAAACAAAAACAATCCACTGTCTAATTATTAGGAATTACTTGTCCAAAAAATAAAATTAGTCGGGTATTATTTTTTTTTTTGTTTTGTTACATTTTTTATTTCAAAATAAGATTAGTTTTTATATCTACACACTAACAAAAACAACCCAGTTCCTGATTAATTACTATCTTTAAAAAAAAAGGCAAATTCAATGGGGTTTGATTTTTTTCAATGGAGTCTTTGAATTACAGTTTGTTTGTTTTTATATATACACAAGATTTACCAAAAAAAAAAAGAAACCCACTTTTTGATTAATTACTGTCAAAAGAAACGCAAATTAGTCGGCTATCATTTTTAAATTTAGTATTTCAATAACGGTACCCTTTTTATATAGACAGACTTAACAAAAACAACCCACTTTCTGATTCATTACTGTCCCCACCCCAAAAACAGAAATTAGTCGGGTATCATTTTTCAATCGAGTCTTTTAATGACTGTCTTACTAATAGTAGTCGGGTATCAATTCTAAATTGTAGTATATAAATTACGTTACTTTTGATAGATTTAGAATTACCTCTTGCTTTTTTAATCAAATGATTGATTTACTCTTGAGCAAAAATACCGTAACTTTAAAAAAAAAGACACACCCAAACTCAAAAACAATCTAAGATTAATAAACATTGACTTATTACGTCTTGCTTTTGAATCAAATTATTGATTTACTCTTGCAAAAAAAATACCGTAATTTTAAAAAGACACACCTAAAGTCCAAAAAAAAAAAAATTCGAAAAAGCCCCGTAACTTTAAAGACACATACACAAACTCAAAAACAAGATAAGATTAATAAACATTTATTTATTACGTCTTGCTTTTGAATAAAATTATTGATTTACTCTTGCAAAAAAAAAAAAAAGACCGTAACTTTAAAAAGACACGTAAAGTCAAAAAAAAAAAAAATTAGAAAAACACCGTAACTTTAAAGACATTCACACACAAACTCAAAAACAAGATAAGATTAATAAACAAACTCAAAAACAAGATAAGATTAATAAACATTTACAAAAATGAAAAAAACTTACATCATATAATAGTATTAGTTAATAGGATATTTTATTACAAATCTAAGAAATAAGATCTTTTTAGATCAAATCGATCATTTAGGTCCGGCCCGGAATCATTATATGTATGTGTTTTAGATTAGCATCAACGCCATCTTAAGGCGAACACCAAGGATGAGAATACAACCGAATAAATTTCTTTACATAAATTAAAACAAATCTTAAAACTGTTCTATACATACATTAAACAAATCTTAAAAATTACAACAATCAATTATTCATACTAACCCTAGACATATTTCCTAAACACTATCAATGAATAAAACAAAATAATTTAACATATAGTAATAAAATTCAATAATTGTTGACCCAATCCATACCTACACTATTAACCATGTACAATCTTAAATTTTCCAATTTTTTTTTAATGATCATTTACCACTTAGTTTACCAGGCCCTTTAACCAAATTCACACATCTATATTCTCTTGAATATATATCGTTTCATAATATTTTCTTTTGTTATAATCTTTAACATATTTTATAGTTGTATATCTCTTACACAATTCATTTTATGGCCAGTGTCTAAATAATGCATTCAACTTCTTCCTATCAATGGCTCTATTATGTTCCTTCCCTCTTTTTATTGCTGTTTTTGCAGTCTGACCTATATATATCTTATCACAATTCCTACAAGTAATTTTATGTACCACTCCTATCTTCACTGTTATTATTCTTCATGTTCGATATCCATTTCTCTAATGATTTACTATTTCTCCACACAATTTTAATCTTTTTTGCCAATTCCTCCCTCCTTAAAACCTTATGTGTCTTTATAATAAGGTATAGATACCCACTTACTATTTGTAGCTCTATCTTTATTTTTAATTTTATTCCTCCCTCCTAATCCGCAATTTCTTCTTTTATTGTTATCACTATTAAAAATTCTCCTAATAATACTCCTATTATACTCATTTTTATATAATCATTTTCTACTTTACTCTTGCTCAATAGCTTCTCCTTCATTTAGTGTAAGTTTATTCTTTCTAATCTTAAATCCTTTTAACACTGCCATTTTCTGACTCCAAGGTTGATATGACCCAGGGTCAATTATACTTCTTATTTGTATATCCTTAATATAATGCTTTATCTCTATTTCATTTTCCTCATTCCTTCTTGAACAAATATCTAAATATTTTAAACCTTTATCTCCTTTTTCTATCGTAAACCTAATACCATATAAATTACTATTCAACTCATTAAAGATTTTTATTACAATCCTATTTTCAATAATGACTATATGATCTACATACCTATTATATTCAACAATCTCTTTATTCTTAATGTATTTATCTACTACCTCCTTTCTAAATTGTCTATAAACACTGATGATAACAATCCACTGATTGAACACCCTATGATCCAACCTTTTGTTATATTCCAAAATATATCATTATATTTAAAATATAAACCATTACTTATCAAAAGCAAAGCTTCTTTTATAGCATATAACCATTCTTTAGATAATACTTTATTTTCTTCTAATTTACTCATAACTAAATCAACACTTTCCCCTCTCGGAAAACTTTGGGACATCTTTTCAATATCCAATGAAACCATTATACTATTTCTGTTTAATTTAATATTATTTACTTTTGTAACAATTTCTTCTGAATTTTTAATATTGTATGCACCATATCCACTTATCTCTACAACCTTTTTATATATAAATTTACTTAACTTGCCAAGAACATGATTATCGAAATTTACAATCATTCTTGCAGGCATATCTTCCATCTTTATTTTTTTAAGTACATATGGATACATAAAAACTGTTGGGTATAACCATCTATATTCCTTATGGCTAATTAACTCTTTCTTTTTCATGTAGTTCAACAACAATCTATATCTTTATTTTATTTCCAGTATCTTTACATAATTGTTCATATCTTTGCTTTATTATATCCTCATTCTTCTTATTCCTATATTCATTCTCCTTCAAAATTACAAACCTTTTGTATTCTCTTTCTCTATAATTTTCTTTATAAGAACATTTTCTTTTTATTCTTTTTTACATTTCCTCTTTTTGTTTGTTACATTGTTAACTTTTGACTGTAATTCGATTTTTAATTCATTCTCTAAGTCAGCTGCTTCTACACTTACAACGGTCTCTTTGTGAATATCACCGTTAACAAACGGTATATACTTTTTTCCTTTATTTAAAATATTCAATTGATCATTATCAAATTCAACATTTGATAGATTTATAACTTGAACACCCTGTTTTTATTGCTTAATCATTTCCATTTATTGTTATACTTTATCGACAATGTATTTATTAATTTCTTATTATGTTCTTTTAATCCATATTTCATATATTCAAACAAGTCTTTATATATATTTTTCTTAATATATTTTTAAAAATATTATACTTTTTTTAATACAATATTTCACATTATTATATTTTTCTTTAATAAACCAGTTTAAGATTGTCCTTTTAATTTTATGACATAAACCAACATTATTATTGATTTTTTTTATTACTAATTTTAAACCTACATGACGTAGGCATTAAACCGTTATCCTTACACTTAATACAACATAAAGATATTAAAAAAATTCCATTTAAGAATATTCTATAAAATTTTAATAATTCATTAGCAATATAAAACCAATCAGTATGTTCTGCAACTTACTGGATGTGAGTCCACTATTGTAAAATCATATCCTTATTGAATTGGACATGTGAAACAAATGAGTAATACAAGACTTGCTTGAAAGGTGTTTTATGATGGCTGAGCATGAATTTCATAAGAGGGGTAAATTCTGTTTATCTGATAAAAATTATCTGTAGTAAGTAATTCTAAAAAAGTACGATGATTATTTTTTGGGAAGTTATAGCAGAGAATACAATATATTGGAGAGATACAATTAGACATGGAATTGGAAGTATTTCAGAAAGAAAGTTTTCTGCAGAAGTTAATAGACTGTGCTCTATATGTATATTTTAGGTTCACATTTTCGTTTGTACAGTCATCAAAAAACTCATCTCTAATATATTAATTTTATTATTATTGTCATCATCATCAATTTTTGTTTTGCCTTTTAATTTTTTTCTTTTGGAAGGAATGCCCATACTTGTTTATGAGTACCTATTAGAGTGTAATGGTTATAATAAATTGTCTCAGATAATTGTTTTTTTAGAAGGAAAAAAAATTTGCAATTTCAAAATGTTTTTAATTAGTTGTTGACAGTTATGCTTTTGACATTTTTAATTATCATTCATGATATTAATCATCACAGTAGCAACTGTCTCCATAGAATATTGTCACCTAGTGCAAGCTATAGGAATCAATGGATGCTAGAAGGTACATATCCAATATACCCAGACTAGTTTCTAGTTTATGGCTTTCATTAGTGAGGAACTTTGGATTTGAGTGCATTGTATCTAGATCTTTGAATCTATTGCATCCTTCCAGCAATTACTGTTAACTTTTTTAGTTAACTATAAAAGCATGAGTCCAAATTGTATGACTATACAAACGAAGTAGCTTGGATTGAAAACATTGTTTCAGTTTGAGCTCATAACTTTACAGTTATCTAAAAAGGTAAAAAAAAAAAAGTAGCTGCTAGAGAGGCACATTTGATCCAAAGATCTAAGTGCAATGCTCTCAGGTCCAATACTTCTCAGTCATGGAAGCTATAATCTAGGAACTAGTCTGGGGATATTGGATGAGTAGGTAGTAGATAGAGATTTTGATGCATTAACTTTTTAGCATCCATTAATTACTATCAATGCGCTAGGTAGCAATATTATATGGACAAAATTGCAATTCTGTTGAAAGATTGTGTAAGCATAAGAAGGTATTGTATCAATCCTAGTCAAAGGATGTTGGTATCTATGGTTATTAAAAAACCAAATACACTAAAATATATAGATACTGAACTAAGTTCAGATCTGTATGACTATTGAAAACATAATTGTGTTTCAATTTGGATTCATAGCATTATAGTTAACTAAAAAAGTAAATGATGATTGCTGGAAGAATGCATTAAATCCAAAGATCTAGTTACAGTGCTCTAAGATACTAAGGTGAAAGCCATGAGCTAGAAACTACTCTGAGGATATTGGATGAGTAGGCCACTAAATATAATTTTGATGCACTAACTTTTAGCATTTCATTGATAATTATGACTTGCATTAGATGGCAGCATTGTTTAGAGCAGTGTTCTTCAATCCTTTTCTGCAGGTCCGCGTGCTAGACGGGCAGTAAAAAGTTTGTAATAATAAATAATAAGGGTTTAAACTTTTAATTAATATAGTCAATTTTTATTTATTTTTTCATCTCATTTTTACCCAATTAAAAGAAAAAGAAAACAGAACAAAATCTAATCAATCATTCATAAATTAATTTGTTTTTTTAGTTATCACAGATGTTTATGGGGGAGGGGATAGAATTAAATTTTTTATTGCTTTTCTAAAAAAAAGTTTTTTATTATATAAACTCCATATATATATAAAACTTTATCTTATATATTTAACATTGTTGTTTTGATCAGTTATAACAATTACGCTTATCTTTAAGAAAATTTATCTATAGACTTCTGCCGGTCTGCGAAATCTTATCCTTATTTTTGCTGGTCCGCGGAAACTTATCCTTATTTTTACCGGTCCGCAGGTGTGAAAAGGTTGAAGACCACTGGTTTAGAGAATATAGTTTAACCTTTTCACTTTCATGCAGCTATATTGAATATTTACAAAAATTATGCTAAGCCACAAATTTTATCATAACTTTAAGTTTTATTAATAAAAAATTGCATAATAAATATTGTTTTAAAGATTAAACACCAAAGAATGTAATTAAACAGAAAAAAATATAGTCATTGATATTCAAAGTAATAAAAAAAAAGAATAAAAGTTAATATTTCTAATAATTATTTTTGTATTATTTCATAAATCCTAAATTATCATGCATACAACTTAAAAATATATTTTTGTTAGTAGGTTAGTTGGATTCATCATAAAATTTCTAAAAAATTAGTATGTAATAACACCTAAGGTAATCCATCACTTGAAAACTTCATAGAATAAAGACAATACCTTTCAATTTTCTCAGTAGCCCTTCAAAATGTATTTCCTTACAGGGGTTTGCAATGTATAAGTCATTCCTAGTAACATCCCTTATAACAAGTAGTTAATATTGATCAATAATTAGTATAATTTGAATATTATAATAAAGAACTTCAATACAGTTTGTAATTTATTAAAAAGTACTACTAAAATAGTCACTAAATATACAAAATAAAATAAAAAGTGAATTAAATACTAAATTCATTATAGAGTTAAGTTTGAGGTACATAAGTTTGTAGTTTATATATATTCTGTCAAAATCATTACTTTTAGCATTTGCATATTTTTTGCTACTATTAAAATGCAGACAAGAAATTATAGAAAAATTTAAATCAGGTCATTATATTTCCAAAATATGTTCATCTTTGTCTCATATCAATTAATTCAAATACTCACCCAAATTCCCATAATATCAATAAATACAGATAATTCACGATATAAATGTACACAATCATGAGCTTTTTTTTTTTTTTATGTTAGTTTCAATAGTAATTTTTCCGTATATTTTTTATCAAATATATATATATATATGAATAAAATAATAATTAAAAAATATGCAGCTTTGAAATTTATATTACAATTATCTATAATCAACCTAAGTTTATGTACTGTCAAAATCATTACTTTTAGCATTTGCTTATTTTTACTATTATTAAAATGCAGACAAAAAAATTATAGAGAAATCTAAATCAGGTCATTATATTCCAAAATATATTTATTTTTGTCTCATATCAATTAATTCAAATACTCCATCCACCCAAGCTCACATTATAGAAAAAAATGCTGATAATCACAATTTTTTTTATGTCAGTTTCAATAGCAATTTTTTGTTTTTTTTATATATCAAATATATATGTAAAAAAACAATAATTAAAAAATATATAATAAAATAATAATTAAAACAATAAAATAATATATGTCTGAAGGTTTGTAATGATGGTATATTATAAAATGTCATATGTTGGACTATTTCCATCATTTATGAGTGAATGTTGTTGAATGTATAGAAAATTTTAAACTTTATTTAAACTTTCCAAATACAAACAACTTGTTAGTAATAACACACAAATAGACAATACAGGTTAGTAATTACACAATGTTTTGAGTAGTATTATTCTCCACTCTTCTTCAGGTGTTACTGGCCTATATGCACAGTGACAATATTCGCTTATAAGTTAAACTCGCACCTTTAGATTCTTGAATATTGAATTTAAGGCAAACGCTCTACCAAATGAGCTATTCTGTCAAAGGCAACATATAGTAGAAATTTGATATATTTATATATGAGGGTTGGTTCAAATCCTCCTGAGTCCTCCAATTATTTTTCCCCCCACTGTGCATATAGGCCAGCAACATCTGAAGAAGAGTGGAGAATAATACTACTCGAAATATTGTGTAATTACTAACCTGTATTGTCTATTTGTGTGTTTGGAAAGTTTAAATAAAGTTTAAAATTTTTTATATATTTAACATTCACTCATAAATGATGGAAATAGTCCAACATATGACATCTTATAATTAAATAATAATTAAAAAAATATAGAAAAATACTTATCATTAGCCCCCCCCCCCATAATGTTTGTCTTCAAAATACAACGGAAAAAGTACAACTTTTTACCGATATATTTTTCACACTGAAATGTTCTTCAATAACTATCAAAAAAATGAGAGAAAGACAAAAAATTCAATCTACTTGATCACAAAAATTATCATAAAATTTTTATTTTTTATCGTAGAAAAAAAAAATTTATCTTTCTGGAAAGTAGAGAGAAAGATGAAAACGAAGGTGTAAAAATCGCATCCGTACCCTACATAGATTTCCGTTAATCTTAACCTTAGCCCGGATGTTCATAATTTGAAAATCATTGCCTGCATTGTGCGGGTGTAAACACAAAGAGTTTAAGCATAAGAAATGTTGGTCTTGTGGTGTTATAATGATATTAACCAACATAATCATTATTATCAGCCATTCTTATATGAATATGGCCATTCTATCATTAACAAAAGAAAGTACAAAGTTAAATAGATAAAGAATGCAGAAATTAAAATATTGAAGAATGGAAATTGTTCACATTACACATAATTTCATCATTTCAGTTTGTACAGAGATGTCTGATATTGAGAGATTAATAATGATTGGAGATTATACTTTTAAATGCTATGGGCAGTAAGATAAAAGCAAAATTGAGAATGAAAGAATAACATGTTAGCTATCTAAAGACAATAATAATAATGTTGAAATGATCTGAAGTATTTTGGACTTTTATAATTTCTGCTGTTTTGATGAGATTGTATTGTTTACATTTCAGGAAGTATATAGGTAACATTTCTTTTATTGTATGATTTTACAGAAATTTGCTTGATTTTTATGTAAATTATAATAGTTTTTAAATGATGTTGACTTTTAAAATATTTTTAAAAGTATAGAATATTTGTACTGCCTTTATAAGCTACACTGTATTATGTTGGTATGAATAATATTTATTTTTAGTAGCTGAGATGAAAAATAAGTCAATTATTTTATATAGCGCGATGTTTTTTACAAACTAATGTTTAAACAGCATTAAACTGTTGCACATGCACTTTAGATTTTAATTATAAAATGAATGAATACAAACACTTCAAACACATGATAAAGTCTTTGGAAAAGATAGAATGGCCATTATTTAATATCTTCACATTTTCACTTTCAAACACTTAAGATTCGCCCATACAAAAGTGTTTGGGTTCGAAAAGATAGATGGCCATTCTATCTTTTCCAAAGGCTTTATCATGTGTTTGAAGTGTTTGTATTCATTCATTTTATAGTTAAAATCTAAAGCACATGTGCAACAGTTTAATGCTGTTTAAACATTACAGTTTGAGATGAAAAAACGGCACTTTAATATTAAAGCTGCAATACTGAACATGTATTAGGCCTACTGTGCCTGTTCACATTTGTATCAATCCACTGATAACTCTTGGGATCTGACCAAAATAATGTGTACACGGATCTTGTATGTGACTTTAGCAAAGTTATTGGAAGGTTGATACAAATGTGAACAGGCGCAGTAGGTCTAATACATGCACCATGTTGGAGAACTAAAAATAAATAAAAGTAAAAGCATAATATATTTATCATTTTCAACAATAATTTTAAACAAGGCACTCATATATGTACGACTTGGACACTAACAACTTTTAAGAACATTTGAAATCAAAAAAAAATTTGATTTGCGATCTTAATGAAAAAAAAGCATTACATAAAAAAATTGTTAGTTTAAATATGCACTAAACAAACAGTAAATAATTTTAATTTTTAAATAATATTTATAAAAAGACATTAATTATACATACAACTTTGACATTAACAATTTTTAAGAACAATATTCCCAATCCAAAAAAAAATGTAATTTGCGATCTTAATGAAATGACACCATTAGACAAAAAAATTGTTACTAAACAAACAGTAAATGATCTTGGTTTGTAAATAATATTTATAAAAACACATTAAGTGTACTCATATGATATTTACCGTTTAAGATATAACAAGAATTGTCGCCGTGAAACAAAAAATTTAATATTACCACAGAAAATGGAGATCTGGACTAAAAATTTTCTGTCCAAAATGTAGCACATGATTGCAGAGTATGCTCGGATTTTCAACAGAAATGGTTATAAACATTTTTGTTTTAAATAAACAAATTAACCAAAAATAATAATAATAAAAACCACAAAAAAAAAAAAAAATACATATTAAAATGGGAACACAAAACCACACACACCCACAAAAATACATATTAATTATGAGACTGAAAGTGTCGAAGTATTATAAAAAAATCAGATTTAGTTGATAAAGAAAAACACATTTCTACACATATACTTGCAGGGTTTATTTTCTTTCAATTTGACATCGGGGCATTATACATTTATTATGGGTATGAAAAGGTCTCCTATCTCCCCTATGTTGCAGCTTTAATACTTTTCTTTGTCTATGAAATATTTAAAAGATTGTAACCAGGGAGGAAATAATGAATTCCTTTTTTAATGAAATCTATTCATAGAAAAATGCTATTATAATAAATTTATTTGATGAAAGAGTAAGATTGATCCTTTTTTTTTTTACTTCATAAGCACTTGCTTGTAGTAGCTCATATATGTAATCATTCAAATCTGGAAGATTTGCCATTTACTTCTCCAAAGATTGTTATAAATCCTGTCATTGTCATGAAAAATGTCCCAAACCAAATTCTCCCTCCATAGTTGTATTCACATTACAAACTTCACCTCATGAGATACTTGAGATTTGAAACAGCTAAACTTTAACACTCAGAAGTAATAATCAGAATTTTCTCATTATATATCTTAATTATGGCCAGTTTGATTTTCTGATTCATTTGATGTTTTAATGTGAATATAATGGAATATGAATATTTAAAAATTATGAGTCAAATGCTTTATATACATATGTCTGATACTAAAAACATTCACACTTCAAAGTCAAACTGATCATAATCAAGATATGTATGTGATTTGAAAATTCTGATTGTTCAGCTGATAAAAAAAAAAGTTTTATTGTGAGAGAGATTGATCTGAATCATTTTTCACAAAATGACTTTATGATTTATAACAAGCTTTATGAAAGTACATGAGAAATCTGGAAAATTCTATGAATATGAGCTATCAAGTACACTTGGCAATCCCATTGTATATTTATTCTCTCTTCAGTTTTGTATATATGTTATTAAGGATGTTTGCAGTCCATAATTACATTTTTCTGAAATTTTTTTATATTAAATAATAAAATATTTGATACAGGAGAATTTTTTTCCATTTTATTTGTTTAATCATATGTAAAAAAAAAAAAAAAAAACAATAACAACAACCTAATGGATTATATTTCAATTTTACAATAATTTATATATATATATAAAACCAAATTCCAGATTTGTTGCACAATCCTCACTAGCTTGTTTTCATATTGTCAATCATTGTCTGATATTAAAATGTTCCAGTTCACTCTCTTTTTCTATATATGTATTTCTTAAAAAATTTCCTTAAGTTTAGAGTGTACATTCTATACACACCAACTCTTACAGACCATGCTTAAATTAGGGCTTGACTCTACTATGTACCTGATATTATAATCAAATATTCAATGGTACAAATCTATTTAACCCAATACAATAGTTTCAAGCCCTGATTTGAGCTTGGTCTGTAAAAGTTGGTGTATATAGAATGTACGCTCTAAACTTAAGTGATTCACTTAAGTTTTTTAAACTCTTACCAACGAGAATGCTCAAGAATTGAGATCATTACATTTATGGCTGCCATTTACCAAGATTCATAAAATTTAATAAGTTTATGATTTTCAATATTTTTTATTCGTGTGTTACATTTTTTTTTTTTTTGGCTAGAAGTCATATAATTTGATACAGTATATATTCATCAAAGGAAGATGAAAAATAATATAATTACCAAAATTGAAAAGAGCTTTAAAAAAATTATTCAGAAACCTAGAAAGCTGTTCAAATTAAAGTTTTTAGTTTACTAATAGTAAAAGATTTAAAAAGTATGTATGTAGTCATTTTGTTAAAAATAAGAATTCAAGACCTAATATTAAACATGATAGCTATCAGTCTGTCATTTATAAAATGCTTTAAAGGATGGATTTTTGTTATAGAAATGATAAATTAAATAGTTCTAAAAATGTGACTTTGTTTCAGAAATAATTTTACAAAGATTACCGTAGTCTAGATTATTCTAGAAAAATGTTAAAAGCATTTTGTTTAATAGAATTATAATAGTGATAATAATAATTTTAAAAATGTTAATATAAATCAACAAATATGGCTTTATTTCTTTGCCTTTTATTTTTTTTTTATGAAGTCTCAAAGAGAAATTATATATCTGGTAATAAGAAAATAGCATGGAGGAAAGATATGATTCAATCAATTTTTTAAATAGGAATGCCATTTCTGGAATTGTTTATATTATTCCTTGTTTTTGTTAGAAATTATATATAGGTTTAAGTAGTTTGAGTTTAAATGAAAGAATAAAAGCTCATAAAAGTAGAATAAAGAATAAATATCTTAGCTGTGCATTATATATTCATGAAATTAGTATGAATCATAGCATTTCAACAGAGTAAAATTATCTTCTTTGAAAAAAATGAGGTGGGAGAGAAAAATTAAAGTAATTCTTTTAATAAAGATTTATGATTCTGAAGGTATTAATTCATTTAATTCTCAATTGTTATGTGCTGATGTTCCATACCAACGTATAAATTTGACTGCTGTTAAATCACTAAACATCACATGATCACCATTTCTTATGCTAGCACATAACTGTTATTAAACAGGCAAACTCTCCATACAGTAGTGCCACCCTGTGCTAACCAGAGTAATAAATGGATGCCAAAAGGCTTGTGCATAAGATCCCTGTCTAGAGTTCCTCATCCAATATCCCAGACTACTTTCTGGCTTGTGGCCTTCGTCAGTGAAGAGCCTTGGATCTGAGAGCACTGCACCTAGATCTTAGGATCTAATGCAACCCTCCAGCAGCCACCTTTTATCTCTACTTAACTACAAAACTATGAGAATAAAATTGAAAACACAATATTTTCAATTTAAGCTCAATAGCTTATATAATCATATGGGTCTGAAGTCAGTTCAGCTCCCATACATTTTGGTGTCTATGGCTCATGATGTTTAGTGGTTTAACACCAATCCTGCCTAATAGGATAGTGGTCGCTATAGTTGTTAAAGAGCCATAGACACCAAAATGTATGGGTGCTGAAGTGAGTTCAGACCCATATGACTATAAAAGCTATTGAGCTTAGATTGAAAATATTGTGTTTTCAATTTCATTCTCATAGTTTTGTAGTTAAGTAGAGATAAAAGGTGGCTGTTGGAGGGTTGCATTAGATCCTAAGATCTAAATACAGTGCTCTCAGATCCAAGGCTCTTCACTGACGAAGACCACAAGCCAGAAACTAGTCTGGGAATATTGGATAAGTAGGCACTAGATGGGGGTTTTATGTCCAAGCCTTCTGGCATCCATTGAATATTCTGGTTAGCACAAGGTGGCACTACTGTAGAGAGAGTTTGCCTGTTTAATTGTCTGCTGTTGCTTTAAAACAGCATGTGGTTGTGCTCACCTTCTTAGTATTGTTAGGTGCAGAGAATGACTTTTCTGCAATATTCAACATAGTTTCAATATATTGTTTGTGTTATCTTATACTGTCAAGTAATATTTATGTAGCAAATTTAAACTTGTATGGGATTTTAATCGTAAGGTAAATGTTATTTTTCATTGTAAAATATTTGCATTTTTAATGCCTTTGATGGTAGATATTTGAGAAGATAACCTGATTTATTTACAACATGTTAAGAAATTATTCCAAAATTGTGTAATCAATGATTAATATTAATGGTTTCATTTTTTAAATAATATAAATTTACATTGTTTGTTTTTTTTAATTTTTTTTATGAAACATGTTCATTTTTATTAATTAACTTATATATAACCTTAAAATGACTATTTTATTGAATACTATGTAATTAATTTCATGATAGTATGTGGTCAGAGCCAGATATGAACTGATTGGACCTTGCATCTGAAGTGGGCTCCACATCTATCAAAGTTTATGTAATTAAAAATTGTATTTAAAAAAGTATAATTTGTTATTCAATAATTAGAAACATCTATATAATGTATTTTCAAATACTTTTTTTTTTCCATTATTATCAGTTATCTATAATACAGCATGTAATTGACTAATTGCATTGCAGCTTCTTCCAGTTGTCTTGTGCACAATCACAAGAAATAGGTATACCATGTGTTATCTTTAAAAAAATTATGATGACCAAATAAATTGTTTCTATTTATTTCACTAAATTGTGACGAAAATTAAATGAATTAGTGAATTTAATAGGAAGTAAAATCCAGAACCAGATTATAAATAAAATAAAATCAGGAAAGTATTTTGCTGTAATTCTTGACTGTACTCCAGATATCAGCCACCAAGAAACAAATGTCCCTTACACTCAGATATGTCTCTGATTAGTGTTTATGGACAGTTTATTAAATGTTAAATGTAGAAAGCAGTTTTTGAGAAAATTTATATGCTGTGCTGAAAGTGAGAAATTAATTTGCTAGGATTAAGTATTAATAATATCAGGGGACAAGGATATGATAATGGTTCAAATACGAAGGGAAAAATTTCTGGAATTCAGGCTAGTCTCTTAGAGGGAAATTCAAAAGTATCTCTGTGCTTGTGATAATTATAATCTTGTTTTGGCAATTGCATCCATACTTGTCCTGCTTTTTAATAATGTTTTTGGTATATTTCTAAGTCTTTATGATTTATTATTATCATCCATAAAGAGAGGGTCAATTTTTCATAATTATGTTAACAGTATTACTGAAAAACCTATTTGCAGTACAATGTGGAAATGCCACATTGAAAATGTTAAGATGGTAAGATATCAAGTAAGTGAAGATGAAGTCAAGTCTATGATGCACTCCTTGAAATATTAGAAACGTTAAAAGATCAACCAGTTAAAAGTAATGCAGAATAACTTGCACACTCAATAAAAGATTATAAATTTATAATATCCCTCATTTTTTGGTATGATTTACTTTTCTAGATAAATCTTGTTAGCAAGTAACTTCAAAGTATTTCTGTGGATATTTCTGTAGCACTTTTTTTATTTGAAAAACTATTATGTTAATTGTTCAGATACAGGCTTCAAGAAAGTGTTAGTTGAGGCAAAAGCAGTTGCAGAAGATTTGGAGATAATTCCAGAATTTCAAAATTCAAGGTTGAGAAAAAAAAAATTTTTTTAGTTATGAAGTCGATATGAGCTAAATGTTAATCTGGCAGAATTGATCAAAGTAAATTTTTTTAATGTAGTTTTGAATAAAGCAAAACAATTATTACAAACTTGATTTATTTGAATTTTTGGGAAAATTTCAGAAAATGGAAAAAAACTAAAAAAAGCATGTGGCACACTTACAAAGTGCTCTGATGAATAGTAAAACTACACAAGATTTACTGATTTTTGTAAAGGAGATAGATTTAGATGGCAATGCAGTGGTCAATGAAATGGAAGTTCTAAAAATTATTCTTCATTAAAATATTATGGAAAGGCTTCTAAAATGTTTTAATATCTAACAGAATATACAGCTTTTCCTGATCTTTCATTGCTTTTGGGATATATTTAACTATACTAGTGTCGGTTGGTTCAGGAGAAAGGATATTTTCTATTTTAAAATTAATAAAAAGTTATTTAAGATCAACTATGACACAGAATAGGCTAAACAGTTTAGTAATCCTATTCATTGAAAATCAAGAAGCATGGCTACTAGATTTTGATTCAATTTTAGACGACTTCTCCAAGCAAAAAGCTAGAAAATGTTTTTTAATATTTATATTGCTTCAATATAGATAATATGTACTTTATTTAAATTATACTATTCAATTATTAATTTTTTAATATTAAAAAATGCACATTTATTTATAAAAGTGAGAACCATGTTTTGAAGGACCCTATAGATCATAGCGTTTGAGAGTTAAACACTTAATACTAAAGATAATCGGAATGCAAGTTGGAATTATATGAAGATGGGATATTATTTTTTGTTTTGGCTAATGATTTAATTGTAAACTAATGTATCTAATTTAATAGATTGGCTAGTTTATCTTTAGGCATTTGAGATTATATATATATCTTCCTTTATTTCCAGGGTAACCTAAAAAATTATCCATCCGATTCTGATCAATATATGGGTAAATAATCAGATAATATATAAAGAATAAAAATTTTAAACTATTACTTTCCAATAATTGACTAACCTGATGGAAAATTTTTATTTTTTTTGAGAAGTATTAAAGAAGTCTTTGCCTTTTGTATATACACATATGTATGTGTACACACACACACACACATGTATGTATACACACTCACATTTGTGCAGTTTATAAAATGTACCATTATTAACGAAAAAATGTACATGTAATAGTAATTATGATAATGATGACTAATAAATATCTTTTTATATGTTATGTATCATAGTAAGTAATAAAAAAGTTTTTATCATAAAATTATTGCAATTGTAAATGGGTGTGATGTGTTTAATCTTCTAAATATCAAATTTTAAATATTAACCTAATTTTTTTAATCTTTATAAGTAATCTCATTTTATGTTTGTTTAAATATGAAATTTAAATTTTAGGACGATGATAAGAATGATCAAAAATTTAACAATGTTTTAAAAGAACTGAAAGAAATTCAAAAAGAATTACATCAAGCATTAATTTTGGAAGAAAAGGAATTGGTAACTATAAAAAAAATTTATAATTTTATTGATATTTTTTTAATCAATATGAAGGTTTTTATTTTAAAATTGGAAAGTTTTTTTGTTGTTGAGTATTTACCATTTGTGAGTACATATATATTATTTATTTGTGTGAGGGTAAGGGGTATTTAGATATGCACATCCGGTATTGGTCCTGATAGTAATAGATTCCGTGTTATATTATGGCTGAGGTAGAGGACTTGGAATGTTATGATTGGTATGTTATTTTGCTATGCATACCACTGGTATTTAATTCCCAAGTAAAGCTGTAATTACTTTCACTAATTGAACATTTTCATCTCAGTTCGGGATATTTTTTAAGTAGTCAACTGAAGACATCTTTATTCTTTGCCAGAAAGTAAACAATAAATTATTTATATTTTAAAGCTAAAGCTCTCCAGTGATATCTTCTATTCATTTCATACTTGGTGATTTCTAGTTCTTTTATAATTTCTTGAGATCAGTGTGATTTCAATTATCAATCTATTGCTATCTTTTCCAACCATATGCCAAGTCCATATCTAATTCAGCTACTTAATTCTTTTAGTGATATCAATTATATCTGTTTGTTTTCTCACCCATCATTTTAACTTTTGATATTGTTGTTCCCAAATTATATTTCCGTATTTAAGTGCTTAGTTTACTAAATATTCAAGTCTCAGATCCATAAATAATTACAAATAAAACATTTTTTAAAACTTTTCAAGCAGGCAGAATTTTTTTTTAAGTATTTCAACCAATATGTTTCTATTTGTATTAATAATCTAATCAAGTATTTCAACCAATATGTTTCTATTTGTATTAATAATCTAATCAAAGAATTTTTGATTGAACTCTTATATATGTTTTAACACCTATATACTCCTTTTTTATATTATTCTTCCTACATTTATTCCTCTCTTCTTCCTTATTACCTTCTTTATATTTTTCTTCTGTTAATTTTGTATTCTTCACTATTACTTTCTCTGGATATTCATTTTCTTTAAATTCCTTGACTATTAATTCTTCTTTTTTAATATATACCTTTTTACTTGAACAATAATTAATAGCCCTACATATTCTTGAACTTATACTATTTATTTTATATTTATTATCTGTATTAGATGTAGGTATGGAATTTATATATATGTCTAGGGGTGATGTGGATCTGTATATACGTGTATGTAGGGAATATATGTGTATATTTTGATACATATATGTATTTTTATATATATGTGAAATGATGGTTATGTATTTATATTATTCAAATATTGTAGCTCTGATGAAGACTGCTGGACAGTTGAAACTGTAAGGAAAATAAAGAAGCTTTTTATGAAAATTTGTTTGCAATGAAGTGTATATGAAAGAAGTATTATAAGTAATGTATATATGAAGATATGTAATGAAAGTGAAAGAGAAGAATAAGATAATCCTCAATTACATGCATTATAGTTTGTGTTGCCCACATTTTCATAAATCACTATCTGATAAATTCATCTTATGAAGCGAGTATAATTACCGTGGGATTGTCTTGAATCTGTTGATGAGACTTTCAGTTGCATCTAGAAAGATCAAATCCAGCTTATTTTTATATTGAATCATAAGAATTCCATTTTTATGCTTAAGTCTTTGATTGTCTATTCTTGGTTAAACTTCCAAAAAGAAAATGTTATTTTGAGGTGATTCTTAGGTCATGAAACTATATTGTGAATTATAAGCAAGTTTGATCTGCTTGAACCAACTTCTGTTATTTGATGGAGGAATAAGTGAAAGAACAGGAAGTTATTGCAAAGAAGTAGAATTGAGTGCTTTAGCAATATTTCTTATATCAACATTTATTTAAGTATCTAAAAGTTTAGTGGGGAATTTTTTTCTCTAAACAGGAACACTACTAGCAGAATATTCTAATGTTAAGGAAGTGGTTTATAAAATATTTGCATCACAACCATCAGTTGTATCAATTAGCTTTTCAAAGAAGTTTTTCTTAGAAATTAATTCTGATCTAACCTTAGTTAAATATAGAGTAAAATTTAGACTACAATCAAAGATTACTTCTAAATTGCATTGGGTAAAATTATCTTTCAGTCTATTATTACAAAAGGATATATTCAGATTTTAAATCATTTTTTGTTGTTTAGATGAAAAATTGAACATGCTGTCTTCATTAGATTAGGAATGGGACTTCAGTCTTTGAACAAGATTTCTAATCTTTTCAAATCCTTACCGAGAGATTTTTCCCTTTCAGAAAATAATCTTTTTGATAAGTCAAAGCAATACTATCAGCATAAATGAATTTCTTACATTTTGTATTTGAAGAATCTAATGAATATATTAAATAAAGTATGTGAGAGAACTGAATCTTATGGTAGACCATTCTATAAAATTATCTACTACGATTATTATTTAGTATCATTTAAATTTTCCAATTAAAAAGCATTTTGTTCAGTAATTTAATGGTTTTCTTGCTTTTAGAAATTTTTAGTAAGACCATTTTACCAAAAGAATCATAAGCTGAGGTTAGATCATTTTTTAATTTATTTTTGAAAACTTTTTTTAAATATGAGTTGTTAAAGATAAAACTTATAACACCTTTTTCCTAACTTAAATCTATCCTGTTCTATAAGTAAATGGCTTTCAATTATTGGCAAAATTTTTATTAATATGATTCTTTCAGAAAGCTTGTAAGGAACACAAGAACAATATTAGATGCCAATTTCTTTGATCACTGCTAGATTTACTTGGTTTTAAGACTATTATAGTTTTACTTTTATGCCAAATTTTCTGTATGAAAAATGTTACTGAATAATTTTGCCAATGATGCTGTGGCTTTAGGTCATAAATCCTTTGGAAATTCTAGAAATATCCTATCTGTTTATGAGAATTTCTTGGTATTTAGGACAAGCAAGGGCATCTTCCAACTCCATCAGCATATACAGATTTTATTAGACTGATATTTGTGGATTATTGTGAAAGAAATGCTTACAATTATGTTTTACTGATTCTTTTTTCATTTTATCAATCTTGGATTTAGAAGTCGTACCATATAAGACTGGCAATCTCATTAGCAGTAACAATACTAATTCTTTTAGAAATACTATTACATCCACAAAGCCTTCCATGCCTTACAATTGATATTGTAAAGTTTTGTTTCTCCGTGGAGGTCTTTCTACTTTTTTTGTTGTTTACACAATTCAATGATTTTAAAATTTTGTCAGCATTTTCCATATCATCTGTAGACAAAAATTGGCTGTAGAGATCACAACTAGTATTGTTTCAACCTGGAATGAATTGCTTTCCATATCAATGATGGATGAAATCTAGCAGCAGCTATTATGAGTTTATTAAATTCCATCTAATAGGATGTCTTTCAACTATATTAATGTGGATTCCAAAAACGATTTTACTTGATTTTTGTTTATTATGGGGTGAAATGATCTAATATTAGTAATTTACTAAGTAATGATGAACCATTTTTTGTCAAAACAAATCAGTTTTCTGTTTTTTGTTTTTTTTTTTGCTTGAATAAAATATTCTTTCTTGCTTGGCATTGTAAAGTAAATACATGTTATTTAAATCCATCTGTTCTTAAAGTTTGACAACCTGCTTGATTAATTAGTAGCAACTCTCCATACAGTAGTGCCACAAAGTGCAAGCTATACTAATCAATAATGCAAAGGACTTGTACATATAATTTGCTATCTAATGTCTATTTATCCAGTATTCCCAGACCAGTTTCTAGCAATAACAAGAAATGATGATCATGTGATATTGATTCTCATTTACATATTTCCAAACATGACTATAGGAACTGAAATCTCCTGTGAAGAGTGGTACCAGTTTATATTGGGAGATTTGTAAATATCTCTTTGTGCATTGCCACCATCAGCCTGTTCACATTCGTATCAATCTGCTGATAACTTTATAATTTTGTGATCTGACCAAAATAATGTGTACACAGATCTTGTACATGGTATTTTGGCAACAATTATAAAGTTATCGGGAGGTTGATATGAATGTGAACCGACGCAGTAGGTCTAGCAAATACTCCCTGTTGCAGGACTAAAAATAAATAAATAGTAAAACATAATAAATATATAGATAATTTTCATTAATAAATGCATTCAAATACCTAAATATGTACGACCTTCAACATTAACAATTTTCAAAAAAAAAAAATGTGACTTTCATAAATATGTACGATTTACAACATTAACAAGTTTCAAAAAAAAATGCAACTTTCAACACTAACAACTTTTAAGAATGACATTTAAAATAAAATTTCAACATTAACAAGTTTCCAAAAAAAAAAAAAAATGCGACTTTCAACATTAACTAGTTTTTTTTTTAAAAAAAAAGGTGTGACTTTCAACATTAACAACTTTTAAGAACAACATATAAAATAAAAAATAAAATGTGTTTTGTGATATTATAATAATGATGTCATTAATCAAAAAAATAGTTAGTTTAAATATACACCAAACAAACAGTAAATGATTTTTATTTTTAAGTAATTTGGATAAAAATACATTAACTATATTCCTATGACACTTCATCATCAACCATTACCAATCCACTGCAGGATGAAGGTCTCTCCAAGTACAATCCATCTTCTCCGATCTTTAGCTTCTCTTCTCCACCGCACTCCTGCACACATTCTTATTTCATCCATCCCTCTCACATGTGGTCTCTTTCTGGATCTTTTACAATCTCTTGGAATCCAGTTTAAGATTTCAGTTGTCCATCTTTTATCATCTCTTCTAGCAATATGTCCAGCCCAACTCCACTTCAGTCTTTTAATTTTTTCAATCAGGTCAGTAAAACCTGTTTGTTCTCTAATCCATATATTATATTTTCGCTTTCTTCTTGTTACTCCCAACATGCATCTCTCCATATTTCTTTGAGTAGTCTGAAGTCTCTGTAATGCTCTTCTATTAAGTGTCCAAGTCTCAGATCCATAAGTAAGAACTGGTAAAACACATTTATTAAAAACCTTCCTTTTCAAACTCATAGGCATATTTCCTTTTAGTATCAAGTTATTTCTACCAAAAGCACTCCAACCAAGTTTAATTCTATGTTTAATTTCATCCGTTATATTTCCATCTGTATTAATAATCTGACCAAAGTATTTGTAACTGTTAACTTCTTCTAACTCATCATAATCAATCTTTATTTTCATATTTTGAGAAAATCCATTAAACATTACATTAGTCTTTTTAACATTTATCTTTAGTCCTACTTTCATTGGAACATTTCCTGCCGCTCTAAAACATTATTTGCAAAAACAATTATATCATCTGCAAAATCTAAATGACTTAAATAATCTCCATGGAGTCATGCTGTCTTACACCCTTTTAATGTTGACTTTCCCAGTATCATTATGTAATCAAATTGTTGCTGTTGCCTTTTTATAAATATTCTTTAAAACATGACAATATCCTGGATCTATATCTTGATGATCCAATGCTTTAATCACTGAAAAAATGCTTATAGAATCAAATGCCTTTTCATAATCTACAAATCCAAAGCGTAATGGCAACTCATATTCATTTGTCCTTTCTATATTTTCTCTCAATACCTGGATATGATCTACTGTACTAAAACCACTTTTAAATCCAGCTTGTTTTCTTGGTTGGTGGAAGTCCAATGTTCTCTGTAGACGAGTTGTAATTATCTTATTAAATTTTTTGTATAAAACTGATAAAAGGGAGATAGGTCTGTTATTTTTAATATCTTTTTTATCACCTTTTTAAAATATTAGTATTAATACTGCATTCTTTCAATCATCTGGTATTTGTTTATCATTTAGACATTTGGTATATAACTTTGCTAAAATTGTTTCTATTTCTTTAACTGCTTCTTTTAATATATCAATTATAATTCCATCATTACCTGAAGCCTTTCCTTTCTTCATACATTTAATTGCATATCTCACTTCTTCATTTAAAATTCTGGGCAATTCGGAAGATGTAATAGATATGGGAGATATTTGTTCTTTATTACTATATAATTCTTGATAAAAGTTTTCTATCCATTTCATGATGTCATGTCTCTTTTTACTAATAATTCCATCTTTTTTTCTTATTGCAGATATAAATTTTCTACCAATACCAAAATGTTGTTTTACACTCTTGAGACTTTTATTCTCCTCTATGGCTTTCCTTGCTAGTTCACAGTTATACTTTCTTATATCATTTTCAACTCTTTTCCATCACCATTTTACAAAATTCGAGATATTCAATCCTTTTTAATGCATCATTTTTGTATATCTTCATATTCCTTCTTTTCTTCATAAATTCTCTAATCTCAATAGAAATTTTATTGGTCAATTGCTGCTTTTGCTACCAGCTATCATTGTTGCAGTTTTTAAGAATGCATCAGTTATTTTCATATTAATTTCATTCAAATCTGAATCATGTTCAAAATCTACTAGTTCTAATTTAAATTCATTAGAATATTTCTGAAGATTAGGAATATCAACTGTAAATATTGTTTTTCTTACTAATTTTTATCTCCCTCGTTTTGCATTAACACGTATTTTACATCTGACTAATCGATGATCACTTCCTGTGTTAAATTTATTAAGAACATTACAATCTTGAAATATGTATTTTCTGTTAGTCAAAATATAATCCAATTCTGCTGTACCTTCATTTGGATGCTTCCATGTCCATTTCCTTTTAACATTTTTCTCAAAATAATAATTCATAATATAAAGTTTTCCTTTTCCTGCAAACTCCACATGTCTATGTCCTCTCTCATTTCTATTACCATAACCAAAATTACCTACAGCACTTTCATTTGTTTACCAATTCTAATATTAAAGTCTTCCATAACAATCTTAAAATGTTGTTTACTCTGATCAAAAGCCTTTTGTGCATCCATATAAAAATCTTTTACTATTTCCTCACTATGAGAACTTGTCGGGGCATAAACCTGAATTATCTGCATTTGGTATCTGCTATTAAGTTGTATAATTAATCTTGCCACTCTGTCCGATACATCATCAATCTCCACAAGATTGTTCTTCCACTTCTTATTTATAATGAATCCTACTCCACTTGTATTTCCAATATTTGTGTCCTTTATAATAGAGTATATGTCCACTTTTTAAATCAATTGTCTCTTCATCTTCCGAGTTCACAAAGTCCAATAATGTGCCATTTAATATAAGACAGTTCTTCTTTTAATTTTTGCTATCTTCCTTCACTTGCAAGTGATCTGCAGTTGTAAGTACCTACATAAAAAGTTGTCATCATATTGCAGCCTGGGTCCACAATCGGGATTTTTAGCAACCTCTGCCTTCGGCCCCCAACTGCTTTCTTGGTTGGTGACTTTACAACCTCCTGGGAATAAGGGCCATGATTTATTTCTGTCTATCATGATTGTATATATTTATTGGAAAAATATCATTTACACATACATTCATTTTATCTTAACAGGCCACTGAGAAGAAAGACCATGGTGTTTTTTGATCTTAAACTCACAGGTAAAAGGCCAATAAACTCACCACACTGACTAATGTGTGTTGGTGAGCAGCCCATCCATGTTCGTATACTATATGAATAATCACTTAGTAATAACAGCTGCAATGACAACATATGGAGTGGACATCAAGAATTTGCTCTTCTCGGTTCCTTTAAGGCCTCCAAGAGGAATCAAAGGGTCTCCTTTCAATTTAATAACAAACTCCTTTCTGCAGCCCTATGACACTTTATGTAATATATAACAAATTTACATGTTAAAATCAAAGTTTTCACATATACTATTAGCACGGAAAATGGACATCTACAGCAAAAATGTTCCCTCCGAAAATGTGATTGCAAACTATGCTGGGATTTTCAGAGAAGTGCTAATAAACGTTTTTTTTTTTTATAAAGAATTTAAACCAAAAGTACAAAAAAAAAAAATACATATTAATTATTAGACTTATATAAAATTTTTATTTCCTGGCTCTACAGTAAAAAATTTTTCACCGAAAATGTCATTGCAAAGTACGCTGGGATTTTCAGAGAAGTGCTAATAAACATTTTATTTTATATATAGAAATTAAACCAAAAGTACAAAAAAAAAAGTAAAATAAAGTACATATTAATTATTGGACTTTTATTACATTTTTATTTATCATAGCTCTTGTCAGAAAGAAATCTAAACAATAACTGAAAATGTCAAAAGTATTACGCAAAAAAAAATAAACATGTTTTCACATATACTTGCAGGGATTATTTTCTTTCAATATGATGTCATTGCGACATTGTACATTTATTGTGGGTGTGAAAAGGCCTCCTATCTCCCCTACATTGCAGCTGTAATACTAAAGTATCTTTTTTTTTTCTGAAATGATGTAAAGAACCAAATTAGAAACTAAGCCAAACCTCCACCTCCAGAACTGCTAAATCTTATAAATTAATTGAAATCAATAAAAGGAGGTTCCTGAGGCAAGTGAGTGAATAGAGAAAATGCAAGAAAGAAAACAAAGCATCATTAAAATATTATGATAAAAGATTAAAAGTGCACAAACTGTGGTCTGACCTGTCTAATACCTGAAATAACTAAAATAGAAATTGCAATACATTCTCTAATGTATACAATTTAAAATATATTATATATAATCTGTAAACAATTGTGTATAATACATATATGAAATAACATTTTTGGGAATAAACCATGTATTATTTTGCATTACAGTCTGATATTTCGACCGACTAGCAACCGCCATTATCAAAGTTAACTTTTGAAAGAACAATCGTTAGATCTCAAACAATAACATGACTCAGTGCAAGATGAGAAATGAGATTCAACTTGAAGTTGTTCAGCCTTCACAATATGAGGCTTATAAAAATATTTATTTACCTCAGTTTTTTCACCCATTAATTTTAAGTTAATATTAGATAAAATGAGGGGTTTCCACATAGCTGGTATATGTTGTGCTTCGTCAGCCCTATTTAAACTAGTAGGTCTCTTTAATAATCCAATTGACTCTCTCATAGTTTTGAAATCATATTTTTTCCAAATTAGCAAGTATTTTCGTATTGTCAAAATCAGGTTTATAACCAATTTCTAAAAAATGGGAAGTAAAAACTGATGTGCTAATTTTTTGATTAAAAGCATTTCTATGTTCCTTAATTCTGACATTTATTTGTCTATTAGACTGACCCACATAGCTTCTTGAGCACTGCAAACATGGAATTTCATAATCTCGTGTTCTAAAAATATTCTGTCTTTACGTTTATATTCATAATCTCCTCGGTGTTCCAAAAATACTCTGTCTTTAGATTTATATAAAAAAAAAAATTATATAAACATAAAGACAGAATATTTTTGGAACACCGAGGAGATTATGAAATTCCATGTTTGCAGTGCTCAAGAAGCTATGTGGGTCAGTCTAATAGACAAATAAATGTCAGAATTAAGGAACATAGAAATGCTTCTAATCAAAAAATTAGCACATCAGTTTTTACTTTCCATTTTTTAGAAATTGGGCACAAACCTAATTTTGACAATACGAAAATACTTGCTAATTTGGAAAGATATGATTTAAAAACCTTGAGAGAGTCAATTGAAATATTAAAGAGACCTACTGGTTTAAATATGGCTGACGAAGCACAACGTATTCCAGCTAAGTGGAAACCTCTCATTTTATCTAATATAACTTAAAATTAATGGGTGAAAAAACTGAGGGAAATAAACATTTTTTAAGCCTCATATTGTGAATGCTGAACAACTTCCAAGTTGAATTTCATTTCTCATCTCGCACTGAGTCACATTATTGTTTGAGATCTAACGATTGTTCTTCCAAAAGTTAATCTTGATAATGACGATTGCTAGTCCATCAAAATATCAGATTGTAATGCAAAATAATACACTGTTTATTCCCAAAAATGTTATTTCATCATACAACTGTGAAAACATTAAATATAATATATATATATATTAAAGCAGTCGGTGTCTAATCATCATCGAGCTTCATGCTTTACCATCTACATTAACCTCCTGCGGGGCCTGCAATTCAGACCTCGCCGTAGATATATACCATTCACCCACACACTGTATGCATAATGATCCCAAAAAATTAATAAATTAAAAAAATATTTAGTAAAGAAAAACAGTAGTGTGCGTGATGCATATATATATGAACGAAGCAATAATTTTATTAATATTTATTGCTGAAAATTAGATGTTTTCTTTATATAATTGTAAATCTTTATATATTTGTATTTTAATTAAAGTGTTGGAATATAAAAACATGGGGAAGGCTCGAAATACTGAAATTATCTTTATCTATAATCAGATTGTTTTCATTAATTAAAATCATAAGCAATTCTTTTGTTAGTTGTTTGCAAATCTTTAAAAAATATCCAAAATGGTATTTTGAGCCTTATCTGTTTTAAAAATATTTTGCTAATTAAATGTTTTTAATCAAGAGATTACAGAGATAGCTGTGGGCAACTGAAATTGCATTCTTGAGGGGATTAAAAGGTGTATAAAAAGGGCCCATGGAACCAAAGAAGTCAGTTTTAGTTACTTTGAGTTAGTCATTAAATTTAGTTACTGTTCAGTCAGTTACTTTCAGTTTTTGCTTTGAGTTATTTTGAGTTACTTTCAGTTACTTAGAAAATTCTGTAAGAACATCTTTCAGTAAAATGAATTTTCAGAAGTGTTTCCAGTCCTTAAAATTTTAAGAAGTCAACAGAAGTTAGGTGCTATGAACTGTGAGTAGAAAAGAAGCACTTTTCTCCGGGCCTCTCGGAAGACTCTACCTGATGCCGTCAAGTTCCATCCATCTGACCGGCCATATAAGATGACCCTTTGATTGCTGCCGCTATGCTTGCTTTCCTGAGATAACCTCATGTAATATAGAGCTGCCTTAATATGTAAATTTCTTTTGTAGTTTCTAATAAGATGTAATTAAACCTTTGTATTTTAATTCAGATATTAATTTATAAGTTTCTGCTAATTTTGCTCTTAAATTCTCTTTTTATAATCCCTTACTAATATAATGTATTTTAACTTACCTTTAACGCTTGAACTCATATATATAACTTTGTGCGGCTCCATTAATATTATATGTATTTTGTTTAATGTATATATATAATTTATTTTCTTTAATATGCCAAATACCCAAACTCGCGAGTTTGAAAAAAGGAGAAAATAGTTGTTTAATTTGTGGAAGACGCGGGGGCTTCATTTAAAATTATCAATAAAGTTTTTTTTAGTTAAAATAAACATCACCCGCTAGTTTGGTTTTCATATTAAATTCTTGAAGTCAATTAAAAACTTTTACTGTGGATGAATTCTGCTAAATTTTACTGTACCATTTGAATTTGTCTTTAAATTTCATTTTAAAAGATCATTAACTTTATAATTAGGATCATCCCTTGCTGTTGCCTTGAGGGCTAATCCTAGCAATTAATGCGTATATATTGAAATTAAATATAAATTTTGCTAGTTTAATATTATCAATAAAAGTTATTATTCATTATGATTTGTTAAATGACTCAGAATTGAAAACAGGTTATTGCGCAAGAGGTTATACCATTTCCAAGCTTTAAAATAATATTATATCAAAATTATATTATCAAAATTATATTCATGTCCAATAACATTGTTGACATATATTTTCTTTCATTCTGATATTTTATCATTTCTATTTCTGATTTGCTTTGTCATTGGGGACGTCGGAAGTCTGAAGCTCTCGTCCTACTTTTCAAAATTATTCATAATCAGGGGTATATGCTACTCCCTGTGGAACGTGAGGTTTATGAGGTTCATGTGCTGCGGATGACCGTACAGCTGGCTCTGGGCCTTCAAAACCATCCTCTCCATCAATATTGCTCTGCCAGAATGCGTGGGCATATCATATCTAAGTTCATTTCAAATATTCTTTTTAAAATGATAGAATATCCAAAAATGCCATGAAGGCCAGATTTCTTTATTGTATGCTAGTACCGTTACTCTGCTCCTTAAGTTGATCACCGTCTGCCTAACCTTAGTAAGTCGCAATGATGTGTTAAAGATAATGATTCATTTCGTAAAAATACATTCAGTTCATTGAGTTAAACTGCTTTCGTTTAAAACCATTATCAATTCCCATAGACGTAAATCTAGTTTGTATTAATGATTGTATAATTTATTCTTGTAACTGTAGCACATTGTTTCTTATGTATAAGTCCCAAAGACGTATTTCCAAACAGTGCCAATAAAAATATATATATAATGATTTTCATAAGGTAGACAAATAATTAAGATTGCATATTGTTGCCTGTTTACAAAATCATTTACTACTAAATCGCAAACTATCTTTTATATCATTAATCATCTAAATCTGTCACGATCTTCTATATTTGTTTTATACATCCACAGCATTTTATTTGTAACATTTGTAAATTGACATATTAACTTATAAACTTATATTCATTAAATAATTAATAAAGAGGATTTTATAAAAATAATTCCCAAGTTTTGTAAATAGACAATATCATTCCAGGTGTGAAACCCTTTGTAACATATATATGCATTTTCACAATATTTTATTGAATATATATTTCATGGTAAATCCTGGTTTGTTTTGAATTATTATTTTCTAGTTAATATTTAGAACTGTTTTCTTTAGCTAATAGCTAAATAACTATAATAAATGTAGGTCCTGGGCTACTCTTATCTCGATCATCATCATCATTCTGATCTTATGCTTTACCACTGTGTTTCCGGGCCCGGTATTAAAATAATTGTGCTGTATCATCAGGATTGTTGTTCATTGGGTCAGAGACTCTAAGAATAGGCAAATATGTTAGAATTCAGAATTGCTCCAGTCCTGTGTATCTCGAGCATGATCGGATTCGAGGTACTTTTGCTTAGGATTTGAATCTTGTTAAGTGTGCAGACTGTTTTGACCGGTACAGTAGATTTTTTTTTCCTGGGCTTATACACCCAATCGTGGGGCTTCATTAATAATTCCACATCCTGAAGAGATCATTGATGCTATATATGTATATTTCTTTCCTACCCGAGTTTGTTTTCTGATGTTATATATAAGAAATGTGAAAATTTTGTACTAAGACCAATGTCCATGCTGTTGCAACCATAAATGTAAATTTTTTTTTTTTTATCTGGTTGTGCAACTATAGAAAAATGTTGTTCTTTCATGTTTATTGAACTACAAATGTAAAAATTTTGTTTTTGAAAAGGAAAAGAATTTTGATACCCATGTGTTACAACCATAAGTGATTTTTTTTTTTCTGTATCTGGTTTTATAAACATATAAAATGTGTTTCTTATGTTATATACGCGAAAATAAAAATGTTTTGCAACTAATACCCATGTATTTCACCCATAAGTTAGAAATCTTGAAATTATAACAAGGTGCATTTCATGTTTAGTTATGTTCTGTACATTATATATGTAACAGAGTCAATAATGTGTAACAAATATTTATTTATATTTACTAGTTGAGTAGCCCAGGTGTAAGTGTTTGGAATTTTTTTTTTTTTTACTTACTGTTGGCTGGCACCTTTATATAAATGTGCCAACAGGTAATATCATAAAATAAGGTATCAAAATGAGTTCAAACCAGGATGTTAGGGCTTGAGAGAGAGTTAAATTATTTTCCCACTGTTTTCCCATGTATAATTGTAAGGAACAAACATATATGATATTGTTGAAATAAATCACTAATCAATTTTTTTGTAAGAGTCTATTATAGGTGCAGAAAAACATCCAAAAAAGTCAAGCAGCGAGGCAGTTGAATTCCAGTAGATCATATACTTACACAGTATGATCAACTTTTTTTTTCATTTATAAGCAGCAGTAAGCAGCAACAAAAAAATGGCAGAATGAAGAGAGGTGTATATCCTGCATAAAATAAGAAAAGTTTAAATCAAAATATTAAAATATATTTCACAGATACATTTATAATTGACTACCTTTCAAAAGAAAAAAAAAAGTGAATTGTGAAGAAAACATAGGAGCAATGACGCCAGAGGAAGAAAAGGAAGTCATAGTCATGCTATATAGTATGCTTCAGGACATGAAAAAAGAGTGAAAAACACTGGAAAGAACTCGAAGAGCAACAGAAAGAACTCATGGAAGAAATGAGAAGTGGGGATGGAACACAGCCCAAAAAAAACAGCTGGACTTAGAAGGGACTAGCCCTGCTGTTAATGTAGAATCAAGTGAAAGCCAAACAGACAACAGTAATACTGCCACAACTGCTGAGGAGAAAGAGAGCAAGATGATAGATGTGATCTTAGATACAATGAACTGTGGTGCTAATGATGTTGTAGATATCGAATATAACAAGAATATGGCCATTATTCCGAATTCTCCAAATGATATGAGTATGACTATAGAGTGCCAATTAACTGGAATAAAATCAAATATTGTTAAGATTAATACTACTTTGGACATTCCAGCTGATGGTTTCAAAGATGTATCTGTTCCCAAGCAAAGAGAGACTAGTGATCTAACCAAAGACATGATAGTCTGTGTAGAAACAATTTTGGAAACACAGTAATGGACGACATGAAAGTTGTGAATGAAATTGAAGATACTGCAAAGAAGCAGGAGGCTAACCAAATAGAAGATCTGATGTTCCAAACAAGAGAACTGGAAAGGTTTGAAGATTGTTTCACCTTTGGATCAAAAAGATATTGATGCTGAAACCAAAGGTAAGACAGTTTTCATGGAAGCACTTATAAAAGACATTAGAGCAGAGGACATAGAACCTCAACCAACTAAAATAAGATTGAAACCTCATGAGATTATGTTGGTGAAGACAAATGCCAACTTTATTCAACAAAAATGTAAAGAATTAGATTTGACAGAAATTACTCATAGTCAGAGTGTTACTCTAGTGGAATTAGCTGAGAAAGAAGAAAGTATTGATGCAATGTGGGTCTCAAGTCCAGTTCAAGTCAACCCATCTCGAAGTGATGATATCAGTTTATCACCTTCTAATGGAGTGGCTGTATCAATCATTAAAAATATGATCAATAGAACAATACATACTGTTTTGGATAAATCTTCTGAAATCATAATTGATAATTCTGAGTTACATTTTCATAATAACTATAAAGATGTTCTATGGAAAAGTGATGATGAAGGATTAATGAAAACATCAAAGTTAAAATTTGGGAATAATGCTGAATGGCCTCCTGATACGAAAATGAAGGAAGTGGTCAGATTTTTAGGTGTGGCCAATACTGCTCATTTTAATAAGTCCAATAATCATTTATTTATGACATATGATCAGAACAAATTTAATGAGAAGCTGAACTCATTAGACATAGAAGATAAAATCTGTTTGAGAGCATGGACATATTTAAAGAAAAATAGTTTCATAAAAGATGTAGAAAAACTTCTCAAAAGTGAATATGTTATAATGGATGCCATTATATCACAGAAAGTTGGAAAATCCTTTTAGTGCATGATACTTTTAATAAAGAACAATATAATAATATATCAAAGCACAATATCATAACATTTCTTGATATTTTAGTAAGAGACCTAGAAAGACATATCTATAACCCAGGAGAACATTGTTTTGATCTTCATATACCTCCAGATCCAGGAAAATATCATTATTGAAAAAAAAAGCAAAGAAGCAGCCATGATTAACAAAGTTGACAACCATGGAAAATGAAAATTGACATGCTCATGTTATGAATCCCTAAGCAGCCATAGATAAACAAAGTTGAAGACAATAGAAAATGTACATTCTACTTTATGAATCCTTATACCAAAGATTTTAGTTAATGGAAAAAGTAATAATGAGTTGCAATAAAAAATATAAAAAAATGAATTAAAGATTTTTTTTTCTTTTCCATACTAGAAACTTGTTTCAAAGTTTTCATGCTCATTAAGGTGTTTTTCTCACCAATATTATAGTAGACTTTAACTAAGGTAATTTTTTTTTATGATCACTTTAAGTGGGAAAGAGTGAAGCAGTCGATGTCTAATCATCATCGAGCTTCATGCTTCACCAGCTGCACTAACCTGTGGAGCCTGCAATTCAGGCCTCACTGTAGATATATACCATTCACCCATACACTGTATGCATAATGATCCCAAAAAATTAATAAATGAAAAAATATTTAATAAAGTAAAACAGTAATGTGCATGATGCATATATATATATGTGAATGAAGCAATAATTTTATTAATATTTATTGCTGAAAATTAGATGTTTTCTTTACATAATTGTAAATCTTTATATATATATATGTATTTTAATTAAAGTGTTGGAATGTAAAAACAAGATAAAATGAGGAAGCTCGAAATACTGAAATTATCTTTATCCATAATCAGATTGTTTTCATTAATTAAAATTATAAATCTTAATTAAAATCATAAGCAATTCTTTTGTTACTTGTTTGCAAATCTTTAAAAAATATCTAAAATGGTATTTCAAGCCTTATCTGTTTTAAAAATATTTTGCTAATTAAATGTTGCTTTTAATCAAGAGATTAAAGAGATAGCTGTGGGCAACTGAAATTGCATTTTTGAGGGGATTAAAAGGTGTATAAAAAGGGCCCATTGAACAAAAGAAGTCTGTCTTAGTTACTTTGAGTTAGTCATTAAACTTAGTTACTGTTCAATCAGTTATTTTCAGTTTTTACTTTGAGTTATTTTGAGTTACTTTCAATTACTTAGAAAATTCTGTGAGAACATCTTTCAGTAAAATAAATTTTCAGAAGTCAACAGAAGTTACGTGTTATGAACTGTGAATAGAAAAGAAGCACTTTTCTCTGGGCCTCTCGGAAGACTGTGTACCTGATGCCGTCAAGTTCCATCCATCTGACCGGCCGTATAAGATGACCCTTTGACTTTTGCCACTATGCTTGCTTTTCTGAGGTAACCTCATGTAATATAGAGCCTCCTTAATATGTAAATTCCTTTTGTAGTTTCTAATATGATGTAGTTAAAGCTTTGTATTTTAATTCAGATATTAATTTATAAGTTTCTGCTAATTTTGCTCTTAAATTCTCTCTCTGTAATCTTTTACTAATATAATGTATTTTAACTTACCTTTAACACTTGAACTCATATATATAACTTTGTGCGGCTCCATTAATATTTAATATATTTTGTTTAATGTATATATTTAATTTATTTTCTTTAATATGCCAAATACCCAAATTCGCGAGTTTGAAAAAAGGGGAAAATAGTTGTTTAATTTGTGGAAGAAGCAGGGGGTTTCATTTAAAATTATCAATAAAGTTTTTTTTAGTTAAAATAAAAATCATTAGCTAGTTTGGTTTAATTTTAAATTCTTGTAGTCAATTAAAAACTTTTACTGTGGATGAATTCTGCTAAATTTTACTGTACCATTTGAATTTGTCTTTAAATTTCATTTTAAAAGATCACTAACTTTATAATTAGGATCATCCCTTGCTATTGCCTTGAGGGCTAATCCTAACAATTAATTCTTATATGGAAATCGAAATTAAATATAAATTTTGCTAGTTTAATATTATCAATAAAAGTTATTCATTATAATTTGTTAAATGACTCAGAATTGAAAACAGGTGATTACGCAAGAGGTTATATCATTTCCAAGCTTTAAAATAATATATGAAAATTATATTATAAAAATTATATTCATGTCCAATAACCTTGCTGACAAACATTTTCTTTTATTCTGATATTTTATCTTTTCTATTTCTGGATTGCTTTGTCATTGGGGACGTCAGAAGTCTGAAGCTCCCGTCCTACTTTTCAAAATCGTTCGTAATCAGGGGTATATGCTACTCCCTGTGGAATGTGAGGTTGATGTGCTGCGGATGACCCTACAGCTGGCTCTGGGCCTTCAAACCCATCCTCTCCATCGATATTGCTCCTCCAGAGTGCGCAGGCATATAAAATCTAAGTTCGTTTCAAATATTCTTTTTTAAAATGATAGAATATCCAAAAATGCCATGAAGGCCAGATTTTTTTATTGTATACTAGTACCGTTACTCTGCTCCTTAAATTGATCACCGTCTGCCTAACCTTAGTAAGTCCCAATGATGTGTTAAAGATAATGATTCATTTCATAAAAATACATTCAGTTCATTGAGTTAAACTGCTTTGGTTTAAAACCATTATCGATTCCCATAGATGTAAATCTAATTCGTATTAATGATTGTATAATTTATTCTTGTAAATGTAGCACATTGTTTGTTTCTTATGTATAAGTCCCAAAGACGTCTTTCCAAACAATGCCAATAAATATATATATATATATAATGATTTTCATAAAGTAGACAAATACTTAAGATTGCATATTGTTGCCTGTTTACAAAATCATTTACTACTAAATTGCAAACTATCTTTTATATCATTAATCATCTAAACCTGTCATGATCTTCTATATTTGTTTTATACATCCACAGCATTTTATTTGTAAACATTTGTAAATTGGCATATTAACTTCGCACCAGTTATAATACACTCTATAAACTTATATTCATTAAATAATTAATAAAGAGGATTTTATAAAAATAAATCCCAAGTTTTGTAAATAGACAATATTCCAAGTGTGAAACCCTTTGTAACATATATATGCGTTTTCACAATATTTTATTAAATATATATTTCATGTAAATCCTGGTTTGTTTTGAATTATTATTTTCTAGTTAATATTTAGAACTATTTTCTTTAGCTAATAGCTAAATAACTATAATAAATGTAGGTCCTGGGCTACTCTTATCTCGATCATCATCATCATTCTGATCTTATGCTTTACCGCTGTGTTTCCGGGTCCGGAATTAAAATAATTGTGCTGTATCATCGGGATTGTTGTTCATTGGTTCAGAGATTCTAAGAATAGGCAAATAGGTTAGAATTCAGGATTGCTCCATACCTGTGTATCTCGAGCATGATCGGATTCGAGGTACTTTTGCTTAGGATTTGAATCTTGTTAAGTGAACAGACTGTTTTGACCGGTACAATATATATATTGCACCCTCACTATCCAGAAATTTAATGGTAAGAAAATATGACTAGCTCAGATAAAATGATTACGCTCGGCTAAAATATTTATAATCTTAATGTAATCAATAATAATGATTTTCTATGATAATATCTACTATTTATCTAACTCTAACTGATTAATAATAATAAATGGTTCGGTTTATAAGAAACTAAATAAATAAAATATTAATAAATCATGAGACAACAAAGTGAAGTACAAGCAGTAAAGAATTACATTGAGCAATATCCCACAGGATAGCACCTCAATTGCATAAGAATACTATCCCCCCTATTATTTCCAATAATAATAAATTCATAGCATTTTTACGATTTTAAAATAATAACAATCAATTTAGTATAATGTTACTAATTAAATTCTAATCTCTTTATTAAAACAATATAATTATCTCAAATTCTTTAAAATAACTCGACTCAATTTATAATCTTCTGTAGTCATGTCTGATAAGGAATTTTGTATCATCCTCAATTACACCTAACTAATAATAATAAATAATAATCTTATTCTTCATTAAATAATTATTAATCTTATCCACTGTTCAATATTATGGTAACTAACAATAATAATAATAATATAATTCTTTTAGTTCTCATGTGGCATCTTAAATAGAATATATGGCATAATCTGATAATATGTGGCAACAAACAATATTAAAATTCTATGCAATAAATTGTACCATTAATTATGACCATAATAATAATAATATTAATGCAGAAAGAAATTTTTCAAATATATTATATTCTGGAGCATTATCATTTCTTAAGTAAATAATTATATCTGTACTGTGCAAATATTATGTTTGTTTTTGGTATCTGACAATCATGTATTTGTAATGGTGAATAAATTACATAACACAAAGCTTTATAAAAAAAAAAATTTAACAAAATATATTATTCTATACTTTTAACAAACTATATACAATATTTACTATTATGTTGGATAAAACCTAACAAATACTAAACTAATGAAAATAATATTAAAATTACATATTTCCACATTAAAAATTAAAAATAAATCAACAAGTAAATAAGCCTTTACTCTGACTTATTAACTTTTGCACATTATTTTAAAATAATGATAATAATACTAATTTAAGAATACATTTATAGTTTAATATAATATCCATTAATTGACATAGTTAAAATATATAGCTTTTGTAAGTGTACATGAAAATACAAAAATATAAAATACTGAAGTAACATTCATTTTTAAAAATATGTTCATAGATTTTTATAATAATTTAATCAAACTTCTAGTATGATAGTGCTAGTGTTATTTCAAACATTTATCTTGGTTCATTCAATAAATAAATTGATTTTAATAAAATAATATTACTGATGTTCTTTTATATACTTTTCTTGGTACTACTCTAAATAAAATCCTTATATCTGTGTTTTATTAATGTTTAAACATAAAATGATATTCACAAAAATATAAGCATTCATTTTATTCTGTGTTGTTCATTTTGAATGTTTCTATTTTTAAAAAATATGCATTAACACATAAAATTAAATATCAGAATTATTCAAAAATCTCTTTGAATAATTATCATGTCTTTTTATGCCTTTTTAAAAATAGTTTAATAAAGCATGAAAGATATTTATGATTCTTTATTATTCACTGTTATCATTTATATTTAATCTCATTTGTATTTGATTTTAACCTATGCCAAAAACATGAAAAACCTATCGCATCTTTTAAAATAACAATACTACAATTCAAAAATTATTCATAAATTTTTTTATAAATACAATGCTATACGATGCAATAACTGATGAAATTGAGATAGCGATACAATGCGTAGGCATGAAGAACTAACTAGAGTATAGACTCAATAGTATAAAATATATGGGATAATTTACATGGATACAGTGTAAACAAAGAGGTATGACTTCTCTGTCTAATAACCTCAAATATAATAATAATGTCCAGGCTATTTATTCAGCTCATTCGAACATTAAAATACATAATACCAAGAAAGACATTGCCCATGGAAAATATGTACAAATCACAGCGCTACGTTATCTGTACTTGCATAAACTACTAAGATAATAATATAAGTTACTTTTCTATTCTCCATAGATCCTACATATAAGCATCCCATGATTTCTTTTCATAATCCCAAGGTCACTATCACTTAAAACTTCACAATAGATTTAACAATCTACATGGCAAAAATATCTAGCCTTACTCTAAAATAATAAGCAAAATTCACGTATGACTTTAACAAATCTAAAACTACAAGAAAAGGTTTATTCACTTTTAAAACTCAGCAATAAAAATACAAATGATTTTATTTTAAGGTATTAAAATCAATATTTAAAATATTTCTAAAATACGGTTCATCCATTAAAGAATCATATAAAAATTATATGTATCAGTAAATTATATTACATTAGTAATTTAAAAGAAAAAGTATGCATAGCTTTTTTATAAAAAAAAATCCTAGCTCATATCTTTAGAATCACAACAAAATTTTATATGTAATTAATGCATGTGCACATGTTCATATGGTAAGGTAATACTATAAAAATATTCCAAGCAAATCTAGAAACAATAAAATATACATCATGTGAAATTAATATATCTTTTTACAAAGATTTACCTACACTAATCTTGTCGGTCACTCTTAGACTTTTCTGGTCCAATATTTCATATAAAAAAACATATTAAATATTAATAACATCCATTCAGCATCACTATTATACTTTAAAAATGTTTATGAAAAAACTTTACAAAAAAATATATATATATATTCCCTACAATATTAATTATGTTAGATTAAATAAATATTTAAATGTAATTTTCATACCTAATACTAATCAAACTTAATACTATAATTAGTATGTGAAATGATAAATAAAAACTATAATTACGAAAACTCCAACTCTTTCTTCTCCATAAAGTTCTAATTAAAAGTTTTTTTTTCCCTCCTAATATTTCTTTATTAGAATTTCTTCATAGAAGTGTTCTCCCCGGCATTTGTTGCTAAGACAACCACTGTCCAAAGCTTGAGAACAAAAAACTTTCTCTCCTTCCTGTGGTTGCTCATAAATAATAATCATAATAATAATATAAAAAAATGAAAATGAAGTCGACTAATCCGAAATATTTTTAAATAATAACTACCAATCCTGTTATAAAAGTCTATAAATCACAGTCCATTATCTGTAGCTTTCCAGGAAAAATAATTATTAAATGTGATATCACTTAAGAAAGTTTAAAAATAATCTCCGGAATTTTCCCGTTCACTTGGATTATACCAGGTTCAGATGCATCATTGTCAGCTATATAAATCCATGTGAATTTTTACTATATTCCTTCATAGTAATTCAAAATAAAGTCATTTATAAAGTTATATTTTAGTCAGGATAATATTTTCAATTACCCATTTTATTCTTTTTCTAACAAATAACTTTTAAAAATCAGTTTTATAATATTAAATGATTTAGTTTTTTTTTCTTAATGACTTGTTATATAAAAAGAATATATTCGTAATACTATCGGTTTTATCTTTATCATCATTTTAAGAAAAATTTATAATAAACTTTTTAAAGACAGTATTTTCTTTTAAAAATATTCACTGCAAGCTTTTTTAAAATATACTTTTTTTTTTAAATATTAAAACTTAAGTTTTTTCCATATAACCTTTTGCTCTCCAAATAAAGTTATTTATCCTTAAAATATAATGCATAAAAATGTTAAATTTTGTAAGAATATTTCTATTCAACTTTCTTGCCACTGTCCAAAATATCAAAAATAAATAATGATATAACTTTTTCCAATATATTTAAAATTGTGCCTTCCCTTATTAGCTGTTCTTTCATCCTTAATTCTTTTAAATACATTTTTGTTGGTATTAAATCCATAGTTTCCGAGAAGTTGGCTTATTCAATAAAACAGTTGATAAAGAATTTATTAATTTAGCACCACAGAACTACTTTAGCTTAGTAAATTTATAATCCTTTCTTTTAAAACAATAATTTTAAGTAATAAACTAAGCAATACTTCGATGTTAATATATGATAATAATATTGACAATAAATAAACAAGTTATTATGCAATTATTAAGTTATAAAAGCACCCCAGAAAAATGAGTGTCTACTTTTTATATTAAATTGAACTGGAAATTTGATTCTCTACTAAATCTTTAACTTGTGATCTAATTTACATATTAGTCAAGCTTATGTAATTAAAAATTTAGAAATAAAATCATGACTTATATTAAATATCAAATATTATTAGAAAATTTAATTCTAAATTAATTTTATACTTTCATTTAAACAAACTAAACACTTTAAAATAACATTTTAAAAATAATACTTTAGTAATTTATCCAATATTTATTTTCAATGTATCTATTTTAAAAATTTAACTTAACTAATTACACTTGTTTTAAAACTATTCGATTACATAAATTTCCTAATATTTAGTTTTTATTTTATAATACACAAATGTCTTCAATTTTAAAACAACCCTAAAGCAATTTTGAAACTTTATTTAGAAATTTTGTAAGCACACAAGAATATGTATTTGCTGATCACATGATTTAAAACCAATGTGTAACAATTTTTATAATTACTATCTGAGAACTGAATTATCTTAAACATTTTATTACAAAATATTACATAAAAAAAAAAAAGATAAAATATAATAATACAATTTGGAATAGATAAATTTAGAAATTATTTAAACTGTAATAAATTAAACACATTTGTCCACCATAGAATATTATTTTTTAATAAAATATATTATAACAAATATTAAATCTAATTTTTTTTTAAAATACATTAGTTTATTTAATTCTAAGTCATTATTCTGAACTAGCTTTTAACACTTTATTTAATAGGACTGTTAGTATATTATTTGACTGGCCAGTTTTTTCAACCATACAAAAATCATAATATTTAGCTTTACTTTATTATTCTGACTTATTAACATAGTTTTTTTATATATATTTACTACTCTCACTTCAACAAAGTTTTTAAAATATTACCAACATTATACAGCAGTTATACTATTTAAAATTTACCCTTAATTTGATTAGGTCCAAATGAATTCATTTAGTCAATTATAAAAAAATTTTAAAGTAAGGATATATTTTAATTGATATGACTACTGTGATTGATAATGTTTTTAAAAGTGTTGTTAAAGTAAAATGAGAGTATTAAATGCATAAAACTATACTAATGTATTAAAAATAATCAAGTAATGCTAAATAGTGTAATTCTGTATGGTTGGAAAAACTGGCCATAGTAAAATAGTGTATTAAAAGTCTTCTTAAATAAGTGGTAAAAGCCTAAATTAAAGTAATAACTTAAAATTAAATAAACTAGTGTATTGTGAAATAAAAATTATACTTAATAATTGTACTATAAATTATTTATTTAAAATGTAATATTTTGTGGGGACAAATGTGTTTAGTTTAATAGTATCAAAATTATTATTCTAAATTTTATTATTATATTATTCTTTAATATAATATATATATTTTTTTTTGCATTTAAACATTTATTTTTGTTAGTAGACAATAATTTTAAAAAATTGATAAACATTGTCTGATTTTAAAGGTCATGTGACATAAATATTCATACTTGTGTGCTTGTAAATTTTTCTAATAAAGTTTCAAAATTGCTTTAGAATTGTACTATAAAATTGAAAACATTTGTTGGTCACCAGATAAGATTTAAAAAAAATAATAATAAAAAAAATTAGCTGTTATAAAATATTTAATTAGTTTCTTAAAATGAATAGTTAATAAAATTAGATTTTTAAAAAATAGATACATTAAAAATGAAGGTTGGATAAAATAATGACATTATTTTTTAAATGCTATTTTAAAATATTTAGTTGGTTTAAATAAAAATGTAAAATTAGTTTAGAATTAAATAATATAATATCTAATATTTTAAAAAGGATGAGTCATAAATTTTAATTGTGCAATCTTGGTTATATGTAAATTAGATCACCAGCTAAAGATTTAATATCCAGTTAAATCATCAGTTTAATTTACTCTAAAAGCAGATGTTCACTTATTTCTGTGTGCTTTAATCAGTCAAT